>VYZX01020702.1:0-75833 GCA_013401335.1 Brachypteracias leptosomus | reverse complement strand
AGTCGTCACTGAACTGTACTAACCCAGTATAGAGCCCAGGAGTGACCCTGAAGAGCTGGCTGGCATCCTCTTGGTGATGGGTCCCTATTTATAATGGTTTCTGAGAAATGTCAACTGCTCAGGTCTATTAAATAATTAGAATGATTACTTTAGATAACTTTAATTTCTTAATCAAAATTTTGTTTCGTGCCAGAAGTTCTACCAAAGTTCACAAGTATTACATCAATAGTATAGATTATTTTTCAGGAATATTTAGAACCTCAAAAAATATCAAGACAGCTTTCTTGAAATAAAATATATTTTCCTTAATTCCATCCTGATTGGTATGAATTGCTCTACTTTTCTCTGATTCTTTATGAATAGTGCCTGGAATTAGCCATGCCAGTATTTTACACTATATTGATGTCAGGCTGAGAGGGTTATTAATCCTCAGGTCATTCCACTGAACTTTTACATATGTTGGCAAAGCAAGAGCTTTCTTCCATTCTTCTTGAAACACACACGTTTGAATATGTATGGATAATCAACTTAAAACTTCAGATAGTTTTTTGGAGAGTACTCTTAGAAATAACAACTGATTTAAAAAGAATCTAATTTTAGGAGATGGCATTACTCTTAGAATGGAAATTAGTTCACCATCCTCATCTGATATGATCATCATATGATTATGAAATGATCATGGTAGGATATATGGGCTGTGCAAGCAATATAGGATAGTTGCACTGCTCAGCTTAAATGTAGTTTAGGAATTCATGCTGCACAACTTTATAATTCTAAGACTCAACAGTTTTGTAGTGTATTGCCATCATATGATGTTATGACATTGCTATAGAGGACAAGAGGGCTTGAGTGTACTTGTTTGGTAAATTTTCTGAAGTCTCATTCAAAGGTGAATTTTCTTTAAGATTCAGATGTATGACAAAGAGATTTGTATAAACATTTAGACTGAAGGACTCTTCGTCTTTGACGTCTGTCTTTTATTATTTGTCTAAGGGCTTCAGGAAAATGGTATTATGACTTAAATCTCCTTGTATCCACTTAAGAGTGACCTTTTTATCGCTTCCAACTACATCCATCATCTGTTTCTTGGGCTCAGGGAAGAATTTTCATTTTGTGGAGGCAGCAGCTGATCTGAGTGTCTGCTGTCAGGCTTCGGACCTCTGAAGAGCTTTCACTGATCTTGTCAAGTATTTTTTTGTATTTAATGACAAGGCTTTCATCCTCAGCATGAGATTTTGAGTTACTTATAATTCATTTCTGAAGACTATGAGGGACACAAGTGGGTTTCCACCTTCTCTGTAAGGTTAGTCACTGCTTAATTACTTACTCATTATGTAGTCTATAGCAAAATAGCCTGTACACAATATATGGGTAATAGTAATATAAACTGAATATGACATCAAGTTGTCTTGTCAGTGCCCCCACTCATTCTCAATAGCCACTGATTGTGTGTTGAATTCAGTATAAGATGTTTGCTGGATGTGTTTTTAGGAAGAAGTTGTTATAAAATATAGAAAAACCTGTTATAGCCATGCTGAAGATCAACTTGTCTCTGCAGGAAAAGGCTGGTGCATCTGAACCTTCCATGTCCTTCTTAAAGTAGCTTTTCTACTCTGTGTCAGCAGCTCTCAAGCAAAGCAAGCAGCCCACCTCCTATTTCTAGCCCTCATTGATTAGTCAGGCACTTATAAGGTCTTGCATTGTCCTTGTGTCTGAACACCTCACAGAAGTTAATGAATATATTTTGTGTATGTTTGTAGGATAGCTATATATTCTTGGGATCAATGACTGGCTCTGTATGTGAAACTCCAGACTGAAGGTGAGCACATCAGGCTCTGCTTTGTGGCTGCTACCAAAGCCTGATATGCTCATCTTCAGTCTGGGATCTCAAGTACAGAGCCAGTCTTTGATCACAAAGATGACTCCGTGGTGCCTTCTGCCAACCCCCTGTCTTGGTACTACTCTGCCTCTCAAAGTGCTGTGTTTTACATGCCTTCTCTTCGCTGTGTGCCAAGCAGTAGCCCTCTGCCATTAGCAGCCCTGTGAAAATGTCACATATTTTGGCTGATATAATACTGCTGGCCATCCTGTCCTTCAGCAGAGTGCAGAACTACCAAAGCATCTCTACAGAATATCTCCAAATACAAGACACGTAAAAACCTCATTACAGAAATACAAAGATATTCCTAAACATTCTCTTCTTTTGCTCTTCATCTGTCCCCACAGTGAGTCATTCCCAAATCCATGGCATGCTCTTTGAAATTGTATGTGCTATCTACATAGAAAAATGTGATTAACAGAAAGTGACAGAATAGAGCCTTTAATACATGATACAAACTCAGTCCATGTTAAGTGGGATTCTTTACATCCACTTTAGTGAGCTCTGACTCAACTTTTAGACTGTAGAAGTGGGATGTATCTGACAAAGTGTCTTTGCCTGGGCTGTTCATCACAGCCTCCCTTTGTTATTACTGATGATATAGTCAATACAGACAACTGAAACCAGGTTGCAGCTCACCTCATCCTACAGAAGTAGATATTTAAAATAACCATACTAAAGTAGATGCCTACAAAGGTCAGAAGAATCACAGCCTAAACTGCCTCTTTCATTCTACTGACTAGAAAAGGCAGTAGGGTGCAGAGTCCAGAGGTAGACACCTACCCCAAAGATGCTGTGTGCCCTAAGTGCATTGAGGCAGGGCCTTCTTCTTTCTGCCTGAACCATACTGTAGGCAGATACAAGACTGTACCTCTAATTCTGCATTCAAAAAAGTGACAGGAGGAAGAAAATAATTTTTTTAAAAATGAAACTTTTAATGGATATCCCCAGAAAAAAATACCTACTGGTGCACAATTGTGGGTGCTGACATACTTTTCACTGGCAATCTGATGGGAAGTTGTAATGATTTTTATGTTTTCTTGGGTAGGAGAAGTTACACAAAATACAATAAAATTGTATGTTGTAATATAGGTTTTACATTTTTACCAAGAGAAGAATGATGCAGCAGAAAAATAACCTTTTTTCAGTTTTGTTTCATCAGTTTCCTGTTCAAGTTCGTGTGATGGTACTTGGACTACCTTTCTTGGTGACAGTATGAATTTATGCTGAAACAGAAACAATCGAATCATTTGGTTTTGAAGAGGGTGGGAAAGCATTTAGACTGAGTATCCATGCCCTCCATGCCCTGGTGGAGATTAAAAATACTAAATAACTCACGCATCACACTCTCTAAGCCTCTACTGTTATTTAATAAATCACTTCACAAAAAAATGAATTTTACTAATGTATTAATTAGTTAAACAGGCTAATTTATTGCTAATATCTCAGCAAGTGACAGTGAGGTGACTATTTTGGATGCACTCAGATGTGGTTGTCTTGTGTTATAGAAAGTAGAGATGTGCATGGTGGGAATCTTGAGATTTCTTCTGCCTTTCTGCAGCTGTGGAGCTGAGCTGTCGGCTCAGTGAATACTTGCCAAGTGCTAGTGTTAAAAAAAGAGAGAGGAAAAAAAAGAAAGACAACTATTTCAAGGGGCAATTATCTAAATGAGCTGGAGAAACTTGGGATGACTAAGGCCCCAATCTCTGGAGAATTTGTTCTGAGCACTTTGATGAATTTTAAAATGGTATTGCATTCTGGATTTTAGTAACGTAGCCTTCTTATTCTGAATCTAGGCAACTGTTGTTAAGTCCTTTTTACAAAAGCCTAAGGAAACTGAGTTAATAAGGCACAGTTACTAAACTTACTGCTGCAAACCTGCCAGGTGCCTGAGAGCAGACGAGAAGGCAGGTGTGTGTGTTACCTTCAGCATCATGCCTACTGAGACGGGCCTTTTTATCTGTCATACTATGGATCTATTTCACTTTCAGTTCTGCAAATAAAATTAATTAAAGGGGGAAGAAGTTTTGGTATCTCTAGCACAATCAGTGGTAATTTATGCAGCTTTGGTTTCCTTCCTCTGATATATTCATGAACTGAGTCTGGATCTTGACAGTACAAAAGACATCTCTGATTAGAAAAACCGCCAGCACCAACAGGAAACATCAGTCCCTGTCACTGGTTTACTGCTTTAAGTCTGTTTCTTCAGTGAGATTAGCATCACAAGGAAATCTGGCACTGAAACTCCAAGCCAAGTATAGGTTTTGGGTGCCTTAGTGCCTGGGAAAATTCAGAAGCCTAAGTTAGCTGCTCATATGTCACAGAATCACAGTGTGTTAGAGGTTGGAAGGGACCTCTGGAGATCATTGAGTTCAACCCCCCTGCCAGAGCAGGACCATAGAATCTAGAGCAGGTCACATCCAGATAGGTCTTGAAAGTCTCCAGAGAAGGAGGCTCCACTACCTCTCTGGGGAGCCTGTTCCAGTGCTCCTCATATCGAGGTGGAACTTCCTGTGCTCTAGCTTGCATCCATTGCATCTTGTCCTATCGCAGGGCACAAGTGAAAAGAAGTTGTCCCTTTCTTCTTGACACCCAGCCCTCATATATTTATACACATGTCTCTATAGCCAACATCTGGAAGGCTAGACAATTAAAGTGGGTTCTCAGAAGACGACACAGAAGGAGTCACCTAAACCACCTAACAAGGAACAAGAGAGTTGCAACTGGGCTTTGATAAAAACCTTCAAGAATTCAGGGGTATCTGTCTCTGTGGCAGACCACAGAATCACGAATCTGCCTCTGGAGGTGAGAACTAAAATCAGCCCTTCATATACTGTAAAAATACTATGCCTCTTTTAGCACTTGAGCAGTTAGTGGCATTGCGTGTTGGAGAGACTCCAGCTCCATCCTCTACCCTTGTGGAACCAGGATTTCCAGCCAGCAGCTGTCCTCTCCTGCGGGCTCCTCAGACAACTCTGCAAGGCCTACAAATTGTTAGTAGCTACAAAACAAGTTAAATCTTCCTTTGTGAAAAACAAAACCAAAGCCATAGAGCACTGTGAGTCTAACTCAGATTTTTTCCAGGGAACATCTGATCCAATTTAATTCAGTAAGTCCCATTCCAGTCATTAATCTCCAGCCAAATTTTGGGGTTTTTTTATTTTATAGCACATTATGATTTACTGCACAGCTCTCTGTTCATTATTACTTAGAGAAGCAGTTGCTTGGATCCTCTTGATCTCCCGATCAGGCAAATACTGCGCAGATGTGAACAGAAGTAAGGTTGTTACTCCTTTGAGAGAACTCTTCCTCAATTAAAAATAGTGTCTGCGAGGGAGATTATGATCTTGCAAATAGCTTATGCTTATAAGAAAGACTACATTAACAGCACAAATGAGGCCAGGTTTCCTCACATCAGGTCTACTGTTTGCTGCAAAAGCAGTGCATTAACTGACACAATTAATATTGCACAAATATCCCGGGAGAGCTTAAAAATGTTGAAATCCCACATATGTATCCTTTAGTACTTGGAAAACCTGATCTGCCCAGTGCATTCCAGAAAGAACCTATTTCCTTTTTGGGAGACAAATATATTGTTTATTTTTGTCATTTATAGGAAAGGACAAAGCAGAAATATATCTTCTCATGTTAACCACTGTCGAAACCAGAGGATGTTGCTAGCGTTCATGCAGATGCTGCATGGTCACTGTGGTCCTTTCTCCCCCCTAGCATTGTATCTGTGGGATCCAGAGCAAAGCTCACTGCAGCTTGCATCTGGTGTAGGGGCTGGATGAGACTGTTCAGTTCTGGTGTTCATGTCCACCACTCATCCTGCTGAACCTGGTGAGCTAATACATGTTGCAGATGGCTGGAGGTGCTAAGGAGCGAAAGCGCTAACCTGTCCTTTCTGGGGATCTGAGTTTCTTTCCCATCTGAGTTCACATTCTGGAGGGAGCCCAGTGTCTTTCTCCAAGATGCAAATTGACTTGTCTTCAACAGTGTGGCTCAGCTGGTTATTTCTACTTAGAAATGGCCTTGAACATTGTCTTGCACTTGGAAACTCAAGTGGAAGTGGTGAACTCTTGTCTACCAAATCCCTAATTAGTGAACTGAAATACCTGACCTCACTTTGAAAAGGACATCAAAATAGTTTATCCAGGACTTTGGTATAAGCAAAGGCTCTGAATTTTAGACAACTAGCTTTTGAAAATTACTGATTTAAGCTTTTATCTACAATGGCCAGCTTTAGCAAACAGGGTCCTTTCCTGGTATTACTTGTCTAAGCAAAACATTGCCACTGTACTGGCAGCCAGCACTAGCATGCGAGCAGTACTGATGTCAGGGTATTATTATTCTCAGGAAATGCTTTTCACATTAACATGATGTTTTAATGGCCTGTGATATTGCAAGAAGGTATTTCTTCCAAGGAGAGACAATTTAAGTACTGGGATAAATAACAACAGGTGTCCTTCACCTAACTGTTATTGCTCCTGAAGTCAAGCTGACACACATAGCTTTGCATGAACACCAAGAGGACTTGAGAGTGCTAAAACCCCACATGGGCAGCCTGAAGGGCAAATGCCCATGGAAGGTTTTCCTCCAGGTTATAGTGAGCACAATGCTGCACTCCTGTGGAAATTCTCTTTTAGCCTCACAGTAGTGTGGCTTTTCCCATTGGGAGGAGTTAGTCAGAGGTTACAGTGTTTTCTTCTAGCCATCTGCCTTTTTTACAAAGTGTATAGGAGCACTTGAGACCTCTGCTTCTCTATCTGTCTTGCTTGAGGGGGGTTCAAAGTCTTGGGAGGACACATGCACATACAGTGTAATTAACTCATCTTCCATTCACAGACACCAGGCTACAAATATTGCAGAGTTCTCAGTAACACATTATTTGAACTCCATTTAAATGATCTAAATTTCCATGACCTAAGTTCTTTTCTCCTCCCAGGGTGTAAATCACTACATGAATAAGATCGCCTTAAATGATAAGGTGTCCTTCAGCATTCAACATCATGAAAAAGTGTTGTCTAAGACTTCTTGTTTTCCTTAGGGTCAGGCTGAACCTAGTCTCACTGACTGAGGTGATGTTCCCTTTTGTGAATGATCTGTCTAAAGGTGCAAATCTGTTGTAGGAGTTTACTTGTAAGTCTAACTCTCTTGCTTAAGTTGTAGTGGTACGCATAGCAGTTTGTGATATGCTATATGCATGCATGTATATACCACCCTATAGGGAGGACTGTGCAATTACTGTTCTGAGCTTCCTAGGAACTCTGGGAAGAAAAACATAAATTTCAACAGTCAAGCAATTTCTCTAATTCAGAGCAGGTGTCAGGTAGGCTGTTGTATGGCTCCAGCATACAGAAGCAAAATATGATTTACAATCACCTTTTTATCCTTGTTCCTACTGCTACTGATGCCCTTTAAGTCTAATATTCTCAATGGTAAGGAAATTTGTTTCAACTGAGCCAAATCCCATTTGTCTGTCTAGATAGTGAGAACAAATACCAGCTGTAGATCATCTTGGGTCAGAAGTAGATTTTTAACCCCATCCTGGTCAACACATGAGCACAACTTTATAAACACAGAAAATAAAAATGGTAAAGTTTGAATGACCTGTGAGATCTGGGATTATGGCTCAGACCTATTTTACCATTGATTTAATCTGGATTCAGATTGTGACATTAATTTAGGACAAGTGTAAGATCAGAGTTGTACACTACTGGTTGACAATAATTTAAAAAGCTCAACATATAAGATAGAATTATGGTACCCACTAGTTTTAATAAAACATCTTCAGAAATTATTCTACCAAAGTAGAGATTCTCTTTGTTAATGAATATAGATAACTACTGAATTGTAGGAATTTCTGATCCTGACAAGCTTTGCTAAGTACTCAGCTGCTAATTATGAACAGGAATAAAAGAACGGCTGCTGAAATAACTATTAAAGGATATGAAACTACAACCTGTCTCTGATCAGATGGATGGAGCCAGTATTCTACATCAGCAGAGAATGCAATCTTACACATTTTATGACAAATATATCATTAGGTAAATGATTACATAAGTAAGCATATTAATTTGGGTGATTACTGAGCTGCCTGGATTTGAATGCAGAAGGAAAGTAGCAATATAGTTCCATACTAAATTAGATAAAATAAACATTACAGTTCCATGGTGTGGGCATAGATCTTCTTATTTTCTTCCACAAATAAATCTGGAATATTTCCACAGAATTCCATTTGTAGCAATACTATAAATCAGGTACAAGGCTAGGGTTGGACCCTCACTGTCAGTAATGATTTAATAGCTGTAAATTCAAAACAAAATTCCTTCCACAAATTTGTCTACCCATTTTTGTCTACCAATTTGTTGTATTCATATAAGACTTTTTTTTTTTTTTTTTTTTTAACGGATGCTTAAATATTCTATTAGTTTAAGTAGAAAAAAGCCTACAAATCTGTGTTGAAATGCAGGACGTGTACATCTTAAGTATGAGCTCTGACTCAGAAAATCCTCCAGATGAGATCCTGGAAAGCTGGGGTCATAATCTGGGAAAATACAGCTACATATTCTCCCTGTTCAACTCTTGCTTCCTACACGTCAGCCACTACTGGAGACAGGATCCTGAAGTGTTGGCTTAGATGGTATTATGTTCTTATGTAGAACCATAGTATTATGCTAAGGGCTTGGTGGTATGCTAAATCTAGATACCATAAGGCTTGTCCTAGTGCCTGAAGCATCCTGCTGCCTCTCTGGCTGGCAGTTCTGGCCAGAACAAAATTGCTTTCTATGCATTTGGCCAACTGCTATAAAAAGGACTTCCAGCTGCGCCAGTCTTGGCAGGAGACATCTCCCTCTTCTTGCCCCAGTAGTTTTGAGGAGCACATCAACCATGTGCCCTGTATTTCTCACTTGGATGCTTCTTTCTGGCTACTCCAGAGATGAACAAGAGGAAAGGGGGAGGCAGCCACACTTCTCCTGCTGCTGGTCTGGGTAGAGCTATGCAGTGACTTGCTGGTGGTCACATCACAATTCAGTGCCAGAAGGAGACAATCCCAGGTCTGTCATTCAGCCACTAACTAAAAGCTGATTTTTTTTTGTCCTTAGACTGCAGAATAGATATGGAGAAATGCATGTGGTTGCAGATCCTCCCAGGACCCTGGGGCACAGCTCAGCTTCTAGCTGCAATCCCACTCCATCCCCATGCCAGAAGGCCACAGCTTCAGCCACTGGAACTGCAAGAGAAGACTTGGCAAAGCCTTATTTGCCCTTTCTCCAAAGCAGGTTGAATTTTCAACCTTAAGGCCACACTCTGGAAGTCATTTGCTTTCCTAGATCAGGGGCCATCCTGGTGATTGTACAGATTTGTCATTTTTGCCTGCTGAATTACAAATGAGGCTTGCAGCTGGGTGAAGAAGATTAATTGCACTATTTTAATTGCACAATGAACACTTATGGTCACGTCTGTTTGTAGCCAAGGAGAGGCTCTCCTAATCACGGACTGAGGATGCTCTGGAAATGAATGGAAATTAAAAGCCCCTGACCTCTGGGAGTCACAAACCACTTGCAGAATGTCTTGCAGGCATCTCTTCTCATGGGGAAATGTTGCAATCTTCAGTTTTATTGGATTCTTTAAGCCCAAAATGCTTTCAAACTGCATGTTAGCCACACATGGCTCTGTGATAATGAGTGCTGTGGCACCATGCGGGTGTTGGGATCTTTACCCCTGCAAGCAAAACTACTCATGTCTTGTTTGCACATAACCTCCCTCCAGCCTTTCCTCCCTGCCCAACAACTTGAGGTTTGAGGGGTGGAAGATCTCAAATGAGGCATTTTACCACCTCTGGAAGGGCTGCTCCTTGCCATCCCTCCCCGGAGCCTTGTTCTCCAGCCCCATGCTGTTTGCCTTTCACCACTTCCCCCAGGGATCACCCAACAGTCACAGCCACACTCAGCTTCATGGCAAAGCTTCTCCAATTTGTTTGTTATTTTTCCTCCAGCTTTATTTATGAAAGCTGTGTGCCGAAACGCCCTCCCCTTCATTGCCACCCCTTTTCTCTCCGTTTTGTTTCCTGCCAAGTATTTCACCCTGACACACCAGATAAAGACACAAAACAGGAGGTGGGGAACATCTGGCCCTGGCTGCAGAGCATCAGCAAGAAGAGAAACTCCTAGAGGTGAAATGATTATTTTTTCCCACTTCATGGGACCTTGCTCTGAGATGTTCAGAGCTTCCTGCTGCAGCCCCTGTCCCGGGCTCCCCCTTCCCAATGCAATTACAGTCTGCAAACGTTTAAAGGCAGTTTCTTTTGAGTTAGCCACATGCTTCAAATTGTTATGTGGTTAACCACTGAGAACAAACCCCCACACAAATACCTACAGATCAACTTGCTCAAGCCAGGGTGGTAGCAGTGGGGGCGGAAGGGTGGGGGGGGAGGCTTCCTCATTTTGCTTTTGATGAGAAGAGTTTTCTCTTGACTTTTCCAAACTACTCGCAGCCACCGTGTCACGGTGTGTGCTTGTTGTTGCCATTTGCACATTTGTTCACATTTACCGCCGATGAAAGGAGCCTTGTTCCACAGCCATGGCCATGTCCACCACAGGCCATGTCCTCGCTGGTATCAACCAGCTCAACTGGTGAATGGAAACTGAAAACGTGACCTCCTCTTCATGTGTGCTGTGCAAACTCCAAGCTGGGGGAAGACTTCTGCGCTTTGACATTGCCCTATCCTATGTCCCTTAACTCTTATAAAAGCCGAATACTTTTCTGCTGACTCACAGAGGCAGATGGATTTTGTTAACTCCAGCCAAGATAGAGGAGGATACATGAAAAGCATCACTGCCCCTCAGCAGGGATGAGCCTGGCTTTGGGGCTCATGGGGGACTGAGTGAGGAGCTTCACATCACGCCCTGGATGGAGCTTGGGTACCACATGGAAGGAGACTGATGCATAGTCCAGGCTGAGCCCTGCTGCTAATCAGTGTCTGAAATAAGGAACGATACTGTCATTCCCTCCCCCACTTCACGCCCTCTCTCTGAACACTGCAGCTCCCCAAAGCCCAAGGGAGAGTCATAGAGCCAACAGCAATGAGAAAACAAACACCCCAAAACAAGCACAGAGCTCAGACTCCTCAGTAATTCCGTTGTTTCTACTTAAATCTTCTTAAATTACAGAGCTTTATAGTGAAGTAAATTAACTTCCCTTTACTTATGTTTCCTTCTATTTCTGTGGGCTGTGAAGCTGCTGAGGAGCAAATTGTCTTACAAACCCAGTCCTACATGGGAACAGTTTCCAAACACAATTGGCATAGCTGTTCATGTAGCACTTATGAGAGTGGACCCAAGTGGAAATACGGATAATTATTTTGCCATAGGCCAACTCTAAGATCCATCTCAACTTTATTTTCATTTATAAAATGCCAGATTAAAGACTCTACAGGGTGGCTATAAGAGTCTTTAGGGAAAAGCTGCAACCCAAACATGATCCCCTCTGCTCAGGTATGAGACAAAATTGCGTTCTTTGCTTTTTGCAGGAAACAGCCCCAAAAGGAGGGGTTAAAAGCTTTGGATGTGAGAAACAGTTTCAGTGAAAGTGGTTTAGTTCCTCTGGTCCACTTCTCATCTGATCAGAGAAGCATTGCTGTGTGTATGAAGTTAGCTCTGCAGGACTCTCTACCTGTCAAAACTGTTTATCCATACTTGCCAACAACAGCAAGAAAGGCAGGAGGACTAGCAGTCATGATGGTGAATGAGTTGGACACATGGAGTGAGGGCACATGAGCTGGACCTCCTCACTGATGCAAAAGAGGAAAAAGAGGGAGAGAAAGAACATTAAAGCATGAAATGTCTAATCTTAGACCGTTTCATGGTGCATTTGGTTACAAATTTTGCAGAATTTCTTCATGGACAACTGAATAGATAGGTCTTAGTGGCCAGTTAGTCCTCATGTTGCTGAAGGTACAGGAGTAAAAGCCAACAGAAACAGCTATTGGGGGATATAGAAACATTAACGTTATTGGCCATGGATAGCTGAGTAGGGAATATTACACTTAGATAATTCAAAACTAATGTGATAATCACTTACTTAGTGCTTGTTTTAATTATATGAAAAGATAGAAAAAATTCCCACTTTCTAAATCAAACAAAACCTGAATGCTATGAGAGGCTATCAGGACAAAAAAAAAAAAAATGGAGAGGGAAGAGAATTTAGGTTTATAAAAAGAAACACGTACACAATGAGCTGAAGGTTGTGCTTCTGCACTTCCTGGTCTGGGTGTGAGCAGAAGAGGAAATACCAAAATACCACCAGAAAAACTATTCCCACAGCATTTCCAACCTGACTGAAACCAGAAAGTTCTGCCAGTCCTGCAAAAAAGGAGGGGAAAACCCCACAAATGACCCAGTCCCAAGCATCCTGCTCGTCAGAAAGCCAACGAAATGTCCAAAGGTGTGAGCTTTGGGTAGACCTAGAGAAGTCTTCGTGTCTCCCCTGAGTTCTCATCTGTACCCCGTATTTTCTGCAGTTCACTGATCATTGGTGACATTTTGACTCTTCTGCCAGCTTTGAGAGGAGCACGTTTCTGCTATAGCCAGTTTAATCACATCCATGACCACAGACCACCAAATTGCATGTTAACCACAAGACAGGGCACCACAGTCCAGTCTAACTCTGGTGAGGGGTTCCTTGTCCTCCCTTTCATTTTTTGAGGTTCATTTGCCTACAATGGGAATACAAACATATGCACACCTCAAGAACTGACATTTCAATGCATAAAATGCCATCAGTTTCAGCGTTGCCCCATGTTAATAATTAAAACTGAATTCCTGAAGACTTGCAGGCAGAAAAGACATGAGTTTGGCCTGGCTGGTCTCACACAAACCTTCCACTGATACCAAAGAAAACCTTGAAGAGCAGCAGCAGGATAACATTCAAAGGGTTGTATGGAAAGCCAGCACACCAGGCAAGTAGTTTAAAACTTCAGATTTGGAAGTATTATACACTAGAATTCAGAACATACTCAATAGTCTAAGAAAAACCAGGCCTAAAGTAAAATTGCTGTAGAAAACTATTTTTCCTATAGATGTTTCCTAACATCCAAGCAGTTTCTGAACCAAGCTTTTTTTCCCTAAAATTAGAGAATCAAATCCCTGGAACACTTCCAAGTTGCAGCTTAGGAATGTTCAGTAAAACCACAGCCTCCAGCCATGGGACAGAACAAAAGATGCAACAGTGGTGATGCTTTATCTGCCACATCTTACTCCAACAACACTTCTGTGGGTGCCAGCAATGAAATCTGCTTCAAAGAGGTCTGAAAAGAAGACATTTTATTTTCAAATGCCAAGTCACTGATTTTGGGACTGGTCAACTCCCTGCATTTGTGACTGCAGTTTAGCTAAAACCACCTAAGGCTTAATAATGCCATCATGGACTCTCACGTCCAAAAATGAAGCTAAAACCTCAGCTAAGCCTTACGACTGAATGCAGCTTTCCAGTTCATTCAGAGCAGCGCAGCACTCAGCATTTTCCCTCCAACAGAAAGCCCCTTTCTGGCCTCCCGGAACAGTGCTGCATGAAATACGTTTTCACTCCTACTGCAAGCTTGTTTAAGAGACAATAGGAGAAATAGTTGGGACATGGATTCTTCTTAAAACTTAAACCTAGATCAACAATAAAACATAAAAGGCCAAAGAAACATGCAAAAACACTCAGATTTTTAAAATTTTTTTATGAGATTAAGACATTGCAATTTACTTGCTCTGGGCCCCATTCTGCAAGTCTTTTCTGTTATAAGCTCTTTTTAAAGTCACTGAGGTTGTTTGTGTGAATAAAAGTTACTTACATGAGTAAGGACTTGCAGAATCTGGCCTTATACATTTCACTACAGTAAAGTTTACCTAGACATTGTCAGAGCCATAGAGCAGGGTGTATTTTTAAGAATTAAAAGTGGACTTCAGTTGTTATTTTTGGAAAAAATTCTAACTTCAGCTTCACCCATCTGCTTTTTGCAGCTTGCTTAGCAGCCACATCGACTCACTCAGCCTTTGTCCCTGTCTCAGAGCTGCTTGTTACCAACCACACTCAGCCCCAACGCAGAGTAACTCACCAGGATGCGTGCAGTCTGAATTCCCATTCCAGATTTGGTCCTCAAACCTAAGGCCATTATTCCATCTCAGACTAAAACATATTTTCCCACAGGTAGCTGAAAAAGAGCATGTTTCTTCAGGTTTTCTTTCCACAAAAAGGTAAAATAAAGTGAAATAAAACAATAATAATAAAAAAGGAAATCCAGTGTACGGCAATCCCCAGAGTTCTGGAATCTAAGAGTGTTGATCTGCATCCATAAATGTCCTGACCGGTGAGGAGACACAGGCTCTACAACTGGAAAGAGAGCAGGAAGGAAAACCTACCATGTGAGCAGAGTGAAAAAAAAAAAGGGGGAAAAAAAAGGAGAAAGAAAAAAAGGTCTGCTTAGTGGACAGCACTTGGGCTGATAGCAGGGATTTCAGGAAATCCAAACACTCAGACAGGAAATCTGAACACTGGATAAACATGCCATAATCTCCACAGATACAGTTAACGTGCTGCGCCTCCCGTTAACCCTTCGCCTGCCCAGGGCTGAAGCTGAAATCAGATCTGCAACGCCTGGAAACACAAGCTGCCCGGGGAGCTCCAAGGTCTGAGCAGCAGCCCTGTGTTCAACCCTGCCCTCTCCTTTCCCCGCTGCTCTGGTGAGGGTATTTTCCTCCCTTTATTTCTACATAGTGATGCTTTAGCTAAAAAGTGTATGATTTTCTTGCTCTGAGAAGGAGATGATATTGCACCCTGAGCTCTGCAATAGCAGGGCAACCTGCCTCAATGCCCGTGTGCCACCAACCCGGGCTACCTGGGAGCTGTGAATTAGTTCAACCTGGTTTTTCCCCTCTTTTTTGCTGTAACACAAGATTTATGTGGCTGTCAGTGGGATACTTGCAGGGTCCCAGAGATGATTTACTCCAGAGCTGGTGCAGTGGCATTAGAAGCGCACCTTAGAAATTAGAGTGAAACGTTCTTAAAGGAACTTGGTAAAAGTAAGATGAAGACTGGTCACATGTTTATGGAATATAGACTTTGCTCTTTGTGTCTTGTGGTTCACTCTCCATCATTTAAAACATAACTTTTTTTTTTTTCCTTTGAGGCTTCTTAATTGCTTTTTAAAATATGATCTACCTTGGTTAAACAGTTGATGTAAAACTCTTAGCTACAAAAGCAAGAAGAAGCAATAATATTTTGTAGAGCTGACCCTTTGCTCCCACAGATGTAATTAATAAAGTTAAGTTTACATGAGAGTCATCCAATTTAAATCCATAGGACTATGAGAACACACAATTAAGCCCCTGCCTGTTTGCAGGATGGGAACTTGCCTGTGTAGGAGGACTTGACTCTGTAGGAGGACAATTGCAGACTTCATTGCTTTTCAGAGGTTACTGACTTCTAAGACAAGGGCCTGCTTCCAAAGATGCTTCTTTTCTCTTAAAATTAACTTTTTGGGATAGTCCTGCCTATATAGTATGTTGGAAAGAAAATGCCGTGTTTTCAGATTTTCTGGTTCTCCTGGGACTTCATAGCAACAAAAAAATGATAAAAATTAGTACCTTGAATTTCAGAATTTGCTGATGGAAGTAATTAGACACAGAGGTAATATTCACTGATTGGTGCCCTTGCTTAAGGCATTGGCAATTAGCTCATCTGAAACAGCCTTAATGTAAGTTCCACATGCAATATTAACCTCTATCATGATATTAAGCTACTCACTAGGAACAAAATAGGAGCTCTATAGGAAAAGGCTTCCTTCAGCACCTTCTACTACTTACGGTATGTTTCTACTTATTATTTCAAAGAAATTCTGTCAAATCAGCATCAGTTACAGCATTCCCTGGAGGTAGCCAGGCTTGGAAATCATGCCTGGTCTACTGAGATAGGTTGTGTTGGCCAACTGATGCCATGGGGAGCCTGGCAGCAGAGCTGGCGTGGAAAATGGGGCTTTTGAGGCATCTCTGCCTCAGGAAATCTCCTCTAGTCTCCAGCTCAGTTCTGAATCAATGAAACCTCTTTCAGGTTGGGTCTTCATGTTCCCAGTCATTCTCCATCTACTTTTGAGGATGCATGAGGCCAATGGTGGAGATCGATTCCTACAAGTGTAGCTGGAGTGCTGGCAGCAGCATCTGTGCAAAGAGCTGGTAGAACAAAGGCTTGGCTTTAGAGGCATGAAGTCATTCCCCTTGCCTAGCACGTGCTACATGAAACAAGTACCAAATGGTTGCTAGATGATGTCAGGAGGGAACTGGTGGAAAAACAGGGAAAAATTAAAACATGGACTTTTTTTTTTCTTCTTGTTCCATGTGCTTTGCCAGTGAGCTATTTCAGTTATTCACTTTTTTTCCATAGAAGTTCTGTTGTGATGGTTTTTTTCACCTTCTCTTTTCTTGTATTTTCCCCTTAGTGCCACTCTTTCCAGTAGCAAAAGGAAAGCAAGAAAATAGAAGAAAAAAATAAAGCACAGGCTTTACTTTTCAGTATAACTTGAAAAAAGAGAAAATATTAATAAATCTTCAAAATATACATTTTGAAAAAAAACGCCTTTTAAGATTGAGAGACTTTTCATTTGAAAACATCCAAGCAGCTTTAGAAAAAAAGGAGGGAAGTGGGATATAATTTATTACCACTAACATCTGCTGTAAATCAGTTAGAGGTAGGCAAACATTCCCTGCCAGGGCACAGTTAGGTCAAGGTGAGAGGGGATAAAGCAATAATTAAAAAGACCAATGTCCTCCAGCTACCTTCAATAGGCTGTGAGCAGAAGAGCAAGTGCTTGCTGCAAAACTGGGGTTTTTTTCCTAGAAAAGTTTCAAAGTGGGAAAAAGGATTCATTGGTATATTCAATGGAAAAAAATCAGTTTATAAAATGGCTCTAAACATTTCCATACAGAACCACAAAAAGTATTATACTATTCTGTTTTTCTAGTTAAAAATAAGTTGAAAAAAAGTTTGTGCTTATTGTGAAAAGTTTCATTTGATGAGAAATTTCTGTTGAAAGCTCTACAGAAGAGTGTTACTGTCAGTCTTCATAGAAGAAAAGGAACAACATGGTAGGTAGAATAACTAAGCTGACAAAAATAAACTGTACAGAAATATTTCAGCAGAAACAGGGTACAGTGAAAATTTCAACCTCGGGCCAGCACAGTTATCAAAGCTAAAAATTGGATAAAGAATCCTGAAAGGGCACAGCAGCTGCAAAAAATCCACCATCACCTGAGAAAAAAAGCCAGTGGCTTTACTCAATACAGATGTGAGGATGCTTGCTTTTAGATTGCAAAAAAGCCTTCCACCACATCCACCCTTGATCTACCCACAGCAGCTGAGCTTTTTTTTTCATTTACTCTGTATCTCCAGGATGTAACTTTCTGTAGCCCTAGAGCCGATAACAAAACTCTCACTTCTTCCACAAAGAAATCTATAGCTACTGAATTAAGAGAAATCAGTTCATTAAAGATTAAAAGGGTTTAGCTCTGTATGTGAAAGATAAAGCACATGAAATTATAATTGAGATTGTGAACAGAATGCTCAAGAATGAGTTATCATTAACCTATGAGGCCCCGAGCTCTGTTACTTTTCATGTTTCAATGACAAGCCTTATCATTATAAATAGTTACAATCTTTTTTGTTAGTATAGATTTGAAACAAAGATCAGTTCTTTAATTTTCACCACCCTACTTATTGGCTTTGGGGAAGAATTCAACAGAATAGTTGAAACATTTGGAGAAAGAAACCACAGGTCCCAGTTTTGTCATTCTTCACCCTTCAGCGACCCTGAGGCTTTACATCCTTGAAAAAAATGACTTAATATATTCACTTGAAACTAATTTACTTTCCCTTTAGAGCATGGCCAGTGCTGTGTGCTCAGCAATCCCAGACCTTTCAGTAGCTACCAGAAACTGGATGCCAGAGCAATGCTGCGACATGCTTAAACAAAGTTCCCCATTCACACTGTGACTCTATTGGGATTTACAACAACATATGCTAAAACTTACCAAACATTAGACATAATGAGTAGAAAACACTAACCAAAAGGATTTCATAAACACTGACACAACTTACCATAAACTATAAACACTCTTTTTCTCGCAAAACTTCAGTAATTAACTGGTTTAGAGACTTCTTGCCGCACTACAAAACGTATCTCTTTGTGCACTGGCATTCAATGTTAATGTTTACTTGGAGATCCCTGCCAATTTTATTACTAGTCCATTCCTTCCTAAATGAGCAGTCAAGAAGGTTTACTTTTGAGATCAGCATCCCTGCTGGCAATCTTGTGTTGGGAACAGCACTGAGCCCCCTTCATCCAGCAGCAAACCATGTGCTCTTACCTTACACAAGAAACGTTGTCCCTTTCCCCACTGTTCATTCAGTGAAATACAGCAGAAGCTGTGTTCTTGCAGGTTTAACGACATGTTTGTACATTTATTAAGCAAATAGCACCTCTTGACGTTAAGAAAAGGTCCAGGCATTAGAAACTGCCTTTACAAGAAGCACTTGACCCTTGGTGGTAACTACAGGCTGAACCAATGTGCTGTGCAGGTTTTGGTTTTCAACTGTTTTTGTAGTTTTCTCTTTTTTTTTTAATAGAAAAAAAAAACACCAAAGAATTTCCTTTTTTGCCTCTCCTTTTCACTCATTCTTCCTCATTGCAATATCAAAAAATGTCATTTTTTCATAGTCCTATTTTTCTCTCCTAATTTTGTTTTTCCAAGGTGACACATGAAAAGAGGAAACCAAAGACATGTCCAAACAAATCTTTCTTTAACCAGTTCTGCTTAAAATATGCTGTATAGAACTATAATCAGTAAAGACTACTAAGGAAGACAACTGTCACCTAAAGACGTCCCCCATGGTGTGAATGTAGCTGTTGGCTTCAGCATTTGCCAGAGATATGTGAAAAGCCCAGATAACATTCAGAGACAACTATAAGTTGAATTATCCACAACAGACACTAGAAATAATGAAATGCTGCTGTGTGGGGAAAAGGCTGAAATTTGAATTTCTGAGTCTCTCTACATCATTTTGTGTAGGTTTCCAAGCCGTCAGTCATGCTGAAAGGTCTGGTTTAGGAGGACATCTTGGACATTCTGTGAGCATCACATCAGGCTTATTCTCCCTTTGCCACCAAAGTGTTACTCAGCTTCCTTCCTAAAAATGGGTGAAAAAGATGCTTCCTCAGTGTGTTGTCATTGGTTTGTTGCAGAAAATTTCTATGACAAGCACAACACATGACTTCCAGACATTAATGAACACTATGACAAACCCCTAGATGATCACTGGATTGGTTTAGCAATTATGGAATTTTTTTTAAAAAGAAATGTAAGCTTCTCATGATCTGAGTCTTTGGAAGTCATATAAGCAATAGTTGTAAGCATTTTTTATGAATGAAGACTAGACACTCACATAAAAATTAGTGTTAAAATTCTTGTCAATCCCTCATCACAAGGAGCTGAACAGTTAGAAGTATGGATGGGTGCCATGAAACTTGTCATAGACATGTGAGAGTCAACACTGCTGTAAATTCTGCAAACTTCATATGCTGTATGCACTGCATATTTGTGTACAGCACAGACAGCATACAAGAGCTATTAGCCTAGCGAGCTTTAGTGGGGACTGGAAAATGAAAGGCCACAGGAAAAGGATCCAGTTATTTCTAATTCTAGTTACAGCTTTTGGAATCAGGCGATTCCATCATGGCAACATGTCTACAATGAGGAAGGTAATTCAAAGCCCAGTTTTTCCCCATGACTTCAATCTTTTAGGTCTTTAGGTTTTTATGTGTATGCATATGTGTGTGTAGTCAAAATCTAAACCTGCGAATGCTGATAAGGAAACAGGACTGAGAAACAAAACAGGAGGGTAAAATACAAGCCTGGCTTGTTATGGCCCTGAAGTATCTAGATGAGAATGAGATGGCTCAGCAGAAGCTTGAGACTGCTGCAGAAAGTTGGGGCTTTTGCAAGGAGAAGCTGGGATGGTGATGAGGTTGTATCCATTAGATCCAATGAGTCAGAATGTGCTGGATCACATACTCAGAAGTGCTGCAGCTTCTACCTCCCCTACCAATGCACCTGGAATCCACCAGAGAGGTCTGATGGGTCTTGGGGAGAAGAACATGGTGATTAGAGAAGAGACTCATTATCGTCACAGAAAGACAGCAACACAGGAATGAGCTCTGCAGATATCATATTTCCATATTTCTCCCCCTCACAATGCTGTTCTGACTGGTTATGCTCTGGTTATAGGCTTGTCCTCCATGAGTGTTTGGTGGCTGAAGTGCTCATCCTGGCTCAGTCAGGATATCTCATTTGCACTCTGCAACGTTGTCATTAGAGGTTTCCAACACTGCACTGTTATGCTGACCACACATCTGCTGTAAGCCTACACAGCACATCTGTGGAGGAGGGTCATTAGACAGCAAGCATGAATTAATCTTCTTTCTGAATGACTCTTCTTGGGTTAAACATCTTGCTTTCCTACCTTTTAATTGCAGAATAAATACACTAGCTCACTATCTTTGTGCTTCAGAAGGGGGTATCTCCTGGTGCTCTGGGCAGCCATGCAGTAGCATTTATGCAGTGCTTCTTATACAAATGAGGGATCGTGACTTTTCTAAATGTAGAGGCCAGATAAGTGATCTGCTATTCAATCTTTGGTTACTTAGTGACTATAGGCCAGGGGTTTATAACCTATTTCTAACACCATAACACCTTCCGACCAGCCTTTCTGCTGCCTGGGGCCCACAGTATGCTCTGCCGCAGTGGTGCCCATGAAGTTTGGTGTGGCTTGCCTGTTCTGATCCCCCTCCAGTCCCAGGAAGCAGATTGAATTGTCCGTGAAGATTCATTAAGCAGATTCAAGGATAATGCTGAGTTCAAGCTCTTACGCTGGCTTGGTCAGCTCACCCAGACTTCATTTAAACAGACAAACCCCAGGGCACTTCCAAGATGCTGTCTAGGTGTATTTTGGTTTCATCCCAACCTGGAGCAGCACTCAGAGATGCACACTAAACTCACTCCCCTCATACACCCTTTGCTCAGGCGAGACACAACCTGGATCACTCTGGATACGTCTCTTATCTTAATGAACTATGCCTCAGGATGGGATCAGTTTTCTTGTTAGGTGCTTTACATTGGTTACATTTGCACTATCTGTGAGGACTGCATCTTAATTTACAGCTCTGTATCTGAATTTTTCTGGGTGGTGAGCCCATGATCTTCCCCTAGTCAAAGCCTGAGTGAAGGCCAATGTCTCATTGATGCAGGTGATCAATAGAATGGAATATTTCAGTTGGACGGGACCTACAATGCTAATCTAGTCCAATTGCCTCACCACTTCAGGGCTGACCAAATGTTAAAGCATATTGTTAAGGGCATTGTCCAAATGCCTCTTAAACACTGACAAGCTTGGAGCATTGGCCACCTCTCTATAAAGAAGGGTGGGCCTCTCATTACAAGAAAGACATTGAGGTGCTGGAGTGTGTCCAAAGAGCAACAAAGCTGGTGAAAGGTCTGAAGAACAAGTTTTGTGAGAAGCATCTGAGAGAACTGGAGTTGTTTAGTATGGATGAAAAGGAAGCTGAGAGGAGACCTTACCACTCTCTACAACTACCTGAAAGGAGGTTGTAGTGGAGTGGGTGTCAGTCTCTTCTCCCAAGTAGCAAGTGATAGGACAAGAGGAAATGGCCTCAAGCTGTATCAAGGGAGGTTTAGATTGGATTTTATGAAAAATATCTTAGCCAAAAGGGTTGTCAAGCATTGGAACAGACTATCTAGAGAAGTTGTTGAGTTACCATCCCCAGAGTTATTTAAAAGATATGTAGGCATGGAGCTTAGAGACATAGCTAGTGATGGACTTGGCGGTGTTAGGTTTATGGTTGGACTCAATGATCTTAAAGGTCTTTTCCAACCTAAATGACTCTATGAAATACTTCCTAATGTCAAGTCTAAACCTTTCCTGGTGCAGCTTTGAAATATTCCCACATGTCCTATCACTGCATACCAGGGAGAAGAGCTTGGCAACTCTCTCTCCATGTCTCCTCCTCAGGAATCTGTAGAGAGCATTGAGGTCACCCCTCAGCCTCCTTTTCTCCAACCTAGACAAACCTGAAGTGCTTAGATATTCCTTCCAGGACATTCTTCCCAACGCTTTCACCAGGTCTGTTGCTGCCCTCTGGATGCATTCAAATACCTTCACATTCTACTTAAATTGTGGGACCCAGAACTGAACACAGAAAAGTCAAATACAAGTTTGAGCCCTAATCCAACACAGAGGCACAAGCATATGTCTGCCTCAATTCTCCATGTACAAATACAGATAATCACAGTTTGTGACCTTACAACACATGACTTGGGTATGCTACAGGTCACAGGTTGAACAGACACTCCAGGGATGGGATTTGTAAGGCCTAAGCATGAGTTGTAAGGATGGGGTGCTATCTAACATTTCTACCATTATGGCTCTAATGGTCAAATTGGATTCTTCACTGTATAAGAAAATAGGGAAAATGTCATACAAGGCGAACTGGATGACATCAGTTTTCCATCTCTTGCTTCAACATCTTATATACATTCAATACAGAAGCTTGGTTTTAACTCATAAAATGAACAAGAAGTTTAGAAGAAAATAACATCCTTGCATTCTAATAACATTCTAGGGGACCTTCAAATTAAATGATTTCTAAAATGGTCCTGAAATCAAGAGCCACTGCCATTTGCTGTGTGAAAGATGAGAGGAATATTAGCTTCTGTGGGAGGAGGAGCTGTACCTTAAAAAAAAAAGTTGCTATTGAATGCAAAGCTGGTTTGGAACGCTCGGATAATTGGAAACACATGTTTCTGGCTGCAGGCATACGGCATATAAACTGCAGGAGAAAAATAATAATAGAAAAAACATAGAGTATTTGAAAATATAGCAAGAGAAGTCAACATTTTACAACTTGTTAATAGTGACTGTGCTTGAATTGTTGTTTCACTTTGCTATTAGATTTCAGGACACAAATATGTTTGTAGACTCTCCGATGTACACCAACTTTATTATAAAATAGAGATCCTAGGTATGTTGGATGATAATATTACATAAGGAGAATATTTTAGTAAACTATCTGAACGAAGATGACTCATAACGATACAGATGAATATTTTATTTTAAACACAAAATGTTGTGAATTACTTAGCACCTAAAAATAACACGCCCCCCTTTAACTTTCAATGAACTGTGTTGACGTTGCAGGAGTTTCTAACTTTTTCAGTACAGCAAATCATCCGTCTTTTGTAGTCTGTTAACGCAAATATCTCTTTTCAGGCCAAAGCTTCCAAACCAAAGCACACATAAACCCCCTCACACCCACACTCCCTTCAGTTTGCAGCTTTTTGTTCCGCCTCTCTCCCTTCTTGGGTAGTAAAAGCCACAGGAGGAAGAAAAGGCTGCGAAAATCTGCACAGAAAAATGAAAATTCAGTATATACTGTAGAATACTCTATACCATAGCCATACTGTAAGGGACTGTAGATCGGTCACTTAGAGCTGTGTGGGCAGAGCTGTTAAAAACCTGCCTCTTCCCCATCTTTGATCACTAAGTTTCTTCCCATCCCTGTTGGATATGTGGATAAGTGTTTCCTTCTCCTTGAATCATCCCTGATTTTTCCTCCCTCTCTTCTCAGTGGGGATGAGTTTGGCAGCTCTCAGATGTCTGTGCACTTGCCCAGTTGTAGTCTAGATCAGTCCTGGTCAGCTCTGGGCTGGCATATCCTGTGTACCATGGGTGTCTTGGGAAATTTTGGTCATTGAAGCCTAGATTTGTCTGCATATATGCTGGCTTTCAAAGATGTGAAAGGCACAACTCAGTCTGAAAAGCCATTTCACTGCCAAATTTCAAGTTGTTCTAATGGAGGGAAGGAGTGAAATTTCGTAAACAAGGCCTCCATAGTGCTGTAACATGGGGGCGGGGAGAGGAGGTGGGACAAGGAGCTTTCCATGCAGCTTCATCATCTTGAATGACTCAAGCTTTTAAATTTCCAGAAAGAAATAATTATTTAAAATAGATCAGTCTGAGACAGACAGCTAAGGTAGAAAATGTGGGACAAATAGATACAGCTTAGTTAGCTAATTTTTTCAGGGTTCTGATATGGTTGAGGCTATTTCAGCGGTTGACGGAGCTTCCTGCAAAGTGTTTTCATCCAAAGGCCACTGGAGTCAACAGGAAACTTTCCTTCAGCTTCTTTGAACTTCAGGTCAGACTTTTGACTCATTCAGTGATGTGCCTTTTATTATATTCATGGGAATACAACATATATGATGCACCAAAACCCAATTCTAACACCACATCTCAGGATTAGCATAATCATGCATTTCACACATTTTGTTTCCTCAGTTTGCTAACGTTTCTCAGCTTCTCTTTATCATGGGCCACCTTGACTGTATGATTTAATGTTTTTTCTTCTGCTACAAGTCAGGTAAATTATCTTGTCTGTAAAAAAAATGAAAGGATTCTTCAGAGGACAGACAGAAATGGATGTTGTACTCTATGGGATCTTGAAAAGCCTGTGCAGTGACCAGGGTATATTTTATTCCAATAAGTATGCAAAGTTATTCCCACGCCTACAGGTGTTTTCCAGCTTTTCTGTGATGAGCTCCACATCTCAATAAAGAAATTGCCTCATGGGCACTTATCCTCAGAGTCATTGTGTAACATCCCTGTGGCAATTTACATTACATGGAAAACCATACTGAAAAAGCATTTGTGCCTTTTTTTAAGAGGTCTTTAGAGAAATATGGGTATCGACCTTCCTGTAAAAGTTGACCATGGTTTCTACTTTTGCTGTTTATCTCATCTCTTCTCATTCCCTTGGCTCTGTTCCTCTCTACTGAAGTCCAGGATGAAAGCCAGCATACTGCAGGCACAGTGAGCTCACCAGTGCACTGTGGACCACAGCTGAGGAATCTCCATCCAGTCCTTATCTAGCGTGAAACTTCAGTGTGACATGAAAAGTGCTAACAGGATCACAGATCATATTTACTAAGGAAAATAAAAGAAAGGCAAGTCAACACCCTCAGTGATTACTTAAGAGAGAGCTTTACAGCCGAGCATAGCACCTCTTGCTGACACGTTCTGCTGTATTTTTCCAGGATCATTTGCCTTGTTCTTGCAGAAACAACAGGATGGCACTGGGACCTGAACTCTGACTCTCTGCTCTTTCTGCTATTCTCGATGCTGATGCTGCTCTTTCACAACAGCCAAGTTGGATCCAGATGGAAATGTGAGTTATCTTTTCTCTAAAGAAGAAACATTAACAAACCCCTGACACTTTTATATACTTAAGAAGTTGCTTCTGTCATTTCATGGCATGATAGATTGTAGACTATTAACATAGTCTAATTGCTTATGGAAATACCAGATTGTTTCTTGTTAAAGTAACAGATTCACATCAATCCCCATTCATTTTAAATACATGATTTTCAGCACTTTCATGTAAAGAATGTACAAAGAAAAGGACTTTCTCTTTCGTGGACTTGTAGATAGGAACACGTTGGAAATTTCAAAATATAATGGTACATAGAGTTGACATTAGCTATGACTGCCCAGGGAAAATATTTTAACACACAGAAATGTGTATAACTTATGTAAACATTGTTCTCTTCTTACAGCAAAGGCAAATCTTTAAAGTCTGATCTATTCTAGAAGGCTTCTTTAGGACCTGTCAGATATCTGCTCCTATCATGCCATGTAGGACAATCTGGGATAAGAAAATAATGTGACAGTGATTAAAGGTGGAAAGACATGTAGAAGCAGCAGGAAATTCCTATCAGCTGATGTCTATCCCAGCTCTCCAGCTACTTAATGTCAACATTTGTTGTCAGATTTTTCATATTTGTTTATATTTTCAACAAGAGCTATTGAACTAGTCAAAAAATGTATCTGCATGGTTGGCATAAAGCAAAAGCAGAAAAGTGAATTGCTGGGAGCAACTCAATGTCCCAAAGTTTTTACGTTTGGGACATTGAGAGGACTTTCATGGTTTCATATTAATACTAATCAATAATAGGAGAAGGGGTCATCTGAGCATTCTTGATCTAAGAAATGTGGTGACAACTGCCTTAGAAGAAGGTTACAGAAAACAGGAAAAAGGAAGGAAACCATGGGTAGCCTTTACTTCAGATAACGTATGACATAAATGACTGATTCCTTATCTGAGCTTTTTCTTTCTAGGAGCTCCTTATGCTCAAGAGAGGGTGTGCCACAGGGCATCAGGTGATGGCAGTGTTGACTCCAGAGCACTGGACAAGTTTGGCCAATACTCAAGAATCAGAAGCCTCTCAAGCATGCTGCATGCTGATAACAAGATGCAGTGGAGAAATTTTCCTCTCTTAGGTCTATAGGCAGGAGAACACAATACATGCATTACTTGCATAAAATGCTGTACCATGTTCTCAGCTTTTCCCTGAGCTCAATGTTAGAGATGAAACTTTTGAAGGGATTAAAGGGAACTATTTACAGGTAGTGAAATCTCTAGTTGTTCCAACATCAGTGAATGCTGGGAAGCTACTTTGCTGGAGTCTAGCATGCAGAGCAGTATCTGATTTTAATACAAATCAGTGTGCTCCTCAGTGCAAGTGAAGGAGACAGTGTTTCTGTGCATTGTGCTCATTCTCTGAGGGTCATCTGCTTTGTGTACAGAGACATCTTCCCTCACTCATCAGAGCTGCAGCAGCTGCTTATTGGTGTTCAAAAATGCAACCAAGACCTCAGGAGAGCAGGAGTTCATGCTGGGAGGGTGAACCAGAAAGCTGAAGTTCCAGGAGTTGGATATTGGTCAGAAACACCAGGGTGAAAAAATCAACTCCCCTAAAGAGCTGCTGAGACCTTATGTGGTAGTAATGTGCAGAAAGTTTGTTTTCTATATCCTCCAAGGGATGGCACGTCCAGCCATAGTTTCCCATCTTAAAGCTATGCTGGGACTTTTGTTCAGGACTGACTCAGAGGAAAGGGTGCCACTCAGTGAATCATTGTGTGACTTCCCCCAGTTTGGGGTTTTTCCTTAGAGACCTTACAGCTTGCTCTGGAGCCGTCCTGCCCAATGGATGGGAGCTGCTGGGATGGCAGCACAAAGAGCATCGCCAAAGGCAGGACACTCTGCAAGATTGCTTGTCACCCGGGCCCGCTCCAGCAAATGCATACACATATGCTTAACTCTACACTTCTGAAGCATAATCCCATTAATTTAAATGAGATTACTCATGGGCTTAAATTCCTGCAGGATCAGCACTGAGGTCTGTTGCTGCAGCTGCCGAGGGCAGCACAGTTAATGGTGTAACAAGAGTTTTGCTCACTGTATAACCAAGGACTGCCCTGCTGAGCATCAGCACTGCTCGTACCCTCAAGTCTGAAAAATGAGCCCTTTCTCGATTCAGTCATCTCCTGGATTTTAGCTTTGCTTCGTCTTTCTTCATCTGCAAACCAAACTTTCCTAAATTGAACTCTCCTATGGTTTCTGCCTCTTTTTCATTGTCCCCAGGCTGCATGGAGGATTTTTGTGTCTACCACTGCTCATGGATCATCTTAACTGCCTGGATCAGTACAGTAGAGTGAACCCCTCCCCTCTGCTTATCTTCTCTAAACAAGCATATTTCCTCCTGCTTAACATCTTTGTGCTAATCTTCTCCATCCTGCTGGAGCAGACTGCCTCTTAAAAGAAATATTGTCTCTACTTGCCCTCAGGTCATTTTGGTCATTGGATCCTACTGCCAGCTTAGAGATAACCCTATTGTCTGTAAGAGGAAAGTTAGTTAAAAAATGAAAAAATGTCCTAAAAGTGCCCTCAACTCCTTTTTTTACATGTATGGATAATTTATTTTCTGTGTAGTTGCTGCTTTTCTGTCTGAAATCACTGGCCACTTATACTTAAAATGAATCAATAAGTCTGTGAAGTTAGTGACTTTATTTTAATAAATAGCTTAATAAATAAACTAATCAATACTTTGCTTTTAAAGGCCGATGCACAATGTGTGTATATGTAAGTATGTCTAATGTATAGATTCAAGAGAGGCTGTCTCTGAGGGAAAGTGAATTTCTTTTGTTTAGCAGCATGTATTTTAACATTTTGGTTTCAGAAAGAAAAAATAATTCTCCCGCTTGAGACCTTTTATGCTGAGTTTGAGCCTGGAGCAACTTTTTACGGCTCAGTTGCAGTAACCCCTTGAATATGGGGGTTTATAATGGAAACTCTGACGAGCCCTCAGCTAAAGCACTTCTAACAGATGTTGCTGTAATGAAAGGGCTGTGCAGAACAGGCAACAGAGATCAAACTACCTTGTGTTTTGCAAAGATTACGGATGATTGTGCCCAATTTATAAAACGATGGTGGCTTTAACCCAAAGCCGCATGGCTCACACCAGGCTGTGGGCCCTGTGTGTGCAGACATTAACAACATCATAACGTCTCGGTAACACAACCAGCTGTTGAATGTAACTCGCTGCCTCTCTTGTGTAGATTTGAAAATACAGATCACTTTGCTCTTCTGAGCAACAGTTTGGCCGTCTGGTAGTGGCAGTGGTGATAGGTATGCTTTCGTTCAGTGTGTCCTGAAGATGGATGAGCAGTACTCCATTGAACTGGTCTGAATAGAAAGCAAATGTAATCATCTGTAACTGAGAGGAGCCAATTTGGTCCCCTGGGACTGTCTTTGCTGCCTCCCTATGCTGTGGCATCTCCAGGAGACCTAGATGTGGCAGACTGGACCTCCTGGCCTCCTTCCCTGAGGGGTGGATGGGTGTAAGCTGAGTTCCTGGGGCATGCGGCACTGGCTTGTTCCCAGCTGGCTTGTGGGCCCTGGGGACTGTGTGGATTCAAGCAGGCCAGGAGGCTCTGGGGATGAAATTGGGCAGAGATTCAGGGAGCCATGTCCTCACAGCACATTGCTGACCCCAGAGACCCAGATTTCTTGGCCCACGGTCACTGAAATGTTGAAGTCTGTCTTAAAATAGAGTTATTAAGAGAGAAAAAGAGTTCAGACCTATAGCTTCACCAGAAAAGGAGGTTTTATATCTAGAAATGTTACCAGAGGGTATTTTGTTTTTTGTTCTAATCTCCCTGTCAGGACTCATTAAGTGGAGATCAGAGTTGCTGGACCATCATCTGAGGGTGTGCTTGATGGTACTGCGAAGTCCTTGACAGTCAGCTGCAAGCCACAAGGCTTGTGGAGCCTTCATAGGCAGGATACAAATGGCATTTATATATGTCACACACACATCGATTCATTCCAAATGCTTTCCTTTTTATGTTCGTGTTTTGCCAGGCTGAATTCCTTTTGTGTGAGCAGCGGCAACAATGTGTAATTAACGTTCTCCTAGTTAACACTCTGTTAATGTGCCGCACCCAGAAAAATGCAGTCCCTGGGGCTCTATTCATTACTGCCTTGCAGGTAGTTCAGAGTAACCGTGTTCCCTATGTGAAAACGTCACTCTCCTTCATCAGTACAATGAGCAGAGGCATGTGATACTACTGAAAGACTGAGATGAAACTGTGCTTGCAACATCCTTCAAGCAATAGTGTGAAAAAAAAAGCTCCTGGATTGACTTTATCAATTCACTTTTGGTGTTACTGCCATATTATTTTTAGAGCTTAGTTCACAAGAAAGCATATGGGTTCAGGAGTGCTTGCGGGAGTGGGTTCCTCCCTGCCATCGCATTTTGTGCTGCAGAAAGTCTGAAAGGACTCCAGCTACCCCTTGCCACGAAGCTGCTCTACCCTTGCAGGGTAGCTTATGGCATCAGCACATCATCCTCTAAGTTGAGACATCCATTTGTAAGTGTCTGGCCAAGTGCATTTAACTTCTCCGTTGTCTGCTCCTTCGATACGGTTTGGCTGCAGCACTCTATACTTTTCCTGACCTTCTGTTTTTGCTTTTTATTTATCATGGTCCTGACACAAATCAAAACAACAACATTCTTCCCAAATGCCTCTTTTGACGCATCAGAGCTGAAACAATGCTCCAGCTAGCCCAGATTCCCAAGGAGAGCACAGCCTGCACTGGAGCAGGAGCTCCCTCATTGTCTTGTGGTCATTGATTCCTTTGTTATGAGAAGCTCAACATTTCCACCAGCCTGTCCTTATCTTTCTGTGGTGGAGCTAACAAGAAGCAACAGATAGTTTTTTACTGAGGGAAACCAGTAAAACTGTTGTAATGGATTCAAACATGGGGAAGTTATGTTTACCTTAGCTGAGGGACAAATACTACAGTTGTAACCATAAACACAGAGGAAAGGAAAACTGGAGAACTGTCATGCAGGAGCGGTCTCAGGAGAGCACTCTCTCAAGCTTACCCTTCATCAGTCACTGTGGCTCAAAGGGACAAACATTTTATGCCTTCCTTCACCCACGCCACTGCTGCCTCATCTGTTGGTAAATTTGGGCCTGTGCTTTGCTATCCTTAACAGACCCCTAATAATCCTCCTCTGGAAGCACTGTTTTGATTTTAAAGGAATTACATTCAGAGGGAATAAGCTATAATTGAGAGTTCACTGCTTGGAGTTAGGAACCGCTGATCTCTGATGTGCCTGCCAAAATTGACTTTGGGCAAGGCACAGACATGCACATTTTATTTGCCAAAAAAATCAATGGCTATTTTGGACTAGACTTTCAGTAGCTCTGCTTCCATAGCTGTAAATGCAGATAGACAAATTTAAGCTCACAAAACTATTACGATCATTAAAATACACTGACTCTATATAAGTGCTATATATGTTATTTTCGTGGAAAAGACTTGACAGTGTATTCTACTTATTCTTTAAGTGAGAGATAGTTGCATCCATCCGAAATGATCAATACTGGGTCAAACCTGACCTGTGTCAGTGAGTAAATTTCACTACTTACATATGAATGTTATATTTATTTCACCCACCACATTGCTTTCCCCTGCACTCAGTACTTTAAGCTCCTCTTCCACTGTCTGGCTTCTTGGCAGAAGGCTGCACAGGTTGCCAGAGGAGTCTGAGTGAACTCATCCATCCATTTGCAGGCCATTTGAAATGCTGGATGTCTTCCAGTTATTTATCTGTTCCTCTCACTGAGACTCATGTATGAACAATGAATTAGCTGAGAGTGCACAGTGACACACTCTGAAACTTTATATTTATGGGTGCATATTTAAGAACATCCATAAAAAGGTATTAGGGTATTGCAGGAGCTGAGGGTGTGTTGCTGTTTTCAGTCTATATAAAGGGAGTATAAGGTGCAGAGTGATAGGGAATCAAACCCTTTTAGTGCCCAACCTTTTAGAGCATGAGTGGTAATGATAGATTTTAATTACCAACATCATCTTGGTTTGTGATATCATTATCTTCAAAATCGTATTGTATCAATACAGTTCATGGTAGCAAAGTGGCTATGAAAAATGAGGGCCAAGGGTTAATTTCTGGCTGCCTTTAAGTTGATGGCAAAACTCCCAATGACTTCAAAGGGTGAAGATCTCCCCTCAGTTTTCAGCTGGTGTAAGTTGACATACCTACATATACTTCAATAAAATCAATGAAGCCCTCATGATTTATTGCAAGTGAGAATCTAGCCCTAAAGCTATTAAGGACTGCAATTTATAAAGCTATAATTATGGAACCATCAAGGGCTTCTGGTGATATCATGGACCAGAGTTAAGTGAATTGTACAAATAAATGTAATGGTCTTGCAGTGAAGTGGAAATACCTCTGTCTCTCTCTAGATAGGACTCTTAGCACAAAGATATTAAAATATATTTTATCCACTCACAGCAATAATTGGAAAAGAAATACTAGCTGCAGACTTGAGACTCCCAGGGCACTGAATCAAAACACGCATTTTGCAGCAGCCACTTCAAAACTGTGAATGGTCCCCTGCATCGCCGCGATAACTCAAGGCGTAAAATCTCCTCTTGAATCTGATTTTTAAGTTAGTTGTTATTCTCTGCCAGCTTTGATAACAGGGCTCAAATTTCAAAGCTGAAAAGTGTTTGGACTTGTATGTCCTAGCCATGTAAAGTAACATGTGTGTGAACGAAAATGGGCCTGAACAGCAGGAGTGGATGGAGCCCAACACAGGGAAGGGGATGGCGCAGGCATTTGGGTTCCAGGAGCATAGATTGTGTGTGATGGAATTGATAATTCACTCTTCTACCTCTTTTCAGCCCTATTTCTCCATTATTTTTATAAAACTGCACCTGGATAACTAGACAAGGCATATACAAATAATCAATCATCCTGTTCTTACTTATGTGAAATGGGCCTATAAAGATGTATATGCACCAGTGGGTCTTCCCTGATTTAAAAATCTGCCTCTGCTGGTCTCTCTGCAGCCTTTTAGGCCCCTGAAACTGCAAGGAAATCCATGTGTAATTAATCTTCATTAGGAAGATGCACCTGAATCACAGCCCTGAACCTGAAACAGTCTGGGGCTTGGAGGAAACACTTGGATCAAAATTCAGTTTGGACCAGATGTGGCAATTCTCAGGATGCAGTTCTCTCTTGACTAGGAAACGCACACATTTTTTGTGAGACAGATTCTTAAATTCAAGGCAGACAAATGAAGAAATGAAAAAAACCCAAACCCTGCAAAAATGAAAAATTTAGAGAATGTATTTTCCTGTTCTCATTTGCTCATGTAACAGGATTTTTCAAGCCACATACTCAGCTGCAGGCATGAGATATTAGTCACAGCTCTAAGTATTTGTAACATCAAGTGATTGAAAAGCGACTTCAAGTCTCCCTTGTGCCACCATAAACTTTATTTTGTCTATATTTGCTCAGTCAGGACCGTATAGAAAATAAATGACAGATTTCCTCTGTGGAAAAGTCCTGCAGAATTTAATATTCATGAAGCCATGAGAATCTTCAAGGATGGGAGACCACAGAAAAAAGTCAGATCTACACCCTGAAATGCAGCAGATTTCCTATCTATTCCATAGCATTTTAAATGTATTTTGCATTAGCAAAGCTGGAATTTCCTATAAAGTTGTGAAGGACTTTCCCACAAGGGCTATAGCAGCTTAACTGCAGCATCTGAACACTAATGCTGTCACGTGTGAGGGACTGGGTCGCAGTGAGAGCATCTGCTCTGGTAAGTCAGGGGCTATTTAGCAGCATCACTCAGTGAAACCCCTGTTCCAGTTTCTGCAAATGAAACAACTGCAGCCAGGCTCTGAATCAGCAACACGCTTCTCATGTCCTCAAATCAGCCTCTGGAAAATCTCATTTCTGAAGTCTTGTTGAAGTCACTGAAAATGAGGCACATGGTAAAAGTTAATTACTTGTTTAAGCAGCACTTTGCTCTGCCAGGCTTAGGCCTGATCCTAAAATCAAAGGGCAGCTTTTTGCTGCCTTCAATGAGCTGTAGGGCAGGTGCTATGACAGCATTTCCCCCACACCAGGATGCATAATATGTTACTGCTCCCACTGGACTTCTCCCAGGATGCAGAAAACACGAGTGTAGCTTAGGGTTGAAGATGTATGCATTAGTGAGATAAGGATCATATCTGCGAATTTGCAATGAGGCTGCCCCAGTTTATGCATCTGAAGATTTAATCCTTGCTGTCTAATAAAACAGTTAATCTTCAAAATCTTCTCAGTAGCCTATGCTAAAGGAAACCAAAACCGGCAATTAGCTCAGTTTTTTAAACACACCAAATGTACATTTTAAATATCCGCACATCATTCTGGGGAAATGATTCATAGCAATGCAGGCAGACCTGAGGTGGAAAACATCTCAGAATAAACTGGACAGATGATGACATACATCAGTTCCTTTTAGGAACAGGAACCCAAGTTTTATTGAAACCTCAAATAAGGAAACCTCTTCTTTATATGGAAATCTTCCCAGAGCCAAGAGGAATGGCTTTAGTACAGCCTCATCAATGAGTTTCTCTTACCACAGCATACATTACTGCAAACTGTACCACACACTGTACGTTACTGCTTGTTGGTTTAATTGACTGCAATGTGTCATCTGATTTATTAAGCTATGATGAGGCATAGGGAGAATTAACTGAAATATATTAAATTTTTTTAAAGCTCTAAATAAGCCCAAGAAGCAGACTCCAGATCCAAGTTTTCCAAGCATTTGGAATAATCTATTTTCCAGTACAAGAAGCGATGTGTGATGTTTGTGGTCCAGCTTTGCTTTGGGTTCCTGTTCAGCCTGTCTAATGTGCAGCGAGTGCACAGGCAGTGGTGCAAACAGAGCGAACGGATGGGGTGGAAGGAGACAACATGACTGGACTGCTCGACACATCCCCTTGCTGATGTTGCTGGCGGGTGTCCGAGGCAGTGCTGGCAGGGTCTCAGTGGGGCTGTGCGGGAAACACCTGCGGTCCCGGCTCTGGCTCCTTCCTCGCCCATCGGAAGGTGGGCGGGAACCAGGAGGTGTGTGCAGTGGCAGCACGCAATGCAGGGCCACACTCAGCAGATGGGTGAACGTGCACCCAGAAGCCCATAGCCGCTGGCTGTAGCAGATGTGGTGGATGTGAACATGCTGAATAGACTCATGCTCAGATTAGTAATGGCTTTGGCTCAAGCAGGGATTGCTTTCCCCAGGACAGCAGCGCTACAAAATTCTCCTACACCATTGGTGTTTCAGAGTGGCTCCTTCAAGCACAGAAGCCTTGCAGCCACCTGACTATACTGCAGGTGTCTATTCTGCATATTGGCTCATAAATAGTGCCAGGGGATTTTCCCAAGCTCTTGAACTGTTTGCACTGTTATATTGTTAGAATGGTCCCCAGCAATGGCTCAGCCACCTCTCCCAGTAGGCAACCTGGAAGAGGTCACACTGCTTTGGAAAGCAGAGAAACTTAGGAGTATAAGTGCAGGCTATTCCAAACTGATTGGCCTCAGTGCCAGAGAACATCATATTTAATTTATGAATACAGATGCAGTCTCTTTGTCCCCTGGAGCACTATGTAGTGAGGAGCCCTTCCAGGGGCTCATTGCTTGCAGGCAGTTGGTGGGCAAGGAGACCAGCCCTAACACAGGGCTAATGGGAACTGGTCAGCCAGCCTCGGAGGGGCTTCCCCATCACTATCACACAGTCCCATTCTGCAGCCTCTGGCTCAGGGTGGGACACTCAAAAGAGAGGACACATTTAAGTGCAGAAGTACAAAACGCCCTCTCTGCAATGGTTTCAGTCAGTGTCACTAAAAGAACCTGACACGGGGCCAGGCACAAGAGTGGAACAGGCACATTTCTAATAAGAGTACTAATGTGGGGCTCTGTGCTGGTCTTCAGGAAAGCAGCAAGGGTGTAAGGTCTGGCAGGCAAAGCCAGCACAAAGGGCTGCACAGCTCATCCTGGCACCTATGGGAAGATGGGCTTTCTGCTGGTGTAAACCTTGTGGGAGTGCTGGGGGATTAGTCAGCCCCACTTGGGCAGGAGCCAAAGGTCGAACAATGCCACCCACGCCTGTTCGCAAGCTCAGGCCGCATCACTTGTTTAGTTTTTGTTTCTGCTTTTGGAGGATTAGCGGGGATTTGTCACGGGGAGCGACACTAGTCTCTCCTGCACTGTCTGGATATGCACCAGCCGACCCAAACCATCTCTCTCAAGCCGTTCAGGTTATTGCACAGCCCCAGCTGTGGAGGTTTTTCCTTTGCTGGGCAATCTCTTGCAAGATGCTGAGCCTATGCTTGTCCTTAGTGTGAGTGGGAACTGGGGGTGACAGGCCACCTCGGAGTGCTCTGTGCTCTGTCCCTGCCCTCTCCCCCTTGTTGCCCTTCTCCTCCTCTCCTGCTTTCCTCATCCTCCCCTTGCAAACCTTCGCTTCCAGAGCAGTAACTGTCTGTGAGTAAACCAATGAAAGATTTTGGTTTTAATTAGGGTTTGATACTAATTGCCTTCAATGAGGCTATTTTCACATCACAGCTGACCAACGCCAGAAGATGTTAAGTCTGTCTCTCTAATAAATCATTTCTCCTGTTCCCCAGGGTTGGAGATGAAGACTGAATAGGCAATGTACACTGCATTGGCCTAATTGTCTCCTAAAATATGCAGTCAACTCCCACAGCAGTCAACAGAAAGGCACGTGTGCATCTGAGGGGGCTCTCACACCAAGAAAGCCCATTGTCAGCTCCCCCTCCCTCCCCAGCCCTGGCAGGGAAGCCTCCACGTCTGACAGCCAGGAGGATGAGCTGGAAGCAGAGGAAGAGGAGGGGGTATCTCTTTAAAGCCAGACAAAAGAAACCTCAGCCCTCCCCTCATTCTTCCCTAGCCATAAAACAAAAACTGGGAATAAATCTTCCGTTTCCACTGACTGTCCAGGTTTGGAGAGAGATCTCTGACACAATTAAAAAATCAAAAGGCTTCTGTGGGTAATCACTGGTTTGGCACCACAGCCTGACAAATCCTTCCCTAATCCATGTGAAACCTCCTAAACCAGGCAGAAAAACGCCTGAGGAAACTCAACTGCTCTGAATCTGTCCACCACCTTCACCGCTGTAGCTCTACTCTGCTGGGAGCTCCTGGTCACCCCCTCCATGGCTCAAATCCCCCAAAGCCCAACTTTGTCCTTAAAATCCTACATGAACCAAGCCACACAGCCCACTGAGCCCTCTGCTCCCTCAAGACATTGCCTGGCCTGAGTTGGTATAATTTGTACCAACAAGGAAGACTTGATCCCTTGTTAAATAACAGGCATCACAGAAAAATAGGGCAGGAAGGGACTCCAAATTGCTGTCTGGTCTCTTCTCTGTCACCTCCGGTTAGCATCAGTGAGAGCAAACCTGCTCCTGGCAGATACGTGCCCAGTGCCACTGAGGTGATGTCACTTTGAGCCGAGCGGAGCAAACACCTTCCCTTTTGGCAGCTGACGCAGCTGACGGGTTCCTCTCTGCTTTGTGATAAACGTATTTTCATCTCCAAGTGCGTATGATAGATAACTAATGAAGGCTGAGGGCCAGATCCCCACCTGGTATGAGTTGGCAGAGCTCTGAGGGAGGCAGCGGAGCTCCACTGGTTGAGATCAAACAAGACCCTGACTATGCTCCTGAAATCCCTGCAAGCCCTTTGAGCCGGTGCCATTCCAGGCTTTGCTCGTGCATCTTTAGGAATTGCTTAGCCCAGGGTCACCAAGGAGGAAGAGCACAGTAGGTGTTTAACAGCAGGACTGATGCGATGCTCCACCTTGGAGCAAGAATTGGATTAAGGCAGGGAAATCAAGGAGAATGCTTTTTTTTTCTGTCTACCAATTTACAATAGAAAAAATAAATCTCCTTATTAAAAAGATGAAGGTTAAACACACACACACACACAGACACACGAAAGAGAAATATTAAAAGTACCTTTACATTTTCAGAATGATGGAGTTAGATTTCTGATTCTCTTATTTCACAACACTGCAAAGGATCATAAAGGGATTGATGGCTCTGCAAGGCAGAGGCTGTGCCTCTGTTTTCTTTGGAAAGTACCTCGCTGGCTGCTGGTTCTTGCTACCAGAGAGAAATAACAGAAAGCTGAAGGGATAAGACAAATATGCTCCTTCAAGAGTTTCTAATAAAATGATAATGTTGAGCGAGGCTGCCAGTACGTTTTGTGTCCAGATGCACTGCAGCAGAAGGGAAGAATTTAACATGTTTTGAAAATGCCAATTGTCTGCTGCCAAAGATGCATATGATCCCACTGCCAGCAGGGTAGGCGGCTGGGATTAAGATGTCAGAGGAGACGTCATTCTACCTAGGCAACGTTGATTTCACTGAAGAAGACAATGCAAAGACAGTCCTCTTTTCTGCAAGGAAGATTCCTTTTTCCCTTGTGGTTCATTCTGAATTCTTCATTGTGGCAAAGGTACTTTTACAGAAGCCCTTTTTCTCCCTGGAATGTCTATAAGGTGACAGCAACCAGGATCTAGAATGGAGGTACTTTTCCACCTACAAAAGGGACTTTTGTAGCTCCCCATGTTTGAAAGCATCTCCCATTCCTCCACTGTCATGTGGGAGGCTGGGACAGATACTAGAGTCACCATGTTGCAGTGGGAATGTAGCCAAAGCGTGAGTCAAAAGAACAAATGGATCTTGTGAGTCCACGGCTGGTGTTCTCAGCATCCACTTGCCCCAAGCCTATAAGTAAGGGGTCCACATGGCAATGGTGAAGCCCCAGGTGTCATCAACTCTTGGCTGTGCTGTTGCATCCCGCCGAGGTGTAATTGCTATGTCTTGTGGTTAGGATCAAACCTAGCTTGCATTTTTGACCTTCTGAAGCATTTCCAGAGGATCCTGCTGTTTTCTTCAGACTTTTTCTGCCCCTTCTGGATCTCCCTGGCAAGTTTGGTAAAGACTGGGTGCAAGTTTGGATTCCTGGTCTGGCCAGCCTGGACTCCAAAGGCCTTTCTGTAACCCTTGCCCCAGCTTGGAGGTTTAAAGCATATGTCCAAATCCCTCCCTATTGGGGCCAGCATTAACCACACACTTAACCTGAAACATGTGATTAGAAACCATACTTCAGTGGGAGTTAAGCATATGCTTAAATTCTGCTCTGTTCTAAATGGATACTTTCTTGAACTGGAGCCTGCATTTTTTTTGTGTGATCCATCTTTGCTCCTCCACATACCTTTACTGCAAATTATTCTGCAATACGCATGTGGCTCAGTAAGTGCATTGCTCTGTGGCTTTCACACAAAAAGCCCAATTGATACATCGCATACTTAACCTCTTGAACAAAGGAGTTAACTTTGCAGGATCAATTTACATGCAGGGGCCAAAGCTTTTGGATGGAAACTAACCATCATGTGGTGTGCAGTCGAAAGAGCAAACAGCTTATTCATTATGATAGCATTGGATTCAGAAACAAAACACAGACGGCAGAAAGAGCCTGCCCAGATTTCTAAACATATCGCCTGTCCCCGCACTGAAGCATGGTTATTTAAACCTTCTCTCTGCGCATCCAGTAGTTGTTCGACTTAACTCCCAATTTCCTCATGTTAGGTGGTTTGACCTGCATCCTACTGCTCACACTGTGCTCTTCATCACATATGGGCTGCTCCTACCAAGGCAAGCAGCAATTGCACTTCTGTGTCATCAGGACAGCTTTGACACCAGTGCTCTAATGGAAATCAAACACTGGGTTCATTTGTCAGCGTGACATGTTTGTGCAAGAGCACGCACCACTCATCAGACCCACAAACTCCCTGGATTTGAGCATGAGTCTTTGAACGACAGTCCCATAACCTTCATGTGGTTTCTTCACTTTACCCGCTCAGTTGTTTGCCTTATTTTTTCTCTTTAGCAATCATTCTCATCTCTAGGCATCCACATGTGCTCATTTCACCTTCAATATAATGGATGTGCAGGCTATTAAGATGATGACTTAAGTCCGTTAGTGCTTGGCCATGCAAACTTAACCCCTGTCGGCAAATGCTTGGTCACAGAAATGGTCTCATCAATCTGTTACTTCTGTGTGCAAGTCCTTGCTCTGTAAAGCTCATGTGAGCTAATCCTGCAGAACCTGATCCAAAATTTACTTAAGTGAGTGGGAGTTATTCTATCAATTTATTGGGCTTTGCACTAGGGTTTTAAGGAAAAAATCACATTATAGGAATGAATTCAACTGCTTTAGACAGACGTTATTTATAATGTAACATGGCATCATCAGTTGCCTCTAAATTTAATTCAGTAGGACACCTACAATTTTTTGCATGTCCACCTACAGTAATATCAATCGGAAATACAAAGCCACAAATAAAGTGACTTTAGTAGGTTATTTTCCCCATTTTTTGAAGTTGGGTTTAGGTAGATTTCTATCAATTTCCTTTACTATGTACCCAATTTTGTGTTGTTGGTTGGTACTGCTCAGCAGTGGTGCATTGGATCAAACCTGGGTCTTAAGCCCTGCATTTACGGCTGTACTGCCGTGTCATTTGGAGTCACGGCCACAGTCAGCCTGCAATAAAGGAGGAGTCATAGCTGAGTGAAGCAAACACATGAGCAAGAGAGAGTGACAAAAATAGGGAAAACATGTTTTATATCAAAACCAGCCATCTGGGCTCACTGCCTGTCCCATGGAAGTGGGCTGTAAGTGGGACAGTATGTGGTCTCCAGACTCCCTTACTAATTATGGGGGAATTCAGGACCCATTGGGAATTCTCATTTTAGACTCACAGGCCCAGCACAACCCACAGTGCTGAGAAAAGTCAGCTTTGGACTCTTGAGTCCAAAGGGCTTAACTCCCAAGTCAGGCCCTTTGGCTACACCTAGGCTAGTGAGATAAACAGGGCAAGGGCACAAGCTAGAGACTCGCCCTGTTGATTTTTAATTAGCAGATTCCCTCAAAGGTTTTAGCCTGTACCATCCACTGTTGCTGCAGATGCTGTGGCACAGCTCAGAGGACAGCAGGGGCCCAACAAGTAGCAAGGATGAAGCTCTTCTGATTTGGGGGTATGGAGCTCAATGACTGTGAGCTGCATCACTTCACTTGCCCTTAAGAACATGCAAAGTGCCCTGGCTTGTTTTATTTATCAATACGGGCTTTTTCTTTGACTCAAGCATAATTTTTCACATCTAGGCTGTGTGACAACTCTGCTTCTAACCAATATGGTGAGTTCTGTCTTGACTCCCCATGCACATTAGCAGGAGCATCCCTTAGCAAGAGGACAGACCATGAGTGATGCTCTGCTCCCTTCAGCCACACCACCCTCCTACTTGCTGTGGTCATCATTTGCCTACAGAGTCAAAGCACCAGCACTGTTCCTGTGCATAATAAAGCCCATCACTCAGACAGACAGTTTGCCTAGTAACACAGACCTGGGTTGGGAAACAGGCTTTCTGCTTTGGAGGCGTAATGCAATAGGGATGAATTAGCTGGTTGGGTTCTCCTGCCTGTAACAGCACTTGGGATCATCACTAACAGATGGAAACCAACTCAAGATGCATCTATGTGTTTCTCTTGAATGCCAGATGAATATTTATCCGTAACTGTAGCTTGTTCTGTTTTGGGATTTTCCTCCCACAGAACAGGAAGAAGAATCTCTGCAGTGATTCTGGCACAAAGCCCTCATATATCTTCCCCTGGGGCAAGTGATGCTCAGGGACATAAGTGTGCTCACACAGGTCAGTTTAGAGTGTGCCTGAGAGCATCCTTGCCACATGCTGTGTGCAGAGAGCCTCTTTTCTTAGAAGTGATCATAACTAAAGGAATTAGCTGTCCACTCCTCCTGAAAAACCTCAGGAGGTAGGCACCTAACCCACCTTACACACCTTTGAAAATCCTAGCCATAGTACTCAACAGCTCCACTTCAAGCACCACTTGTAGCAGCACGAGTGGTGGAGAAAGATCAGATCTCCCAGAACTGGGAAATGCTACAGACAGCATCAAAAGCAAAATAGCACCTGTAGCAGTGCTAGAAGACAAACCTACACAGGTTGCAGAGACACCAGGCCCTCTGCTTGAAGTGCAGCCTCACTTTGAAAGCTTTGAAATACTTCAGAAAGTAATGGGGGAGGAAACCACCTCAAGAAGCAAATCTTTTGTGTCCAAGAATGGATTAGAGAAGTGTTTTGGGTCTTGCACAAGTTGGGGTTTGTTGTGGCAGTTTCATGCAGTTAACATTTGTACTCAGTGGTGTAAGCTGTGTGTAGCAAGTGTGGGGCTGCTCCATGTGCTCAGCAGCTGCACATGACGCTGTTCTCCAGCTTTTACAGCAGCATTGGGGTGGAATTATCAATAGATGGATGTAATCTTGTGACCTGATATTTCTTAAGTGTAGCAGCTCAGGTACTGTCCAATCTCCTTCTTCTTTGTCCTCTACCCTGTCCTGCTAGAAACACCTTTATCTGGCAAGTTCATTGCATGTCAATGCAGAGAAATAAACAGAGCCTGAGTAGGCTGTTTTAGTTTATGATTCGCTGGCCTATATATTCAGAAATTATCTGTATGTCCTGGGTAGATCAACATGGCTTTAATGATTGGGAAGGAAAAGAAACAAACTCCAGTCATTAAGGGCTAATCACACAATTTTACATAGTCAGACCTCTCAATGAAATATCCATCTCAGTGGCTGCAAAGAGATCACCAAATCAATTTTTTGCATTAACATTTTATTCCTTCCCATACTAGACATTTGTTCAGCTTGTTTATACTCACACCACATGGCCCCAAGCTGTGTAGTTAGTAATAAATGAGGGAGTACATTTATCTTTGGAAACTTAGGCCAAGCCAAAAAGTTGATCGCTTGTTTTTCTGGGAGAATAACACATGTGAGATTTACTGTGATAAATCCCATCCGCGGTAATGGGATTGCCCGTGTTAATAGCCCACATAATAAATTCCGATAGCAGCAGCTAGGATTTTACAGTATACTGTGGGTTTCTAGCATTCAATAACTGATGATCACAGCAATGTAGGGAAGTCCAGGGCTGTTAGACACCTCTGAACAGAGGCGAGTGTGAGAGCTGAGTTCAGTCTGTTGGACACTAATTTCTCCTGAAACTTCTACTAATCTCTTCGGCGCTCAGGTAGTGGGGTCACAGCCGGGCTACCACCTCCCTGCCTGATCACCTCAGTACCTACTGGTATGAGGGTCCCTTCACAAATATACAAAAGGTGAGTTTTTTAGCAGCTCCCACCTCCTCTTCCCAAACCATGGTCATGCTTAAACCCACCAATGAAGGCTGACTATGTAGCCAAGAGAAGTCATTTCCAGGACTGACAAAGAGTGTCCTTCTGTGACTGCTGAAGCCCATTAAACTTCATTGCTCTCCATTTTTGCCTTGTTTTGCTGTGTATTTTGGGTCAATTTGGGACAGCCAGGTCCTTGGGCAGGTGATGGTGGGCACAGCCAGGTGCGTGGTTCTGCTGCATCCCCTATCTCCTGTATTCACAACAGCAGCTCCCAGGACCTCTTCTCCCTTCTTATCGGGCTCAGCTCCCTTGTTTACATCTCTGGCCCTGTCCCAATGCAAAAGGCAACTGGATATGCATGAAGTAAAAGGAGTTCAGTACATGTCAAAGACTGAAGCTTACGTAGTAAACGAGTTATGCAATTTTCCCTGCCTAAGCTGCTTAAACCTTACAAGAACAAAACATTCTAGTAACTTTTTTGGAATAAAACCCTGTGATTTAGAAAGACAGAACAACAAGCAGTTTGCACACATAGCCCAGTGTTATCTCCAAGCTGGTTATTTTGCTAGAGCATGGTTGAAGTGAGACCTCCAGAGCTCATGTGTATTTAGAGGCACACATCTCTTCTTCTTACAGCTTAGAGCAGATAATTTAAAATTTAATTTCCTGAAATTTGCCATTTTCACAAACACAACCAGATGCCCACTCTTTGATGAATCTATTTATATCTCCAACCTGAGAAAAATGAAGCTACTATTCTAAAATCTATAAGGGTAAGTGGATCCGATACTCACGTGGACATGCTCCTTTTCTGCTGGGAAGCTCTTACACACAGAAACGTTAACAGGATTTACAAAATCCATCTGTTTGCAAAAACAGCATCTCCGAGTGCATTCAGTGGATTCAGACTTGTAAGTCACAGCAGGTGGATCAACTGTGGCTGACTCAGGCAGCATGCAGATAGCCTAGTGCTGCTCCCCGCTTCCTCTCCCCAACAAGGAGCATGTTTTCACTCCTTGCATCATTGTGAAAAGCAGACTTGAATTTGCCGAGTCAGAAAATTCAGAACTCCAATTATTTGAATGGGTGGATTCAGCAGGGAAATTTTGAAAGTCGGAGCATAGCAACAAGAGGCAAAGTGTTTCCGCTGGCATTTCCAGAGCCCCTTATGGCTGAGGATCTCTAAGCTCCTTATAGATATTAATGAATTAAAGCTGCAGCATTCCTGAGTGCTGGGTAATTTTATTATCCCCTTTGCTAAGAGGAAAACTGAAGCACAGAGAAAGTGACTGGCCTGTGGTTTGCCTGCTAAGCTGCTGGAGGAGGAGGCTTTGGGGTTTCAGTGCAAACCACACGGCAGCAGTGTTAGAGGAAAAGCTGTTGCCTCTCTTGGGAGTGAGGATAGTGTCTAGTGAGTAGTTCTTGTGGGCATAGATGTAGCATTTTCTGCATTTGTAATGGTATTAAAGGTCTTCTCTGCCGCCCTCACTGGAGTTCCCAAAGGACCACAGTGGGAGAGCAGCTGGGGCAAGTTTGCTCAGTATGGACTCCTCAGAGAAGGGAGTAAGGAGGGGTGGGCTCACATAAGGGACAGATGGCATTTATTTGGACTTAGCTCTGGTATAGGATAAAAAGGGCTCTTTCCATGTATTCAGCACTCCAGAACTGACTAGGGAATTTATCTTTGCAAACACAAGTGTGAAAAGCTTAGGGCTGCCTAGGCGATTTCATTTTGCTGGTTTTCTGAACAGTCTTTTCTTTCTCCTCCATGTCTTTGTACTGGTGTTTCTTTCATTCGGGTTGTTTTCATGTCAGATTTGGGATGAGTGTCTCATGCCAGCCCCAGCCAAGGGGAGGAAACCCCATTGCTACAAGAAATAAAACAATGAAAAAGCTTTAGGTGTAAGAAGAATTAGAAAATTATGAAACTAGATAAAATGCAACCAATCAAGTCCAAGTCTGGCAGTATATTTCAATTTCCCAGTTCTTTGTTGACTTTGATTTAAATGGAAATCTGGTGGTTAGTTTCATTTAAGGAATCACCAAACCTGGAACTGGGGGACATTGATCTCATGGGCCAGCTGTACTGCAGTGCATGCCAGCATGTGGGAATGGGAATTGTTCCCTCCTGCTTAACATCTGCACCTCAGCTTGCCTGGTGGCTGCTCTGCATTGCCAATGGGGAAACATCAGCCCTCCAAGATCTTAGAATCATAGAATGGTCTGAGTTGGAAGGGACCTCTGAAGGTCATCTAGTCTAACCCCCCTACAATAAGCAGGGACGTCTCTAACTAGGTCAGGTTGCTCAGAGCCCCATCAAGCCTGATCTTAAATGTCTCCAGGTATGGGCCTCCACCACCTCCCTGGGAAACCTGTTCCAGTGATCTATCACTTTCATATTAAAGAACATTCTTCTAATATCCAACCTAAATCTACCCTTTTCTAGCTTAAGGTCATTACCCCTCATCCTCTCGCTACAAACCCTTGTGAATAGTTCTTTCCCTGTCTTCCTAAAGGCCTCTTTCAGGTACTGGAAGGTCACAACAAGGTGCCCCCGGAGCCTTCTCTTCTGCAGGCTGAACAGGCCCCATTCTGTCAACCTGTCTTCATAGGAGANAAACCCATATTTCTCCAACTTAGAGAGAAGGATGTTGTGGGGGACCATGTCAAAGGCCTTGCAGAAGTCCAGATAGATGACATCTGCGGCTCTTCCTTTGTCCACTGATGCAGTCACTCCATTGTGGAAAGCCACGAGGTTGGTCAGGAAGGACTTGCCCCTAGTAAAGCCATGCTGACTGTCTTGAATCACCTCCCTGTCCTCCATGTGCCTCAGCATATCTTCTAGGAGGATCTGTTCCATGATCTCCCCAGGCACAGAGGTGAGGCTGACAGGTTGGTAGTTCCCAGGATCCTCTTTTCTACCCTTTTTAAAAATGGGTGTGATGTTTTGTTTCTTCCAGTCACTAGGGACTTCACCTGACTGACATGACTTTTCAAATATTATAGAGAGTGGCTTGGCAACTGCATCAGCCAATTCCCTCAGGACTCTGGGATGCATCTCATCAGGTCCCATGGATTTGTGAATGTTCAGGTTCCTCAGATGGTGATGAACCTAGATGCCCTAGGTCTGCTGCCTGCTTTAGGGTGGGTGAGTTATTGCCTCTAAGTGCCTGTTCATCTAATTTCATTACTAGAACAGATTCAGTGATGGGCTGAGATGCATTTCCCTATATATCAGTTACCTTCATCTCTTTGGATGAATTCCACCCTTCCTTTCTGGATAAGTGCCTGGCTAAACCAGGGGCCAAATTTTCCTTTACTGTCAGCAATAGCACTGGTGAGATGTGGCTCTTCATGATTGCTGCTCACATGAGGGCTGCAGACAGTCACCTGGGGCTTGGCAGAGGTATTCAGCTGAGTTTGACTTAGGTACTAGCAGGATATAAGCTGCAGTGACACAAAGCTCAGAAGCTCATTTACCTTCTCTCTTGGATGCTTTTTGCAGGTCACTAAGATGTTTGCAGCCTGAATGTGGCCTGACAGATCTCACTAATAGCAGTTTCCTGGATGCTGAGATTCACTGTCCTCTTGCAAACACTGATTCACATCACACCGTGTCCAAGGTTTCTTCACGATAACTTTGTGTGACAATATTGTAATGAAGATTTGTAGAGCTGTCTGTAGCAGTTTTTATGCATTCAGTGCTTGCTTATTTTCCTGCTGTGGTTCGGAGGTTTTCTTCTTGATGTACTTCCCTTATTTTCCTCTCCTTATTCTGGGAAGGAGGTCTGTGAAGAAGGTGAGTCATGTGCCACGCGCACAGAGAAGGTCATGCTTACAGCCTCATTCTCTTTTCCTGTCAGGAGGGCTGAGTCAAAAATGAGCTTTTGTCTGGAAACATTTTATCACCAGCAGAGCTGGGGTAGCGAGTGGTGAATGGAGAGGCTGTTGAAGGAAGGGCAGATCCTTCAATCACCATCTGAAATGGTTTGGAAATGGCAGACCACTGAGGCAGCAGCAGTGACCTAATATGAAGGCTTTTCGGCCTGACTGGCAGTCAGTTTGCTTCTCCATCTTTTAATTGTCATAGTCCAGCTCTCGGGGTCCTCTAGCTCATGTTCCCTGGAGAACTGGTGTTTTGGACATATTTGACATCCATGCCACAATGTGACATGCTGCTCTCGCATGATCTGGTCATATGACCGGGATGGCTGTGATCTGGTGCCTCCTACAGATGAGAAAAGCAGAAGAGGGTGGTTTTGTTGGTATTGCAGAGCAGTGCTGATGCCTTCTGCTGTCCTTCTGCCTCTACACCAGAGTGAAACCTGGAGGTCAGTGCTTAGCCTGCTCTGCTCTGAAAAGAAGCAGTTATGTGGAAAAGGAGGAGGAGAGATCAGAAAATCAGGTTGCTCCACAACCACAGGGTTCAATGTGTTTTCTTTTTGGCCTTGGCCATGGTGTGCAGCCCGACAGAAACACCGCTGCGAGCTCTCCTGCTCTCAGCATGACTCAGCTTCCCATTCAAGGTGAACTGGTGTGGTTTCTGCTTGGGCTGAAGATGGCAGGGAGAGTTTCTCAGAGTTGCCTTGCAGCCATGCAGGATGGACCCAGGCCCCAGATGACCTCATGATTATCTGCTAGCCATCAGGGGAGAGACAGATGCCTCTGATGGAGGAAGTAGCCCTGTCTGGTCTGTGCCCTGTCTGAGGTACCTGGACTCATTTCAAGAAGCTGGTTTTTATCTCACTGCAGGCTCTGTGGTACTTTACATGCTGCACTTATTTTTTGAATTAAACAGGTGACACAGGAAACCCAAACAGAGAAGTAATGAAAGCCTCCTGCATTTTCTATTGCTCTCTGCCAGATGCAAATTAGCTCTTTTGGTAGGGCCCTTTGCCTCAGTTCTCAACAGCCAGTTTCCCAGGGATGGGGAGAGGAGTGATGCAAATTAAAGGTCCGTATAACTTTCCCCGAGACACTAGTGCTGTCTGCCACAGTACCCACATTAGAACGGCTCTGCCCCTGTGTTCTCTCCTCACTGCAGTGCTTGGAAGTACCACAGACTCCTATGATACTAAATTACATCTGAGGTCTTCCCACACCTCAGAGAAACTTAACCTAGTTTCTCCATCAAAACACCTGCATTATTGAGCTTACCTAAGCAGCAGATCACAGACTAAGCAAAATCTTGAATGTTAAGAGTTTTTATTTTTTCCTCCCCAGAATTAAATGTAAAAAACCCCATGTGGCTGCCAAACAAAGTCATTTTTCAGTTTGATTTATTCTAAGCTGCCCTAAATATTTTGCTTTTCTCTTCTGTTGAGTGCAGTGTTTTTTATTGCAGGGTCACAGCAACATCACAGAGATCTGGGGGAGATGGAGATTTCTGGATGTGCGAATGCAATGAGAAGCAATTGGGTGCTGTGGAATATGCCCATGATAATAATAACTACTGTGAGGTTTCTGTTAAGTTAGACCACATAAAAAGAATTAGCAGAATTTACATTTATGTTAGATGTCATGATTAAGGTTCCGAATATAACTTAAGGTTTGATTAGAGTGAGATTATAGGAGGAAAAAATATCCCTTCTGAATACAGGACACGGTGTAATGAAGAGGTTCACGTGTGAAATGTGGGTTGTTGGGTTTTTTTAGCTGCTTGGACTAGGAACTTGTTTTATTTTAATATGTCACACTTTGATTCTGAAGTCCAGATCTACAATTTGATATTTTCTGATAATGTCTCAGGCCAGGGAAAAAAAGATAATGACCCACCAAGAGGGGATCAGAAAAGGCAGCCTGCACCTCTACTGCAGGGAGGACAGGGATTCATATTCATATTTCAGTGGGGCTTCAGAAAGTACAGCAGTGATCTGGATATTCTTTCAGGTGTGTTGGCCTGAAAGTGATATGATATAACCTTAATTGCCCTGGTTTTACCCCAGCCAAAGCACATTCCAGGTGAATTCTATCTTGTTCCTTAGTCACATCAGGGCTGGGTGCAGCGGTTTGGCTGTAACGATGCTGCTCTCCTGGTCCTTGTTATACGTTCTCTTGCTGGAAAAATTCGGTCTTTTAAGGGTAAAGGCTGTTTCCTTCAAAAGAGGAAATCTAACTTTGCCAGTCTAAGATGACCAGCAAAACAGTCCTGTGGTAGAGGTAACCCAAGCTCTGCGTCTCTTACAACAAGATCGTAGAATCATAGAATTGTCAGGGTTAGAAGGGACCTTAAAGATCATCTAGTTCCAACCCCCCTGCCATGGGCAGGGACACCTTCCACTAGACCAGGTTGCTTAGAGCCCCATCCAGCCTGGTCTTAAAAATTTCCAGGGATGGGCCTTCCACAACCTCTGTGGGCAACCTGTGCCAGTGTCTCACCACCCCCATGGTGAAGAACTTCTTCCTAATGTCTAATCTGGATCTACCCACCTCTAGTTTTGTTCCATTCCCCCTAGTCCTACCACTACCCAATGTCCTAAAAAGTCCCTCCCCAGCTTTCTTGTAGGCCCTCTTAAGATACTGGAAGGCCACAATAGGGTCTCCTCAGAGCCCTCTCTTCTCCAAACTGAATAATCCCAACTCTCTCAGTCTGTCCTCGTAGGAGAGGTGCTCCAGCACTCTGATCATCCTCGTAGCCCTTCTATGGACACATTTCAGCATGTCCATATCTTTCTTGTAATAGGGGCTCCAGATGCACTGCAGTAGTCTAGTGAGGATGCTGGCAGGTGTTGAATGTGATTGCAATGGACACAAAGTAGTGCTCAACCATGGAGAATTTTTCCTTATGTTCAGCATGGCTTAGTTTGGAGTTCACTGCTGCCAGGAAGAGCTGAAGTGGGGTTGTAAGGTTTCTAAGGCAGACGTGGGGTGTCTTCTACCAGCATTTTGCTTATCTCATGTACCACGTGGTATCAGACATAACTTCTGAAAGCTACCTTTCTGTGGTCTGCTTATACAGAACAGCATCAGCAGTTATTTTATTTGGTGAGTTATTTTACCAGATGAAAATTATGGCTGAGACAAAGAGTGATGGATTGATTTTTCCCTCTGTGCGCATGAAAACTCTGCCAAAGGCTATCTGGCCACATTTCATGGGACAGCAGAGAGAACTTCCCTCTCACTCATGAATTCATTCAGTTGCTCAAGTTCTTCTTGCGTTGTCCCAAGCTCAAATGCTTCCCTTCTGTCTTTTAAGGCAGGAAGACTTGCCAGCTCCCCACATGCATGTGCTCACATGAGCACTGAGGACGCACTCTTTAATATGCACATGCATTAGATTTAACAACTGCACAGCTTTAGCAAAACAGAAGTCAGACCAAAATGTAGCTCATTGTTTTTAATAAAAGAAATACCAGTCTTGCCAGATGTGGTGTATGTTTTTCCAAACGAACTAGATCAGTGTCCGTAGCTGAGGATGATATGGGCTTGTGCAATAACATCACTTGTTTTTGCATGCCCATGAATGGCAAAGCACAGACTGGTGTTTAATAGAAGACACAAAGGGAGAACAGCATGAACTTGAAGGAAATGGAGTACATGCTATTTGCTCTGCTGTTAACTCTACTACAGCAATAGCCAGCCCATGGATCAAGAGATGTTTCTCCCAGCAAAGACAAGCAGGGTTGATGCTCTCCCTTATGATGGCTGTTGTCATGTCATACTACTGAAAGCTGATGGACCAAAATATAAAGAACAAGCTGAATGTGTAAGATGGAGTTGCAGTTCTGGAGAGAGTTGCTGTCCTGTTCTCCTTGCAAACCCATGAGCGCCACAAACAGATCAATGTATGGACTACACTGCAAACGAGGGAGGCACATAGGTTCAGAAAGAAGTGTGAAGCTGAGCTAATCAGAGCTTTCCTCAAACCAAGAGAAGAGCCAGGAAACATCACTGATGTAGGACCAGGTCTCCACCAGGTGTAGACTGTAGTAGTGCCACTGACGGTGGCTTGATCTTAAAGTACCATAGTATTTCTAAAGCTTTTTCTGCTTGACCTGTAGGATGCTCCAAAAGTTGCCTAGACACTCTTGGTATGACATTGGTAAGTAATTCTAGAGCTCAGGTTGCAACTCCACAAAGAATTTCTCTCCCAACACCAGGGGTGTATGTGTGACTCCTGTCATGTGACTATTTCTGCTGTTGTTTGATATGTCCATTGGCAACCTCTGACATTTAGAATTTGCTGGGAGAGAAAAAACAAATATTCTCATAACACATCACTTCTAAAAAGGTAGCCACAGTCATTCTCTTTCCTGTTTGATGTTAGGATTTTGCTAAATGGAGAGGAAAGAAAGAATGTTATGGTCAAGCAGGCTTCTTGTCCCCATCAAGTAGTGTAGCCCCCCATTGAGCTGCTCTAAAGCAGTTCTGCATGTCACAAAGCAGATGGGTCCTGGAAGAGGGAGTATGTTCAGGGGAAGTCTGGGTACTACTGTGCTGTAAACAAACTTCCCTTTTAAACAGCTTGGTTTAGTGCTGGATGTGGATAAATATCACCTTATTTTAATCATTGACTCTTACGGCAGCAGCAGCTACTCCAGGTCTTGATGTAGACATCATCAAAAAAATGATATTTGGCATAAAAAAAATAATATTTTCTCTCCTTGTTAGTACAGTGGTTCTGACTAACTTCACGGCTTGAGAATGGAAGCACTTAATTCACATATAGCTTGTTTATGATGTCAATATGCTAATTTGGTTATTATAACCTTTTTTTAAAGCTCGTTACCCTAAGTGTAGCATGGGCAGACCTGGCCACAGTGATTTCAAAGGCAGAGAAGAGTACATCCTAGCTCAGGCAGGAGCTAATTACTTACAAGCAATGCCCCTGCAGCTGGCGAGGTCCTAACTCCTCTGGCTCTCCATGTCTTCTCCAGCACAGCTCAATTTCTAGGATCAGCCTTTGCATTCTGTGTATGTCTGTGAAAGCCATTCAGTGGTAGAAAAAGATACATGTCTTATTTAGTGAAAGCAAGGTCTTTTTAAAATTGAGTTTTGGAGGGAGATTTCCCTCATCTGGGCAAAGGCATCAGTTCAATGTTTGGCTTGGTGAGGGGCAGGTGAGTGCCCAGGCTGGGAGTTCTGGCTTGGCCAGAACCAAATGATTCTTCATAAGGGATTTAGGTGCTGCTGTGTTATTTGAAATCCATCTTAGACTTGTCATTGGAGGCATAATTAGCAGCAATCACGTGTGACTCTTCCTCAGTTCTTGTCCCTTGGGGAATTTGGGTGTGTGCTTTTCATTGCACTCACATCACAGTCATTTCCTACCAGGGCAACCCCAAAGAATTTTACTGGGAGTGGGAGTGTGCCTTTAGAGACACTCAGCAGCTCTTTCCCCCAGGTCTTTGAATGCTCCCAAGGAGCAGCACCAGGGAAGTGCTGTTGCCACACCAGCACGTTGTCAGTGCAAAAGTGACCTGGACTTTCTCAAAGGAAGAACAACATTGAGTTATAAAATATTTGTCAGTTCTCATTGATGCTGAAGTCCATGGAGTTTTCTATTTTCATGCTGTTTCCTCTGTCTTCACCATGGCATAGTAGCCCAAACATCAGGTTTGCTATACGAGGACTACCTTGAGAGGTGCTTGAGTCAGATGACTCTGCCCTTCACCCACCTTCATTTTTATTCTGTAAGCTGATAAAGTCAGTATAAGAAGATTTTAGTTTGTGTTCAGGACCTGGAGGAAGATTTTAAATGAGTTGCATACATGACTTTCTCCATAGTAACTTATCCATTGTCCAGTGTAGAGCAGCATTTAGCCTTAGGTCGTGTATGTTCCCATTTTATGGCAATGAAAGAGGCAGCAATGTGAAAAGCTACCAAGAGCTCTTTAGAGAAAATGTTTCATAATTGTAGGCCATGACAAAATAAAAGTCACTAAGAAATTCAGACTGCACAATCCATAGCTCAGAACTCAGCAGCTACCGAACAGTGAGGATTAACATCTCCAACACAGGCAGTGGGCTGATCTGTCTGACTGATGACATAAACACAAACCAGTAAACCAATTTCTTTTGTTTAGCTGCAGATACTGCTCAGGAAAGTTTTTCCTACTGTTTTTCTTCACTGTATTAATTGTCACAATAGTCAATTATCTGATTATTGGCCTACATTTTTCCTACAAATGTACTACTGCTCAAGACAGTACATTTCTGATACTGATTTGGGAGTTTATGATTGTTGTTTATCCATTTTTCACCCAGAAGATCACCCTTCTTTGGTTCACTCCTGGAGTGGATTTGTGCACCTCAAGGGTATGTTTGTCTTCTTCAAGCATAATGCTTGACAAACATTTAACCTATGGAAACTCTGTAGGATAACTAAGTCTGTCATGCTTATGTACTGGAAAATTACAGCAGGAATATAGATACTGCCCAGATAAAACACATGTATGTAGCTATAACAAGCCATGCTGTTGTCAATACTTCAGGCATCTTTACAGTAAGTGCATAAGTGCATAATTTCTTTTAAAGAGTGTGAGAAAGCAAAGCCTGAGAAAATTTCCAAGAATGTACATAGAATGAAATGGAACTCTGCAAGGAAACACAAACCAAGCTCCAGTAATAGAGTTAACGTATTACTTAAGAGGTAATATGTGATAATATAGGCAAAGACCAGACCATCTCATTTACCGACATTGGACAGAGTTAAGAATGTGCAGCTAAGCTTTATTTTTATTGTAGTCCTAAGGTAGCTATTTAAAATTATTTAGCTTATTAGCTCATTATTTAAAAATGAGTTAAGTATTTTTATGTACTCCTAATAGTACACTACCTACTCACAGAGTTTCTTGCCCTTACATATCTGTATGGATTTTTTTTAATAAACAAAGCAGAGATACTGTTGTAACTCAGGAAAGAGTTCTTGGAGCCATCATTGACAGCTCTCTGAAATCATTGACTTAACGTTAAGTGGAAACAAAGAAAATCGATAAAATGCTGGATATTGTCAGGAAATATATTGCAGTCATGACAAAGAGTCATTTTGCTGCTACATTTTTGGTGTTTCTGTGCTCTTAGTCTTGTGTGTGATCCTGGTTTCTGCATCTCAAGGACTTAAAAAAGTTAGGGGAAGTGGTGAGGAAGGTGACCAAACTAACCTAGGGATTGCAGAAGCTGTCTGATGAGGAGGCACTAGAAAGACTGGATCTTTTCTGACTGAAGAGAAAGCTGAAGGGGGGATATTTTGGGGATTGACAACCTCAGGGAGGTGGTGAGTAGTGTGACTGCTGAGTGATTACTGACCACATCTCACAATACCAGAACTACCTGACACTCAGTGAAACCAGTAGAACATCTTTCAAAAACATGTAAAAGAAAGAATTGCTTTACATGGGGTGTACTGAACTTCTGGCACTGCTGCTATGGGAGACTGTGAAACAGACCGTGAACAGCAACCAGAAGGAACCTGAGTATCCCTATTCCAGTGAGTGCTGATGCTGGGGAGTGTGAGGGAAATAAACATATACAGTATCTGGACTTGTGTGTTCTCCCTAAATAGAATCTCTTACTGTCACTGGTGGAATAGATGGATGGTGGATCTGACACAGCAGGGTATTTCTAATGAGCTTATGCAGAGACAGCTGATTAATTTTGACTTATGAAGAAAACCAGGGAAATTTTGAGGTAAATGGAGACAATTTCAGGGAGAATTTTGTGGAGATATTGATGACTTTAATAGAGTTTAGTACTGAAAAAACCCCAAACAGAGTAACTGGTGTTGACAGAGACCTGTGGAGGTCTCTCAAAGCAGAGCCAGCTTCAAACTTAGACCAAGTTGCCTGTTGTCCCTTGCAGTACACCTCTGAGAAGTCTGTCTCTGCCTTCTCTGTAATGCTCCTTTTAGGAATATAACATTCAGTAAGCAGTATAAAAGTGATGTGAAATTTTTTCCATGTGTATTTCAGCAATGGGCTGTGACCTTGCATTAATACAAGTTTCCTGTGGATGGATACATTTTCTATGAGTGTTCCCTTCCCATCTCTCTTCCCCCCAAGACTTTCTCAGCACAAGTGTTGAGTCAATAACTCATTTCCTTGGAAAATGCACACCCCGTTTTATAGGAAATTCCTATAGAAACATAAAGAGGAACCTCAGGTCTCAGAACTGCTTCCTCTTTTCTCCCAGACTTCTGCTATAAAGGTAGCAAGAAAACAAAGACTGATTCTGATCTACTCTGTACTCTTCTCCTCCTTGTCCTCAAAATGCTGATGAATGTACATGGGCTGGTTCATAGCATATGTAGGAGGGAACACTGCCAAGGCTATTCTTTTAGATGATGCCCTGAGAAGGAAGAAGTAGAACTGCACCTTCCCAAGATCTTGCCAGGTTATCAGTGCAAACAGAAGTTAAAGGTAGGTAGGGAAAGAGGAACATGCAAGCTGACCACAGATCACGTCTCTTGAGTGTAGGACATGATGACTGGCTTTTGAGTAAAACAGGCAAGGAGAGGAAAAGGCTTTTAATGACTTTCTGCTGTAAAAGCACACATGTGGACATCTGCAGACAAAACAGCATTGTCCCAAGGACTGTTGGAAAATACATAAATTGCTTTGTGTTGTGGCTCTCATTAGCCACTGCTGGCAGGAGTGAGAAGTAGGTATTCTTGACCCTAAAATCCTACTTTCTATGGCCAGGCACTACAAATACCCTGCAGTGAGCCACCATCATGGCAGAGTCTCTACATTCATCTATGAATATAGGACAGCCATGACCTTAACATTTTAGTGTCCCTTGACACTGTGGCTGTAGGAATTCCATGGAGATCAGCTATAGGGTCCAAGTAAACAGAAAGTGAAAACACTTTGGGCAGCTAAGCTGGGTAGCTGGAGCATCTCCAGCTTTATGGAGAATATGCCACTTGCTGGAGCAGAGGGCAGGATGTTGCTTTGAGAAACATGGAGGTATGGCAGAAGCAACGGTGGCCCTCTCACAGTGGCTGTTTGCATTTGCTGCAGAATGGTGCTGCTGGAAGTAATAACACTTAGCACTGACACAGCACTTCATCCAAACATTGGGTAATTAATCTGTGAAGCAGCAGGAGATGCTCTTTGCAACTGGTTCTGTAAGCACAACTAACGGACAAGAGTGAGGAGAGCTATTAAAAACTGTGCTCACATCCAAATTATCCCTTGGCAACTAAAGAAAAACCTCTAGAACTTACCATGTCCTCTTTGTTTTATTAGCCCTCTTAATATTCAAATGAAGAGAAAGTTTTCCAGAGCCGGTCCTCAGCTGCAAAAGCTTGCGGAAGCTTGGTGGACTTCAAAGGAGCTGCCACAATTTATTATAGTTCTTGCTCCAGACATTTTGTGAGGGTGAATACATATTGTAGCTGGAAAGTAGTTCACTTATAAAGATTATAGTATATCCCACTTAGCAGAACACTGTAGATTATCTGGTTTTATAGATTTACCCCCTTCCCTCTCTTGACTCTTTGTAGTTTAAAAGTTTGGAAACAAAATTGCTTTTTCTACTGAGTTCATTTTCCAGTTAGTGAGCTCTGACTGCTTTTTTCCCTCCCTCAGTGAAGCTGCACAAGGGCAGCTGTGGGAGGGAGGAAGGAGAGTTTTGTGTTTACAGCTCAAATTTGGAAGCTGGGATGCCAGGGCTCTGCTGCCAGTCCTGTCCTCTGTTTCCATGTAACTCAGAGCAAATTGGCTAACTTGCTTTCGAGAGTGCTCGGTAGTATTTACTCAGTGCACCATGCAACAGCATCCCGTGACTGCATCCTCCAACTGATATGAAACAAATGGTTTTCACTGCTTTTATACAAACTTCTCCAAATGATCACACCCATGTTTTGAAGGCAAAATATTCAGGGAGGGCAATTATTTAGCCTCATATGGAAATGTTGCATTCTCATCCTGCTAAGGGTGCTTCCTTGAGAGTCTAAGGTTTAATTCCCAGGGGTAAAATCCAAACTGCTTTAGGTCCAAATTCTCAACATCCATGGGACACGGGTGACTGTTACTGTGCATTTAGAGCTGTGCTCACAAGGAACTGTAGCTGTGGCTGTCCTTGTCTTAGATACTCCAGCTTTTCAGGCCATTTGGGCAGGTATGGATAGACAAGTCCTCGGGCAGAGCATTCTCAGAAAATTACAAGATTTAGCCTCATCTCTCACTGGTGAGGACAAATCACTTCAGGCAATCATTTTAGAGAGTCTCATCCCTGAGCTTCCTGAAAGGATAAGCATTGGCTTGCAGCATAGCAAAGGCTCCTGGGAAAGAGGACTTTTAGGGTTTTATTTCTTAATGTCATCCTCTAAAGTTCAGCTGTTTTTCAAGCTCCACCTTAAACATGCGTTTTTCTTTCATGTGTACACATTACACCTTTGTGGACTTAGCAAAGCCTTTTCTATGCCTTTTCTTGGGGAGGATATTTAGAGATTTCAGTGATTCTAAGTTAGTACCTTTTGGTTCTTTGATGTTGCTGTAATTTTCTGAATTTCCATCCAATTTGTCAACACTTCTTTCCTCTATTACAGCTCTAATGATATCTAGCACATATAGAAGCTAGCAGAATAATTTGGGTGTGGTTGCTCCATCCCTTTATCACCAAACCCAAAAGTGGAAAGATGCCTTCTCAAAGGACCTCCCAGTAGAAATGTGGAGCAACATAGCACAAAGTGCCACACAGACCATTATAGATTGTCCAACCACTTTAAATGACAGCTACTGATGTTGCTGAGAGAAGGTCGTTGAGCTTCATAGAAAAAGTGAGCTTTAAAGGAGATACAGAGAAATGAAGGTCATTGACCGTGGAGGGAGAAGGAAGATGGAGACCAGCTGGAATCATGCTCAAGATGCCAATCTGGATGGGTGTTTGGGCAGGCACAATGAAGCACACACAACCCACATTTTTTTTGTGGGAATAAATGTGAATGCACTTTAGAAGCAGAGCCCAGGGTGCTGGTGAGAGAGCTGGGACAGGCTCAACAGGCAAGGTGAGGAAGTGCAGAGACAGCTGAGGCACAAACAGGCTGGATTTTTGCTTAGCTCCTCTTGCTCTTGATTTGCCTTTTTCCATAGTGCATCCAAGACTGTGACTAATGTCTGTCACATGCTGTTTCCCCACTCCTGCTCCTGGTGGGGACAGACCTGCATTCCTGGGAGTGGACTTTGTTTTGAGCAGGCTTTCTGTTGTCCTTAAACTGCTTCATTTTATTCATGTAAACTTCTCCTTTTCTGTTACTCTCTGTTTCTTTAAGAAGAAAGCTATCTCTGTGGTTGCCATGGAAAGCCCTGCATATCTCATGAGACTGAACCACAGAATATATAGTGCAGCCACAGAAAATATCTGGAAATATGTTTGCCCGAGAGCTTCAGTTCTCAGGAGCTTGGCAGCCTTGTAAATGGAGATGTCCCAGCTGGGAAAGGGAATTTCTTTTCCCCAGGCTGCTAATACGGGCATGGGGATGGGATGATGTCCAGAAAGCCTTCACCTCTGTTAGAGGTGCAGAGGAGAGCTGGGGAGCAGCTTGGGGATGTTGGTCTGGCACAATGCCATCGCTGCTGTGGAACGAGCCAGCAGCAGGGCAGGAACCATGGCTGGAGCGTGAGCATGTCAGTGCCTCTGCCTCCTGATCACCTCCACCGGGCAACAGCTTCTAAAGGCTGACAACAAAAATGCACATAAACAACATGCACAAGCCCTGCTGCTCCAACCGCGAGCTAAAGAGCTGATTCCCACACCTTCCTCTAATCTAAAAACCACAGTTTCCCCTTGCTCCAGCTGCCAAAACCTACAAGTTCCCCCACAACTTCCTTAACACAATGTCGTGTTTCATGCTGAAGTGAAACTTGGAAGTGAAAATCAATTGAGATGAATATTGAATTAAAGATTGAACTGTCCATTTTTGTTTATTTATTTTTTTGAAAAGCCCTTTAAGAATGCCTCAATCAATGAGAAGTTTAGGGGGTCTGAAACAGAACTGAGGCCAAGCTCCACTTTAAGGCTCCAAAGCTGCACTCTGTCTCTGCCAATTTTTATTTTTTTTTTAAAATGAACATTACTTGCTTAGTTTTCCATCCCCGAAATTACATAAAAAGTTTAGGAGTTACAAAAAAAAAAAAAAAAGGACATGCCCCATTCACATCTCAACAATTTCTTTCTGAGGATAGATTCATCAGTATTCTGGTATCTCTTGATACATGGTTGCTTGATGGCAACCAAAATGTCATTTTAATGCACAGGTTTGCCCAAGGGCAGTTTGTGGACACTGAATCCCTTTCCTGGTTTGTGAGCAGAGATGGAGCAGTTTTACAGCCTTCTATCCCTACAGTACAGCTGACTCTGACCATGCTGTAGCTCAGGTTACCAAACATTTCCACATTTTTGCTGAGAGTCTATCAAACCCAACATTTTCTAAAAATGTCAACTAAGGTAGTTCTGCTGTTTCCAGGAGCAAGGCTAGGAACACACGACACAACCTGGGTTCACTTTGCAGGTCTCCAGCTCCTGGAATTTGCTCAAGATGTCTCATGTGTCCAAAGATGGCTAAGTATGAACCAGGGCCCCATGGGGGGCAGCTTTGTGGGTCTGAAAGGGACCAGTTTGCTCAGAAATAATCCAGCTTCCTATTTCTGCAGTGTATATTGTTTTGCACACACTGAAAAACTCCATGTGCAAAAGAGCCACACACAGGCCACTGCTTTAGGGGTGTTGAGGAGTCGCTGAAATTAATTGAAAAAGCTGGCAAAGTCCCCATTACTGTTCTTATTCCTTATCTTCAGCCAGCTGCTGAACCTTTCATATGCACAGGAAGGTCACATTGTGGTTTAGCATCTCCTTAGCCTATGTCAGCACCTGCTCCAGTTCTCCTCCTCAGGGAGAAGCAAATATATAGCAAATGCTGTATAGCAAATGCTTTGGTGAAAAGCAAACTCTTCTCACTCTTCAGCCTAGCTGACCAGGATTTTCTGCTGGTGCTTCTGCCATGGTCCTACATCCAGGTCTATCCCACACATACTGTTGTTTGCCCTAAACTCCTTGCAGGCCCTCAAATTCCTCAATCTTCCTTGCAGCCCCCCACTTGGCTCACAACATCTCATTGGGTGTGGTCAGTCTGGCTTCTGAACATGAAAGAGCTGTTTTAATTTGTAGTTTGAATTACCTAGTTTCTCCTCCAGACTCAACAATTCACAGATTCCAGAGTCCTAATTTACAGCTAGAAGCTGGTCTATCTGGTTCCAGCTAGACCTCATCAGGTACCTCTGCCCTCCAACCTCCATCCAGGTCTGAGGCACAAGTCTCTCTGCAAATCAATCCCCTGTACTTTCAGGCTGTTATTCTAGAACTATGCTGATCTGCACCAGGCTCTCTCCCACAAGTGTATTTCTACTGTATTAGCCAGAAAGCAGAGTTTTTGTGGGCATAGAAGAAAGGACAACAAAGTTCCTCCTCTAATATTTTGTCCACTTTTATCAGGTCCCACTACTATGCACTGCCTCAACTCTGGAAGATGGGTCGGTGGCCACAGAGGGGGCTGGACGCTGTTCCCCCTCCAAAGATTGGTTTGTGCAGCGACACATTCATTTACTACCCTCAGTTTTTGGAAGATTGAAGGAAAAAGTGAGTGCTCTGAGGTTGGCTTTTGACAATTTGCTTTCAGTTTCTAAAGTTTCACTAAGAAAATACTTCTTACTGAGCCTGGTAATGTGACTACACTATGAATGAGGCCTGAAAACTATTTTCAGAAATGTTTTAATAGCAGTCTAAAAGGAAACTGAAACAATGCAAACATTTTGCAAATAATATCATTGAGTTCTTAGCAAGTGCTCTGTATGGAAAATCTGTTCTGTGTTTGAGGCCAAAGATTTGTCACACAAAACAATACTTGGTAGCTAGAGATACAGCTACGCCCAGCATGATGCACAGGTTTGTCATTTGCAGGTACAGGCTCAGGCTGGAAAATTTTACAAATTGAGTATTTTCCTTGTTTCACACTTCAGTAAATCCTTTTCCCATCACATGTAGATCAGAAATTCTCCTTGCAGCCTTTTGCTGCTGGTTACTCTTTGACTGCATCCACTCCAACTTGGAAGCCACTCTCCTTTGAGCAGCACTGGTAACATCTTGGTAGTCCCAGGAGTATCTAGCACTGCTGGGCTGCCCTGGGTTGGACAACAGCATTACCAGAAGCACGCTGCACTGTGGAGTTCAGAAAAAAAAGCTCCATATGTTGTATGCAAAAGAAAACATTACTTTTGGCACAACTTTTTGCACCAGAAGCCAATTGCCACCAGAATACAGATGCAGATCTTGCCAGAACAAACCTGATTGCAATACTTGGGAGGTGTTTTATATTTTAATTCCTAACTGTGTCCAGGTGTGTTGAATTGTTTGAGGGAAACAGAAAAAGGCTGTTTAACTAATGATGGGAGCAATACCTTCTGCTGATTCTTAATCTCTGAATGGTTTTGCTTTGTTGTTTCTACTTTAAGTAGCATAAACCTAAATAAACAACATCGCATGTAATAGCTGCTTCTGAGATGCTTGCTATAGGACTTCATGGATACATTAAGATATGAATTAATGGATTATTTTTGAGTAAGGCACTAATAGGTAAAAATTAAAATAAGGGAAAATAAGGTTAAGATGAAATGAAAAATTTCTAAATACTTAAAATAAGGCTTTCAATTAAATGCTAGTCTTTCTAGGGTTTTTGATCCATAAGGTATTTTCATTATTTTGACTTTTCATCTTGGTTTAGTATATTTTTCTGAGTTGCTGAAAATATTTGAGTGACAGAAAAGTTTTCTCTTATCAGTTGTAACAGTTATTACAAATGGGATAACTGAGCAATGAAATGTGTTACAAATAAGATATATTCCTCTAAAGTCATCCTCCTATAGTAATTTCTTCATTGGTAACATAGAGATAACCACAGTCTTTTTCCATTGCTAAATATTTTACAATTTGCCAGCACACACAGAGCTCTACTTAAGAACTGAAAAGGGCTGTTGTTACCAGCAATGCCTGAAGAATAAAGAAAAGAAAATGCTGTAGGATGGGCAAAAAATGAATAGCCAAGAGAAATGTGGAAGGTAGCTATTTTCTTTATTTGCATGTGGATACCCAGAGGCCGTGCACACAGAGGCACTTTTCACAAAGCATATTCAATCATGTGAAAAGCTCATTGAGTTCAATAGCTCATTTCAGTTCCATTTGCTACCCAAAAGGCATGCGTGCATCTTCCTAGAATGGCCTCTTCAGGTATGAAGAAGCAATTAAAAGACAGTTCCTAACTCTATTAAATAGGTACTGTGGTTTCTAAACTGATGATTCTCTTTACCTGAGAAATGCCCTGTTTGCAGAAGACACTGAAATGTGATATGGCCCTAGACACACATCAGCTCTATCTCAGGAATAACCTTGCTCCTGACAAGCTAAAAAAAAATAAAAATCAACGACTTCCAACATTAAAACACTGAATATAGAGGCCTGGACAGAGAAAAACATTTTTAAAGAGAACGAGGAGCTCCTGTTTCCTCACACATCAGGAGTGGTTTGGTTGTATGCTGTAGGCAGAGAGATTGGTCGCAAATAAAGCCATGGACTTCAGCAGAGAAGCGGGTAATTGCCTGTTGAGTCTGATTATCTGACTCTGAAACGAGATTATCTTGATCCACAAAACGGGTTATGTTACCACAGGGAGGCAAAACGGAGGGAAATGGCAGAAGAAAACAGTTAAAAAGCTTGTTTGAGTGAAGAACACTCTGCGCCCACTCTGTCCGTCAAGCTGCTGGCTGCATTGCTCCCATTGTCCAGCTGCTCCCAGGATGCCAGGGAGGGGGAGACTTCATTCCATGCAGTGCCAGGAAGGTGGCACGTTGCCAGCTGACACTGCCCTGCTTTTCATACCTGAATTTTCAGGGGGTGAAATTTGAGTTGCTGAGGGGCTGTAGCAACCTCAGTCAAAACGAGCTAATATTGCAGTGACAATGACTGCTTGTTATTCTGGCATTGGTTCACTTTATCTTTCTAAAAAAAAATAAATTCACCTCCTCAAGTCACAGATAGAGGCAGGAAAACATAGAAACTGCAGTCCCACTACAGGGACTGTTGTGCATTAACATATCACCCAGCAACTCTTATTTTGATTGAGATGGAACATAGAAAAAACAAGTATGAGAACCACTTTTCCATTGAATTAGCTGAGCACTCACCATGAAGTTCAAGTTGGCTCTGCGTTTTCATGCTGGGTTTAAGCTTGGCTTTGGGATGACAGAGGGCTGTCATCAAGTTAAGCAGTAGAAGCAAATGATAAGTTTTTCCAGCCTGAAGTCTGTCAGGTTGAAGTCAACCTGCCCACAGTTTTTGAACAAATTTGATATGGCAGAGTGAGTTTTTATCAGATAAGTGTTTTGTATTATGAAGCTGCAGTGGTCTTTATTTGATACCAAGTGTCCTAAAGCTGGATTTATTGTATGGTCAAGCCTTGCTTTCAGCAATTTCTGTGTCATTTGTAGTTCTTCCTTGTAGTTCATGGAGGTTTTGGTTTTCTCTGACAGCTGAATCAAACCCCTGGTCCAAGGAAATGACAATCCATTTCAGCTTGTTACCTCTTAACTGTAGTGGCTCTACCTGGTTTGGAAAAAGGCAGAAATATGTTCAGGAATATGTTTAGTAGAAGCTGTGTTATGAGGATCAGTGCCTGTGATAAGTGTTTCTGTGGCAAGATGGAAGGCTCTCAATTGCAAGGCTGCCTCTGCTATGTTTCTCTATCATTAAGTCACTTAAAAAGACAAGCAAAATATTGCTTCTAATTTTTCTTAAATACAGTTGGTGCATTTATCACAACATTTTGCCTTTTCCTCTTGTTTGGTTTCGTTCCATGTCTCTCTTGGTTGCGTGGGTTTCTGCATTTCTATGGGCTGTCCTTTGACTAGTGCTGTCACAAAAAATCCAGCCTATTCCTCCTTCAAGAATAGTTTCAGATATTTATACCATGAAACAAAGACTGTGTTGTGTGCACCAGTCACTGATGCCATTTCTATCTAATGTGCATGGTGTTGAATTAAAGTATGGAGATATTAATGTTTTTTATTAGATAGTGCAACTACATAAAGCAGATACAATGATTTTTTATTTTTTTTTTTTAACTTTTTTCCTCAACCCAGTATTTCCTGTCCATTTTCACAGGAAAACTCTCTAGGAGAAGGTGAACAGAAATGCAGCTGCCTCCTGTGTTTCCCTGAAGGGCCTATAATACTATAATATTTCAGCAGATGATACCATGGTAACATCAAGGATGGTGTTAGGATCTAGGCAGGCTGAGAGATACCATGTCATTCTCAATCTGGATAAGGCTTTGGGACTCCTTGCTTCCAAGAAACACCATGAGGTATGGCTGTTGGGTTATGAAGGCTGGGGTGAGCCCTTGTGAGACAATGGTACAGACCAATGTGTTTCCCTAGATTAATGTGCAAACCAACGTGTAGGTCCACACTGTACCTCCAGAAGCCCACTGTGATGTCTCCTTACTGGCTGCACAAGCAAGAGCAGCCTGGAAGGAAGGGTAACACAGGAAATGAAAGTTGAAGTACCCATGTAAACCCACTGAGCTCTTATTGAAGATGTCAGAAAATCACCCTGATGAGATGTGCATACATTTTTAAGACTGGCAGACTCTCCTCAGGACACATCTTCACGTTTTGTTCCTTATCTGACAAATCCTTGAGGCTACCAAGTTTCTTCTGTCACTCACTCAGGGTAGTGCAGATTGTCAGTGCTTTGCATTGCTTTTTCTTTAATGCTGTTTGCCAAATATTGGAGAATATTTTGAGAAAAGCTAACAGTGCTTCCCAGGCATGGTGTCCAGGATGTGAGGGCAAGCAGACTGGATAGTAACTGACCTTGCAAAACCAGTCTGCAACAATTTTGTAGGTGTGCAATTTGGATGTTCAGATCCAGATCTTCTCTTTTACCACTTAGCAATGCCCAGGTAAAACTATGCAACACTATCTTAAAAGGAAGGGACAGGCCTGGGGTGCTGAAGTCACTAGAGATGAGGGAACAAGAAGTGCTGATCGCTGGAGTGAGTATCTGCAACCCTCCCCCCAACTTCCTTCCACTTCTCCAGTGGCTCCAGAAAATAGGGTGCAAATGGACAACGGAAATCATGAGATTTAGAGGACTATAGTCTGGAACAGCTCTGGGGATTTCAGCAATGTTAAATGAGAATAAAATCAAAATGTTACCTGAACAGAAATATCCGTTTGTCACCCTCCCTGAAAACATTTCTGAAGAGCAGATTTCCTCTGCACAGATCAGGAAGCCAAATGTCACCCACTCAAGAAAACAAAATGAAATGTCCTTTGGATAAGCCCAGATAACTCCAGAGACAAAGGTCACCTTTGCCCCTCGGGTGCAGGTGGAGATTACTCAGACGTACAGGCTGCTGGAGTGGCTGTGAGGTTGAGCCCTGTGTGACAGATCCTGGTCCTAAAGAGCTGATGTGTGACTGAGTGGGGATGGGAGGAAGGAGTGTTGTGGAGGGCTGGAAAACAAGTCGGCTCTTGCAATCACAGGCACAATCGTTCATATCAGGTGGGCCCCGGCAGCTCTGACTTCAGACGACTTTTTGAAAGCAAATAGTTACTTCATGATCAGAAATGATGCACCTAAATTCCTCTTCTGCCTTGAGGCTTATTGACATTTATTTCTTGATGTTGGTTCAAGTACTAATGAGATTTCTCTCCTGTAGCCAGCAAGATCTCTCCTGGGCTTGCTTTGCAGCCCTTAGCTGGATCTCTCACCTCTGATGTGGCTAACAATGCAATCACTTTGGGATGTCTTACCCCCTCCCAAACTTGGTTCAGGTTGGCCTGTGACCACAGAGTGCGAGCAAAGTTGTATCTTCAGAAAATCCACTGACAGTTGTTAAACAGAGCTGGTTGTTACAACAATGCCAAAGCCCACTGGATCAACCAGGTTCCTCAGGAAAACGAAACAGAGCTGGTTGTTAACAGGGAAACTAATGGATAAAACCAAACTAAACATTTGGATGGAGGCAGGTATGATGCAGGAACAAGGCAGGGCAGGTGGAAGAGGGAAGATGTGGCCCCATTTCCAACTAGTGCTATGCTCTGCCTCAGCATCAGGTTACTGTCTCCAAGGCTTGTGCTCCCTCCTCCAGGTCCAACAGGCCCTAAAAGCCAACCAACATGTAGATGAGGAATGGTAGTGTATCAACAACATGAGAGAAGTGTATGAACCCACATGGGGGAGTGAGAAGGTGAGTGTGCCAGGAGGTTGGGAAGGATTTTGGAGCTTGAATTTAATGCAGGGAAACAGGAAGACAGATCTGTACAGCCTGGTGATGGCTCCTGCATCAAACTGCCGTGTTGTTTGCTTCACTGTTGGTGTGAGAAAAGTGACGTAAAAATGACACCACCTGGACTAGTGTCCTGATCTGTACTTTGCACTCTGAAAAACACTTCCGTTTGGAGTTGAGAGAGGGATGGGGAAGCCTGAGAGATATTAATTTCTCTACAGCTGCAGTCATAGTTGCTACTTACTGGAAAGTGGTGACCAAGTCCTCATTGGCTCAGTGGCTTGAAGAGTACAGGATAACCTTGCAATGTGAGAAATAACCTGCCAGAAAAATGGCACAGCCATGGGCAACACACTGTCTGGGGCAATATTTCATCTGCTACACTGAGAGAAAACATGCAAGGCAACCAAAATAACATCCTTTGGCATTGTGTGACCCAGAAAGACTGAAAATAAAGAGAGAAACAGAATGGAGACAAAAAATAGCAGTATTTTGGAAGATACTCATTAGTGGTGACTTTCAATAGTTTTGAGCTGCAGACAAGCCTGTGCTTACATGGCTGAGAGCAGAGGCTGCTTTGGGAAGCGCGCTCAGCTGCTCTCAGACCCATTTTCCAGTTCATGGTTCTCCTGTTCCCTGTGGTGCTCAGAAGCCCAGATCATTGCTTTGGGAAGCAGGTCTTCTGGCTGGAGGACATAGAACTGGAAAGGGATTTGTCTGTGTGGGGCAACCAGCATTTGAGTAATCTGTTCCAGTTCACAGACTGGTACTTCTCACTGGGTGTCTCTCTGAGCATCCTGATCATGCAGTCTGCAAATGGTGTCTGAGTAAGCCTCTGGACATGGGCTGAATTTCCTCCCTTGCTCAAGTTTACTCCTCAGCCCTGACTTGCTTCACCACCTATGAGCCAGCCAAACCCGCTGCTGACCCTTTAATGTTGCAGTGATTTCAAAGCACCAGATGTGAGAGTAGCAGGATCTGACCCTTTGGGAGCAAAAGTAACTGCTCCATTTTCTTTCCCTTAAGTGAGCCATGCTCTTGGCATCTTCAAACCCACCTCTTATGGCCACCATTATAGTGATTTAACATCTCACAGAGTGCTTACCGTTGTGCCTTGGGAGACACTGATTTCATAATGGAACATCATGGTAATGAGGCAAAGCAGAGCGGCCCCTTGCTCCCTCCTCTGAGGCTTTCTGTGCTACCAGGGGTTCGGGGAGCAAGAATGTAGGAGGCCTGTGGTGTGTTCAGAGAGGCTGAGGAAAGCCCTCTGCCTGACATACAGACACAGGGGGTTATATTCTTGTAAGTGCTGATCACACATTATTCTGACCAAGAGCAGCCAGGTGTTTCAGTAGCAGGAATTTCTCCACTTGCATGTGCTGGAGCAAGAATTTTGTCAAGGGAAGGGTCAAGTTCCTGCCGCACTCCAAAGAAATTATGGTGTTGAGGAGAAGAACTCACAGATATAACCACAAGGACTAGAAAGAGCTTTTCAAGCCTTTTTATCCCAGGGAAGAAGAGACTTGAGGAACAGCCTTTCAAAACATTTGTGCCAATTTCAACTTGAGACAACAGTTTATTTTTGATAGAAGCCATCCAGTCTCTGTGGCACAACCATACCAGAGCCGTACCTCTGGTCTGTGCTGGATCTGAGCCCTATTGTGTTCCAAAGCCAGATGCCACATCAGACTGTCTGAAAATATTAGTCTCATCCCAGAAATGCACATAGAATGTGACAGCGGAGGTATAGATGGTGACAAACTAAGTTGTTTTCCAAATCACCTTATTGGAAATCTTTAATAAGAAGCAGCTGTTTCACTGGCAACATCAATGACCTTTAGCACGAGTATGAAGTAGCTGGTGGATGTGTGGTGTGGAGACCCTGGCCACTGGCCCTGCTAGCGAGGACTGCGAGCAAACTGCTGGCCATGTCATCACTCTGCCAAAACCAGAAATATCCTGAGTTAGTCACAGCAGGAAGACAGACAGCAACAACATCAGAGCACACTGTTGCATCCAAGTGGTTGGTGACTATTACAGGCTTGACAGTCTTCCAGAGCAAAAATCTGTATGCAGCAATAGTGCAAACCCAAGACAAGGAAAGCAGATGTTCCTGGCTCCTCCTCCATCCGTGTTCCCATATGTTGACTAAGTAGGTTTTGTAAAATAGAACATGCTTAAATGAGCTCTAGGCAGAGTTCACCAGTTTGGTTAAATGTGGCTTTTAGGGTGCACAAGTGAACCACTGTCATTTACAAATAAGGAGACTACTGCTTTAAGCTTTCCCTGAATGACTGTACTGGAGTCCAAGTGGAATATCATATACTTCACTGAAGTAGTCCTTACTCTTTCAGGACTATATGTTTAGGTAATGCACATTTTCTTGGATTACCTGTGCATAGAGATCCCAGTTTGGGGTCATCTGAGCAAGATGTTTCTTCACTAAAATGACTTGAACCTGCCTGCCTTGTCCTTTGTGCCCAGGACTTCCACAGGTCATGGTGGTATTTTTGCAGGATCAAATAGTCTCATTTTGCCTTGTGTAGCACCAAAGAGTACATGGTGCTGTGATTTTTGAGAAAGCCAAATTAAACCCAGTATTTGAATAAGAATGTACTCTTAGGATGTGTGTATTTGTCTCTCTCAAAATTAACAGGTTATACAACACAATATGGTTTTCAGAAGACTAAATTTTGATTGTTTAGGGATTTTGGAACAAAAGGAAATATTCCCAAGCAACCATAAATGTCTGTAAGGGCTAGAGGGAGGGAAATCCCACCCATGAAGAAAAGGCAGGAAGAAGCCCTGTCAGGCTGTTTCTGGCTTCATGCAAAGATCTTACACAGCCTGAAGACCTCTTTTCATGGCAGACCTGCCTGGGTGTGATGCTGGAAACCCACAGTCTGATCTTGCAAATTGGGTACTCCAAAAGGCTTCCTCCTTCTAATACATTGACTCAATCACTTTATTAAGATTTATAATCCTGTAACAAATCCATAATTTGCAGTTGAAAGATAACTTCATAAAATCAATATACTCTAATGTAGTTCATGTAATATACAGCCTTTTAGCCATATATGGATTTTCTTTCTTATGAATGTTTTATCTCTTGTATTTCTCTTTCACACAGTTGAATTAAAAATTAAAAACTTTAAAAATTAAGATTTTCTATGGAAGGAAAATCTTTTACTAGAGATAAAAGTGGGCTTGTAACTTTCCAGTACACTTTTATTTGCAGATAGCCCAAAACCCTGTTTTAGTAAAAAAAGGAAATAGTTCATTAAATTCAGTCGCATTAAAAAAAAATCAGACTCAAAAATACCTGAAGGAAAACATGATGAGAATGAATGATTTTAGTCAAAACAACTTATTTTAAAAATAATACATTTTAATAACAGCTAAGTAATGTTAAATTTTAGATTAAATACTTAGAAGTTACTGAGATCAGGGAATACATCAGATCAAAATTTTTCTTCCCTGTATTCTAGGGAAAATTTTTTAAGTCTTGCTTTTTTCTTGCAAGTCAAAATGAGAACATGCTGCTGATTATCACAAAATGGGGGATCCACTTCTATGCCCAGATTGGTTTAAAAATTCTTTCTTTTACTTACAAGAGGTCAATAGAAATTTTAATTTGCAATAGACATTTTATTACACTTAATAGAAATTAACATCAATTTTCACTTTGGAAACGCATCAGTGATATTTTAAATGGTGAATTTATAATCCTTTACAATCTCAACATTCTTCAAATCACAGCATTAGGCCAATGACTGGAAACAGAGACCTCCTCTCTTAAACTGCCTGCAAACAATATTAGAAACATTGTCCACACTGACTTGGAAGCTATAGAGACGTAACAAAATGGTCTATTACGTTTTGAATAAATCATCTTTTAAGGGTTTTTTCAGTTTTAAAAGCCTGTTCACACATGATGCACCTGATTACATGCTGGTCCCTAATTTGTTCACCACCAATGTAAGTACAAGAATCAAATCTTTTGGCCTGCCTGATTACAGGATGTTGGCGTCCTGATGATTTCTGCTGCAAAGTCTGAAATTTGGGTGTGAATTCATGGGCTGAGAAGTGCTCCAGCTGAGGGGAGAGAGGCTCCTTCATCAGGATACAGGGCAACAGGCATGCTGAGGGATGGGTGCACAAATGAGATGTAGGGATTACTCAATCCTGGCTGGTGTCTGAAGCTCTTACACACCAAAAGGGTGGGTAAATTGAAGCTGTATTGGGCCTAGCACCTTTCTCTGTGGGCTTAGGTACCTGCATTGAAGTTTTTCCTCTGCAAAACAAGGGAGTTGGTGACCATCAGCTCTGGAGTAGTAGAGGAGTTGCCCAAGAGCAGGACAACACATCATCTGGAGACCTGCTGTGGCCTCCAGAATGAGATTTTTACCTTAAGCAGTGGCATTTAATGCATAATGTCTGTGAAAGAGTAAAACATGCTTTTTCCTCCATCCTGGGCATGTGGAGAGGAATCCAGGTCTCCTTGTAATGGGATCCTTCCTTCACACCCCACAGCATTGCTGAAACATCATCCCAGTTTCCTGAAGGAGGCTGTCTAAATCCTGCTCCAAGCCCCAGGGTCTGGGGGCTGCTATTTTAAACCTGATCATAGTCCTTGAGACATGCCGAAGAAAAAAATATCCATTTCTGATAATGAACCTTGTTATTTTCCTAAACTCAGAGGAAATCTGCAGCACAGCTGGTGGTATTGGAGGAAAGTGAAGGGATACTGCTTAATGAGAACCTGGTGGGTTAATTAGTCTGTTGTATGATGTGGTTAGTCAATAGGAAAGAAACACTTGGAAATTTTGCACAGCATAATCATGATTGACCTTAAGGTAGCAGTGGCCTTAATAAGCAGTTAAATGCAACTGAGCAATAGGGGATGTTTGAGCAAGAAAGGATTAGGAGGAACTGTGCTGATGTGTCTCTGCACAGTTTGAAGCATAAGAACTGCAAAAAGGAATGTATTGCTGAGGCTTTGAGTTGCACAAGAGAGACTGCAGCATTTCCAACTCAATTTGTGGTATCTCCTTGGTGTACCAGCCTGCAGAGTTTGTGGGTGCATAGAGGGGCAGCATGTATTGCAAGAAGTAGGAGGATATATGGGAAAAAAAAAAGACAGGGATCTGAGCTTCAGGTTTATGTTTGCTTTTGGCCTACTCAGAGGTCCCAAAAGGGTTTTGTCTTCCTCTCTCTGGCTCAGCACCCCAGTCACATGCACTCAAGCTGCCTCTCTAGTGACTCTTTCAAAATGCATACTTTTGCAACCTGTACTTCTCTCTTTCAGCTTTCTGTCAGTGGTTGCACTAACTACTCTGGATTTTGGAGGAGTTTGTTTGTTTTGTTTTGTTTTGTTTTTTAACATTTGCTAACTTAAAGTTCCAGGTACATAGCTATTCCTTTCACAGTCATTTTGCTGTGGCCCTACTAAGTTGCATAGTCCTCCTCACGTGCAAGTCTTTAAAAAAAGCTGCTGCTACTAGCATGTGCTTTCTGGGAGCACAGGATTTGCCTCCTTGCTGCCCCAGGCAGATCAGTGTGATTTTCCTTAGGGTATTCTTCTCTGATACCTCCCATTTCTTCTTATTCAGCTGATTGCTGAGCATCTTGAAGTACTTTCTTGGGCTTGATCTTGGTTCTACAAGGGCCCCAGCTCCCTGCCATTACTCTCCTGTTGCTACTGGTTTCATTTCATCTGCTGTCCCGAGTCTGTTGCTTTTTCATATGAGCCTGCCAGATTTGCCTGCGTGATTGTTCTTTTGTCCAGATAGATGTTTAGCTAAGGCTATTTAGTGCTGATCTGGTTTTCCTATTGCTTTGTGTGTACCCAGGGGAAGAGGTTTTTGTATTAAAATTCTCCTGGAGTGCTGAGTCACTTCAACTCTGCTACTGTGTCATGTGTTCAATTGTCTGAGTATGGGATCTGGTTATGCTATATCTTGCAAAATGTGTTTTTGTTTCCCCATCGGGGTTCTGCCTGAACTGCTTCCAAATTGTCCACCTATTAGGAACCGGGAGAGTTCTCTCTCATGATGTAATTCCCCTCTTGAAAGTCTGGTTTGATCTTTCCCAAAATCTTGGTTGGGATTTGATAGCTGGGATACTTTTTTGGATATTGCTGGGCATTCAGGAGGATTTACTCCTTGTGATTTGGCCAGTCATGTAATTCCCAAATGCCAACTGTTTGTACTATTGCCCCATCAGATAACAACCACATTACTGCTTGCCCAGAGAGGTTCCCCTAATCCAGCAAACTCTTGGTTGCACTCTGAAAGACATGCGTATATGTTGCTGGTTGGGCTTCCAGTGTTCACCAGACCTCCTCTGTGGTTCACCAAGGCTAAGCTGAAGCCCAGAGAAATTCATTATCTGCAGCACTTCCCCAAAAGACTCATCCTGATGCAATCAGTGGTCAGCAGACAGTTTTGCCTTGAATAAATCAAGTGCTCTGGCTTCATTCACTGGTAATCAGCAGAGACAATTCCTTTGCAATTCTGCTCAGTGTTTTTGGGTCAATGCAGATACCCAAGTGTCTGCAAGGCTTTCAGTGCTATCAGACTAGTGAGTCAGCCTGTGCTAGTTTCCAGAGATGTAACAATCCATTTTCTTTGCAGCCTTGTAGCTTCCTTCCTTAGTGACTACACTGTGCATTTCTCGTGTCTCATTGGCTGCATAGACGCTTATTTATAGATTCACTTCCTTGTCTTGTGCCCTTGTCCATTAGAGTGTTTGACCTACAGTGGCTGCTGTCTCACCCTGGGGACATTCTCTGGCTCTGCTTTACCAGATCAGGGTGGATAATGTCCTGCCTTCTGCTGGGTCCTATAAACCCCTTGCAATGTTATTTTGTAAGAGTTTCTTACCGACAGTTTGTATTCATGTGATGGTTTTAGCATGGCTTTTTGTATATCACCAACATGTAGTCATATTTTTGCAGCCTTATACTGATGTTTATTGTTGCTGTAGCTGACTCCACTATTTGTATCAAAATGAATCAGTTGTTGATCCTGCAGCCTCACGGTGGGTGTACTGGTTGCATGGCTGGCAGCCTTCTTTTCCAAGCAACATGAGCTCATGGCAGGCAATTGAATTGACCCAGGTCTGTAATTGTGTTTCTTAACTAGTTTTAGCTTTGACCTGTCTCTGCTGCCCTCATGACTGCTACTGTCTGATCCTCTCCCTTCAATAGATCAGCAGCCCTCACTATTTTCCAATAACTGCCCCAGATTTAGATTTATTTCTCCAAGCTTCTGTTTCCTTAGGGTGAGCTAATCTCAAGAGTAAAACACTTGAATGTACATTACCTGCTGGGGTCTACTCATGCATGAGGTGTCTCAGCTTACATTATAGTCAAGAAAGGTCCAGTCCAGAGAGCTGGAAGAAGAACTCAATTGGGCAACTTTGAGTGCCTACTTTGAGACAGCCTGGCTAAATAGCTCTCCATTGCAATCTGCATTCCCTGTCACGACAAAGGAAGGAACATCACTGTTTAAAACAAGTCTAGGGCTGTTTGAGATTCTCTAGCATCTCTGAGACATCTGCAGTGGATTAGCCAATATGGCAGAGAGCAGCAGATGGAGACCAGAGCAGATACTTCACAGAACCTAAAACTACACTGGACACATCAGCCTCTGCGAACGGGACTTTAAACATCTATAAACAGCTAAGTTTGGCTACCTCACTATCACAAAAGTATCTGGGACTACTTGAAATGACATTGGATGCCCTATTTGGCCTCCATTTGCTAGTCCTGGGCATCTCATGGAGCACCCAGTTTGGGCAGTTGCATCTATCTCATCATGTTTACAAAGTGTCAGAGCATTATCTCATCTGATTAACCTGCCACATATCTCCACAAACACTGTTATATGTTTCTGTGGTGTGTTGTTTCTTCCTTTTTCCCCAGTGAGATAATGAAGGAGTTTTCCATGATTTTCTCACAAGTATTCAACAGTCAGATCTCAACATAGAATCATTACCAGCGTTCACTCCTTTCATGTTTATACTTTTTCATTTTGTCTTCATATTTTCTTTCTAGAGGTCACAGCAGTTCCTGTATTTTCCTGTTTATTTCTCATTTTCTCTCCATTTAAAATAAAATGGCCTATGAAAGATCACCTTTTTGTGCTGTTGCAACTAATAAAATTCAGACTTCCATAGCTCTGCTACTAAGCAGTACTGAGCAGTTTGTAAGCTCTTAGTAGCAGAGCTATTTAAGAGTCCAATTCATATTCTACTGTATGTACTTAGAGATGGTTGGGGATACCTCCTCCAGATTTTTTCTTCTTCCAGTCTGTACTTCATCTTCCCATATTCAAGTAAATTTATGAAGGGGTAAAGTATAAACATTTTTGCTATGTTAAAGAAGAAAAAATGCTGGGAAATATCCTGATAGTCATATTCATGAGGATTATTTCTCAATGATGCTGTCACACCAGATTTCATGAAAATAAATATTTCCTAATTATGACACAGAGAAAACATAAGAATAAATGAGTATACATAATGGTTCAACACTCTCAAGTATTTTGATTTTCAATTGTGTCAAATAGAGCACTTAATTGCTTCAGTCTCTGACCTACATTTATGCCAAGAAGTGCATTAGAACACACAGAAGTAGAAGACAGCAATGGTTTAGATAGCTTTTTCCAGTTTTTATCTGATAAATGAGACTGTCTCTGAATTAGAGACAAGTGTCACCAAAGCCCAGATCTCCAGTAGGTGTAAATGTGACTCACAAAAAAGGGGGCTGAAAGACTTCAGGTAAAGGCAACAGCCCCCCTACCTCCCCTGCCCACTCATGTATATTAATTTAAGAAAAGCAAACATTTGTAAAAGAAAGCCATCCAGCTACAAATGTTGAAAATGTGTTTTCCTTGTTGCAGCATAGCCAAAAGAGACAAACTTCCATTTACACAGTATCACATTTTTTCCAAATTAACAGTAACAGTACTATTAATATTTAATATTTATATGACACTGTTGTGTCTGATCCCTACTGTGTGAGATGTACAGACACTAAAATGATTTAGATTATTTTTATTGATGCTGAGGAACCATCGTGATGTGCTGCAGCCCCGCTGTGCCTGCCAAGGTGTGGGCCCCAGCTCCAGAAGGCTTAGGTGCATTTTTAGGACAATTTGCTTTTATAACTGTGAGAGTTACAAGTAAAGTTTTTCTTTGTCATTTTTTGACATAGCATTTAAAGCTGAGTTTATATGTTGAATCAGACAATTTTTGGTTCTGATTCCGGTAACACCTTTTCAAGACGTTACTGTGTAGTGGCAGAGGGCATCTCCCATGGCTGGGATAAAGTTGCAGAAGGAATATTTTGGTTTTGACATGGAAAACTTAAGCATCATGGAGTTTGATCTTTGTGTGTGGGTATAAAAACAGATCAATTTGAACTTCCAGTGAAGCTGGTGAGATATTTTGGTTTACGGAAGCCATGTGAATTTTTCAAAGGATTGGATAACCACATAAAATGAGGCTCTCTAGGTATTGTCCCAACCCTGTGAATGCTCCATCTCGCTCAGTTTATTTAGGCAAGGCATGAGCTGTTTGCCAGTGTGTGAATTGGGTCCCTCATCACAACTACCAAATAAGTAAAGACCATAGTATTACTTCTACTACCACTACCAATTTACCATCAGTCATCTCTCAGGTCATTGTAATATCCTCAGTTTAAATATTAATATCTTCTCTTTCAACATATGCAGGTTTGATCTGAGGTTCCTCCTGATATTAGCTGATCAGGAAAGTTAGTCTCTGGCCAGTTGGGATGGTTGAGCCCACAACTCCATGTAGCTGTATAACCTTAGCAGAATATCTAATTTGCTTCTTCGATAGGATGAAGTGACTCCAGTGTTAGTGCCATTTTGGTAGAGATTATCTCACCTGCTCCTCCTCAGGGAGGGACCTTGGGCAGACACCCCATAGCTATCCCTCTCATCCTGGAGTCCGTAACAGTCCAGCTGCCATCACAAAGTGTTGTGGGTTTACCTTGGCT
>VYZX01020701.1:2283-38929 GCA_013401335.1 Brachypteracias leptosomus | reverse complement strand
GCCCCCCTGGCCCCGTCTGCAAGGCTGGTATTCTCCCGCTAGCTGCCTGCTCTAAATATGGCCATGGCCAGTGTGTCAATAATCCCCCTCTTTAAGGGACCCGCAAACACTAGTGTTGGGACATTCTTGCTGTTCAGATGTCTAGCTGACGTCTGATTCTTAAAACGGAGTATGCTTTCATCCCTTCATGCATTGTCGTAAGCCCCTGATGATTACTCTTAAAAGGGTGCCTCCACTACTCAGGGAAACAGTTGCTGACCAAACGAGACACAGCTTGCTTGCTTCAGCCTTCTTGAATGCCTAGTCACTTCAGGTCTGTACCAGCCTGACCAAGTGGGACCATGTCTACCTTTGGCTACAGAAGAGAGCTCAGTAAATATGAAGACATTGATGAAGATGAGCTCCTCGCTTCTCTCACTGAAGAGGAGCTCAAGGAGCTGGAGCGGGAGCTGGAAGACATAGAGCCTGACCGTAACCTTCCAGTGGGACAACGGCAGAAGAGCCTGACGGAGAAAACACCGACAGGGACTTTCAGCCGGGAAGCGCTGATGGCCTATTGGGAGAGTGAGACCAGGAAACTCTTAGAAAAAGAGAGATTGGGTGCGTGTGACAAGGTAAGACACTGAGGCATTTGCTGTTTCTTAGAAATATTTGGGTTTGGTCTTCCCTGTCATGATCTTGCTGACTGTTTTCATTTCTTTCAGTCTTTTGTAGCATTTTTCAGAACATTTTTAACCATACTTTTGTGCCTGCTAAAGCACTGCGTATTAGCTCGAAGAGGTTTTACTCTCTCTGGAGGTACCTTAAATGCTCAGTTGAGAAGAGAAGAAAGTCCTGTAAAAACTACCCTTAGTGATTAAAATAGGAAAAATATTAAAAGGCATGTTAGAAATTATTGCCAGGTAGTGGACTTGTGAATGACATTTGATTTTGTTTAAAAGCTTAAGAAAATGCCTTTTGCTTTCCTTCAGAAAAAATCAGTATTGACTGCTGAGAAGCATGTCAGGAAGATAATTTTGAATACATGTTATGTCAGAAGTTGAGTAAGCAGCTGCCAGGCTTCATGCTCGCTGGAAGGAAGCTGCGTTGCAGTCGACAGCTTATGTTGCTTTGTTCCTGCTGAGGATCCCTGGCACGGCTCGGGAGTCTTCTGGCAACTGTTGTCAGAGGGTTGCTGTAAGTTATTTACAAAGTGGCCTGGGGTAGAGTGGTCAGACAAACCATTTATCTGCATTCCCAAACCAGCAACCAATAGTGCTTGTTGGGTAATTTGTCCTTCAAAATAAAAATGTTAATAATAAAAGACTGTCCCTGAACTGCAACTGAAGAGTCCAGCTGGGCAGGACTGAAGGACTCAGTCCTGGCAGGTGATGAGCACTCTTGTTCTAAGCTGATGTCCACGTCAGCCCCTGCTAAAACGATTTGTGGGACTGAGCTCGATCAAAAAGCAACTTCTGTTTTCACATCAGTTCCATGTAATTTCAAAGCAAAGTGAGGACTTGAGGATGTGGGTAGCTTTTTGATTTTCAAGTACATACCAAGCTCGGACTCTCCTTAAAAAGACAAGTTTTCCCATATTTAGTAGAAAATAATGCAAAAAAGGAAAATACAACAAAACTGGACTCAGAATATCTAACAGCCTTGATTCAGAAGCTCAGTTCATTTTTAAGGCAGCAATTACTGTTTGTACATTAGATAAAATACTCTATTTAAGAAGAATCACCTGGATTAAATTAGACTGCAATAATAATATCCATGATTTCTTTACACTTAAGTGTTCTCTTCTGCTCATGAATGGTGGTGTCATGTCTTTGTGGGCAAGTGCACAGACCACTAGCTGTCATCAGACCATTAGTATCAGCTTGCAGATGTTGACTTCACTCCCTGTTTGTCAAGTCCTAGGGAGGTAATGGCAAGATTAATGTTTATTTCCAGCTGAGCTTGGAACTTGAAACCTGGACAGTTCCAAAAAACCCTCTGAACAGGTCTAGTTTGGTGTCTTATATAATGGCAGGATTTTCTTTCTTTTTCTGTACCTATACAGCATTGACAATTGGTACTGGAAAAAAGTCAAAGTGCTAGCAAAAGCCTCTATATATTTAAGGCAAAAACCTTAAATACATTTGTAAAAATAAAAATGTTGACAGGCTGATGTAGAGAACACAAAGGCTCTCTCCACTGAAGACATAAGAAAGCTCCTTCTGAGTTTCCTGAAAGCAATTTTCTCTTGCGTTCAACTGTCTGAAAATTAGACAACTTATCTAAAACAGTTATTTGTGCTTCTTCCATACTTAGTGATGAGAAATAAGCCCCTCTAGAAGGCAAAAATTCTGCAAATAGCCTTTTAGGGTGAATGACACAGATATTTACCTCTCTGCATTGTCTACCTTAGTCCTAACCTTTAATCGAATTACAACTATGAAGTAAAATGAAGCCCTGCAGGCTGCCTGCAGTGGTCCTGCACAGGAAATGCTGCCACAATAACAGAGTATGCCTCTATGGATCTGCAAAGAGAGGAGTACTTGATTTCAAAATTATCATGCAGATTGTTGTGACACCAAATAATGTACGTGATAGGAAACCAAATTCCCCCTTTGACCCTAGAAATGCCACTCAAAAAAAAAATCAAGGTGTTTTTTTTTGTTAATCTAATATTATCAAGTGTATTAGCAGTTCATTTAGAGACACTAACTTCTGCTCATCCACAGTTGTGTTGAAGGCTGTAGTATACACTCCTGGATAGATAAAAGCATAGCCATGAAAATGGTTTCCTGGATACCTGATGTTTGCAGCTTTTAGAAGTTTGCATATATTTATAGAAGGTACAGATAAAAATCTTAGTCCCATAATAAATCTGGCTTAAACACAACCCTGTTTCTGTATGTAGCACAGCATCTCTCAGTGTAAGGGTCTTCCTGCACATGATCCACAGGAGAAGCAACAGGGCTGGACCCTGCAAGCCCTCCATGTGCAGGGCAATGGGGCTGGACCCTGCAAGTCCTCCAGGCTCTGATTGCTCAGGAGTGACAGGCTGGAACAGCTTGATGTCCTGTTTCATTGGAGTCATGCTTCTGCCAGCATTACAATTACCGTCTGTTTTGCTCGTGTCCCAACACAGAAATCTGCTTAAGGCTGTGAAACAGTACTGTGCAATCTGTCATTGCTACTATTTTAACTTTTCCCTGCATATTCAGAGCCAGATAAGTAATCAAACCTAAAACTGTTCAGGTTTTCTAAAAATAGGCTGTCATGTTAGTAGCACTTTGATTTTCCAGAAGCACAGAACAGAATTGCTGTGTCTCTGCAGAGGGTATTCACATTGTAAAGTACCCTTTAGCGTCTTACAAAGACTAAAATATGAATGTTGCTGAAGTAGCGCACGCAGAACAATTCAATTTCATCTGAAATTTTACAAATATTTATGAATATTAATAAAAAGGCATACACTGTGGCTTGTCCAGTAGACAAAACAGGACATGGGAGATCTTTTGGGGAAAGAGGTTTAAGGTTGGTCATAGCATGTGTGTTCAGTCATGGCCCATACAACACTGTCATGCTTCTTGGAGTTCTCCAGATGAAGAGTGAGACTTCCCTGGCATACAGACCTTTTGCTGTTCCTGCACAGAGAATTGTCCTCTACCATCATAAGTGCTGAGGCAAAGTTTTGAGAAGTAGATTCCAATTTTACCATTTTGGTGCCCACCAAACACACTAAAATAACCTTGGGGTTTAGAAAAACAGTCAGTTTACTCTGTAGGCAGTGGGTTGTAACAAGTTACAGTAAGACAGCTGATCTGTGACAGCTGTCAGTGAGCATAGTCTTAGCTCTTGGCAAACATTTGGGGATTATTGACATGATTGCTTGTTACCTGTGGGAATCTTCTCTTCACAAATAGCTTCTAAGTGTGTATAGCTCTTACAGTGCACCCAGAGGCTTTTTGACATTACTTCTGTAATTCTGTATAATAATATGCATGTCTATATGGATGTTTACAAGTGCAAACACTATTTATATTCTAAATCATGGCAGTCTTTAGCCTTTTTAGATGTACTAACATATGCAAGGGAGTCTGAGCATAGACACAGATGTCTTGTCCTTATGAAATCAAGAAACTTGTGGCTCATAGATCATGTTCATTCTGAAATTGTAGTCATGTTTCTGTGGGCAAGGTTCCAAATAACAGCCCCTTCTGGACATGCCAGCACATAGAAAGCATGAAGTATGTCCATGTTGCAATATCTTGTATCGAATTTTCTCTTGTCAGAAATCTTTGATGTAAGTAAAACTGTTCCAATTTATGCTAAGCATTTGTCTTCTAAAGAATATAAAATAAATACTGTTAAAAAGGTGCTAGGTGCTGAAACATTTTTTGTTCTCCTAGATGACTCTGTTTCTGGGGATTTATTTTTAGCTTTTGATATTAGCTTACATAGTTTCAAGATAATTGTTTTTGTGTAAAAAGGCAGTAGCTACATTACTGCAATCATGTTTAACACCCACATCTCTATTCCTGTTCAGGACTCTGAGCAAGAAGAGGACAATTCAGAAGACATTCAAGAAGAATGTTTCACAGAAAGCAATAGTGAAGTGTCTGAGGAGGCATATACTGAAGAGGATGATGAAGAAAAAGAAGATGATGATGAGGAGGAAGATGAAGATGACAGTGATGATGAGGATGAGGATGAGGATGAGGAAAAGGAAAACACTGCAGCTGGTGAAAGACCTGAGGGTGGCAGGAGTTCTGACCACTTCAGACGCAAAAAGTGTAATGGTGCAAAGGACAATGAAAACTTACTCAATGGCCATGATGGAAAAGACACTGATAATCTGAGTTTAAAAAGCAGTGCCATCCACCCTTGTGGAAATCCAACAGTTATTGAGGATGCTTTGGAAAAAGTTAGGAACAATGACCCTGACACCACTGAGGTCAATCTGAACAACATTGAAAACATCACTTCACAGATGCTTATACAGTTTTCTCAAGCTCTGAGGGACAACACAGTTGTTAAGTCACTCAGCTTGGCTAACACACATGCTGATGACAACGTTGCAATAGCTATTGCTGGTATGTTAAAGGTAAATCAGTATATAACTAGTCTGAATATTGAGTCAAATTTTATCACAGGCAAAGGAATTCTGGCCATCATGAGAGCTTTGCAGCACAACAAGGTTCTAACAGAACTTCGGTTCCACAATCAAAGGCACATCATGGGCAGCCAGGTGGAAATGGACATAGTTAAACTGTTGAAAGAGAACACCACTCTGGTCAAGCTTGGATATCACTTTGACCTTGCTGGCCCAAGAATGAGCATGACAAGTATCCTGACAAGAAATATGGATAAACAAAGGCAAAAGCGTATGCAGGAGCAGCGGCAACAAGAGCCTGGTTGTGATGGAGCCATCAACCCAAAGAACAAAGTTTTGCAGAAGGGGACACCTCGATCCTCTCCTTATGTGTCACCTAAAAGCTCACCTTGGTCCTCTCCAAAGCTCCCTAAGAAAGCACCTCCAGTGAAAAGTCAGCCTCCAGCTCCTGCACCTCCACCTCCCCCTCCCCCCCCACCTCCTCCTCCTCCCCCGGTTATTCCAGAGAAGAAGGCACCAACCAGGAATATAGCTGAAGTGATCAAACAGCAAGAAAGCTCAAAAAAAGCCTTACAGAATGGACAGAAAAAGAAAAGAGGCAAAAAAAGCAAAAAACATGAGAACAGCATATTGAAAGAAATTAAAGATTCTCTCAAATCAGTCTCAGAAAGAAAATCAGAGGAAGGTTCACAACCCTCCACCCGTCCCTCCACCCCACAAAGGTCTCTCCATGACAACCTTATGGAAGCAATTCGGGCAAGCAGCATAAAGCAATTAAGGCGGGTAAGTAGGAGCTCATATTTCACTAATGGATTGTGGCTCAGGTACAGCACAAGCTCAATTTATTTTAGTACATTTATATTTCATTAAAAAAACCCCCCAACATTCTTAGAGCATAAGAAAACATTTTGGAGGAGACTTTTCTCTGATTAGGTTTTTCTCAGCATGCTGATTTCTCTTCAGCTGTGGTTTTGACAGATGGGGAAGTGCTTTCCCAGATTCAGGCTTGTTGTGGGAGAAGCTGCATAGCACAGGGCTCTTGGGAGTGTGTCTCCAGTAGGAATTTTGCCATCCAGACTGTACAGCAGATGTAATGAACACCCACCCCACTCCCCTTTCACAGGTGGAGGTACCAGAAGCCCTTCGATGAAAGCCTGAATGACAGAAGAAGCAGAGCAGTGGTCAAGGGGAGGCTACTCATCTGTTCACTGATGGTAACATAGACTGTGTAGCAAGCTGCTTCCAAAGTACACTCTTAGATTCAAACCATTTCTCTTTTATTTCAAAGAAGTAAATGTGCTAAATATGAAACAATGATTTAAGGATAATTTGCCTTGTAATCTGTAAATATGGAAATAATTTTCTTTTTTATTTAATGAGATTTCTATTGAGAAAATGCTGTTTATTTAGATATTCTTTTCAATATCTGATTGCACATCACTGGACAAGTTCTTCACACTGAGATGTAATAGTTTACCAACCTGTGGTTTCTTTTTTTTTTTTCCATGAATTTACAATAAATGTGGTTTGAAGCTTTCAAGCAGACAAATAGTCCTGGATTTCTGTGGGTGAAAACCTACCAGATGTTTGCATCAAGCTAGTGAGCATTAGAGAAGACTCCTGGGAAAGAACCTGAGATCTTTCTTAGCTGCACCTGCCAAGCCCAACTGGAGGATAGTACCTGAGACCATATGTTAATGCAATTTCGTATTGACATGGAAGAAAATGGTTCATAAGGCTATCTACAACTAAAATTAAGCTGTGGGCTGTATCAGGTCACTGGCGTTGCATACCAGGTCCTAAACTTTGATCTAACTGAAGAGGAAGTGGGTGGTGAATAGACTGGATTGGATGGGGCCTTGAGCAACCTGGTCTAGTGAGAGGTGTCCCTGCCATGGCAGGGGAGGGTGGAACTAGATGTTCTTCCAACCCAAACCATTCTATGGTTCTATGATTCTATGAATAGAGATGCAGTTCACGTTGACATAAAGGTTAAAGATTAATGTAGGTTAAAAATTAATGTAGATATTTCAAGGATGCAGCAGAATTATTCAACTGAGATCCATTCAGTGCAAGTGCACTCTGCTGTATCTAGGCAGAACTCACCTCAGTGCAGGCACTCAGTCAGACAGGGAAATCTGAAAAGCAGTCTAGTATTCAGGTGGAGGAAGACTTTCATATGGTATCAGCTGAACAACAAGCAGGATGTGAACTGTCGATATGATACGGAGATGCACGGCTGGAGGTATCACATCACAGGCAATGGCATGAACAGGCCTTCTTTATGTAGTACTAGACATCTCCCTCTGTCAGATCAGTTCTGGTTCTGAGTGCTTCAGCTAGTGTGAAGGTAGTGATAATGTGAATAAAACTAAGCAGTGGCCAAAATGTTGAAACAGAAGAGGAAATGTATTTTTAGAAGCGCTACTAAATATTAATTAGTTTGCTCATTTCAACAATAAGTAGCAGAATTAGTATTTCTTTTACATAAAACCACACCAAAGAGAAGTAGTTACTTAAGGTTACCTGACATTGCACTTAAGCTTGTATCTGGAAATGTTGATGACACAGATTTCCCCAGAAAGAGGAACAAATTACTGGACAAAAATGAAGCATAATGGAGAAGAGATCCATTACTGAATTGTCAGGAATGTTACTGTTACAGCAAGAAAATGGTGAAGATAGCTTTTTGCATTTGTATTTATTGACTAGAACATACCACAAGCAATTTATAACTAACTGAAACACTTTCCAACATTTTTCCTCTTGCCTCAGGATCACAACAACTTATGAGTACTTCTAGACCCAGTATCACAGGAAATATGGTATGGACAATTAGTCTTTAGCTGCCTTTATAAGTGCATAGGCTCCCATAGCATAAAAATCAACCTGTGATCAGTCTCCCATGGACAAGTGGAAGCTGGATCTTCTGAGGATGAAAGCAATGCTGGAATGCAGACCTCAGTCAGGAGACCTACAACCTCAGACCATGCCCCCTGCAGCATTGTGAAGGATGACAAAGAGCAAAATGTTTAATTAAATGCCATAAGCAGCTAAGCAATTGCAAGGGAGAATGAAAGATAGAGAGGGAACTCAGGGAAATAACAGCGGAGAGGATTTGAAGGAAGACAAGACANAGAAGAGAAGAGGAGAAGAGAAAAGAGAGAGAAGAAGAATGTGGAAGAAGAAGAAAACCTAGGAAAAAAAAAGGAAAAATTCAACTTTCAGGTCAGTAAGAGCTGTTGGTTTTGCTCTTTTGCAGAAGGGAAGAGCCATGGACACAGCAGTTATAAAGGCTCAGAAGTTAGAGCTGCTGACTGCAGTTGCTGACAAGTGTCTCATCAGTCCTCTCTGGTGTGAGGCTGCTCTGACTATGGAGATCAGTATTTCAGCTACAATGTAAAGTCACGGAAGCATTGGCTGTGTGTGGTTACTTAAGCTCTCTCACAAAGTGTCAGTCCTGTGCCTTAGCCAAAGTCTAATCTGGGTAATTACCTTCTGTCTACATAAATTTCACACTGGTTTACTTGGAGGCATTTCAAGGCCTGTCTCCTATTTACAGAGTCGCATGGCAAAGCCCCTGAAAACACCTCATTAAGGTTTTGATGTCCCACTGAAGGGAAAGGCAGCCCCCATCCCTCCTCAGGTGGGTGTCAGTCCTGCTGTCAACAGTGCTGAGCTCCCTTATGGATGCCTCCAAGGAGCAATCTGTTTTCTTTTCAGAGAGACAAACAAGCACCATAGGACAAGCATACAAAACATCTCTGGGAGGTATTGTGCCACCCTCCCAGGAAGATGGTTTAGCAGGAGCCAGGAGATGCCAAGCCATGTTCCTGCCTGGGCAACAAACACCCCGCAACTGGACATTTCCCCTGGGGCCCAGGTCCTGCCTATAAGCTCAGTTCATTTTCCACACCCTTCCCTTGAGTCACAGGGTAGGAAATCATCTCCTCTGTAGGCCTAATTACCTCTTGTTCGACCTGTGACACCTGGGTCAGTTCCTGCACATCCAGTACTATGTCCCTGTCAGAGCTGGATGCAGTGTCTGGCTGAGGGAACTCTAGGACGCAGGTATGCTTCTCGTTTGGACTCATAGGCTCCCTGTAGAGGGTGGCCATCCACTTTCTCTCAAAGACCAGTCAGAGAAACAAACACACCAAAATCTGTCAAAATTAATTGGTCAGCAATAAAAGAGCTGCAAAAGATAGCCAAGAGCTTGCTGTCACTGAAGACGTACAGGGCTAGTGTAGAGTAGAGGACAATGGGTTATAATGTCAGGAACAGATGATATATCCTTAGCACATAATTTATCTCCTCATGAGTTGCAGAAATAACCAGTCCACTGAGGGGCAGAAATACTGTAGCTTCCCAAGGAAGAAAAAAAGCAAAACCTGCTTCCCCTATTTACATTAAGCCAAATGTCTCCTGTCAGCATTGCCCCAAATTTGGGCTGGTGAGTGGGAGAGAAGGGCTGAGTACTGTGCAGACCACACCAGCTTCACACTGTGATTGAGACTGACATGGTGGTCCCACCATACCATATCTACCTTGCCCCATGTACCACTGTAGTGCTACTGCAGTGGTGATCTGCCACCAGCTGCACCAGGCAAGGGCTGCAGCCTTGCCCTGTGGTCAGAGGCCATGCCACCCTGCGAAGCCCCATGCTCTGGATTGTCCAACAAGGAGGCACTGCCTTCACTGCAGCTTCATGCTTTGACCTTTCCCCATAATGTGTGTCCATGTGAGTATCCATGCTGTGTAACATGGTGTGAAAGAGCTGACCTAAAAAAGCACCAGAAATATCAGGGTTTGACTGTTACTTGTAATTCCAGTGTTCATAGAAAGAAAAGGAGCTCATGAAAGCCCAAGAGATTTTATTTCCATGTCTTCTGGAAGTTTCCTGCCTCCTGCTGAGGCCCCTGTTAGATGTTCTGGACAGTAACCCATTTTGCTCTGCAACTGGAGGGTTTAGTTGTGGGTAGAGAGGCTGATCCAACAGTGTTGCAGAGGTGCTTCCTTCCCACCAAACAGGGCCAATGAGGCTCCTTCCGTGTGAAGCCATATCCATTCCTGGAAGCTAGTCTGCACTGCACGCAGCACAGTCCCAGCATGGCATGGTGGAGGGATGGGTGTCCTGGGACATAGAAGGTTGTGAGGCAGAAGGAAACAGGATGCTATGTCCAAGACCTCTCCCTTGCCTGCATGCTAGCACAACACAAGTGCAACTCTCCCAGCACAGAAGAGAAGCTGTGAGTATTCAAGACTTCCATGCCACCACTCATACGGTTTCATCAGAAGTTCATCAGAAGTTTCATCTATGAAAGCAATGATTAAGGCAGAGCAGCTCCATAGCCAAAATGGAGAGTACTTGTCTGTGGGTTGTTTAGAGAGTGACACATAACNACCCAGTATCACAGGAAATATGGTATGGACAATTAGTCTTTAGCTGCCTTTATAAGTGCATAGGCTCCCATAGCATAAAAATCAACCTGTGATCAGTCTCCCATGGACAAGTGGAAGCTGGATCTTCTGAGGATGAAAGCAATGCTGGAATGCAGACCTCAGTCAGGAGACCTACAACCTCAGACCATGCCCCCTGCAGCATTGTGAAGGATGACAAAGAGCAAAATGTTTAATTAAATGCCATAAGCAGCTAAGCAATTGCAAGGGAGAATGAAAGATAGAGAGGGAACTCAGGGAAATAACAGCGGAGAGGATTTGAAGGAAGACAAGACAATGTTTTAAAAAACCAAAACCAAATGTTTAAGGAAAAAGGGGGATTGATAAGTGAGGAAACTATCTGTATGTCAGATGAAAATTGATATGGAAAAAGAAGATAATAGAAAATGTATACTGATAAGTGGAAGGAGAGGAGGAGAAGAGAAGAGAAAAGAGGAGAGGANATACAAAACATCTCTGGGAGGTATTGTGCCACCCTCCCAGGAAGATGGTTTAGCAGGAGCCAGGAGATGCCAAGCCATGTTCCTGCCTGGGCAACAAACACCCCGCAACTGGACATTTCCCCTGGGGCCCAGGTCCTGCCTATAAGCTCAGTTCATTTTCCACACCCTTCCCTTGAGTCACAGGGTAGGAAATCATCTCCTCTGTAGGCCTAATTACCTCTTGTTCGACCTGTGACACCTGGGTCAGTTCCTGCACATCCAGTACTATGTCCCTGTCAGAGCTGGATGCAGTGTCTGGCTGAGGGAACTCTAGGACGCAGGTATGCTTCTCGTTTGGACTCATAGGCTCCCTGTAGAGGGTGGCCATCCACTTTCTCTCAAAGACCAGTCAGAGAAACAAACACACCAAAATCTGTCAAAATTAATTGGTCAGCAATAAAAGAGCTGCAAAAGATAGCCAAGAGCTTGCTGTCACTGAAGACGTACAGGGCTAGTGTAGAGTAGAGGACAATGGGTTATAATGTCAGGAACAGATGATATATCCTTAGCACATAATTTATCTCCTCATGAGTTGCAGAAATAACCAGTCCACTGAGGGGCAGAAATACTGTAGCTTCCCAAGGAAGAAAAAAAGCAAAACCTGCTTCCCCTATTTACATTAAGCCAAATGTCTCCTGTCAGCATTGCCCCAAATTTGGGCTGGTGAGTGGGAGAGAAGGGCTGAGTACTGTGCAGACCACACCAGCTTCACACTGTGATTGAGACTGACATGGTGGTCCCACCATACCATATCTACCTTGCCCCATGTACCACTGTAGTGCTACTGCAGTGGTGATCTGCCACCAGCTGCACCAGGCAAGGGCTGCAGCCTTGCCCTGTGGTCAGAGGCCATGCCACCCTGCGAAGCCCCATGCTCTGGATTGTCCAACAAGGAGGCACTGCCTTCACTGCAGCTTCATGCTTTGACCTTTCCCCATAATGTGTGTCCATGTGAGTATCCATGCTGTGTAACATGGTGTGAAAGAGCTGACCTAAAAAAGCACCAGAAATATCAGGGTTTGACTGTTACTTGTAATTCCAGTGTTCATAGAAAGAAAAGGAGCTCATGAAAGCCCAAGAGATTTTATTTCCATGTCTTCTGGAAGTTTCCTGCCTCCTGCTGAGGCCCCTGTTAGATGTTCTGGACAGTAACCCATTTTGCTCTGCAACTGGAGGGTTTAGTTGTGGGTAGAGAGGCTGATCCAACAGTGTTGCAGAGGTGCTTCCTTCCCACCAAACAGGGCCAATGAGGCTCCTTCCGTGTGAAGCCATATCCATTCCTGGAAGCTAGTCTGCACTGCACGCAGCACAGTCCCAGCATGGCATGGTGGAGGGATGGGTGTCCTGGGACATAGAAGGTTGTGAGGCAGAAGGAAACAGGATGCTATGTCCAAGACCTCTCCCTTGCCTGCATGCTAGCACAACACAAGTGCAACTCTCCCAGCACAGAAGAGAAGCTGTGAGTATTCAAGACTTCCATGCCACCACTCATACGGTTTCATCAGAAGTTCATCAGAAGTTTCATCTATGAAAGCAATGATTAAGGCAGAGCAGCTCCATAGCCAAAATGGAGAGTACTTGTCTGTGGGTTGTTTAGAGAGTGACACATAACTGCCATTGAAGTGCTGGGGCCTGGGCTGTCGGCCCTGAGTTGGAATTGACCTATGGATGAGTCACAACCCAGCAGTGTATTTTGTTCCCCAAGTGGTTTCAGGCCCCAGAGGCAGAACCTGGCCCACCTGTGTGAAGACCAACCTTCCCCCAGGTGATCATGGTTGGGGTGATGGGTGAGGCCACGACTATATCAACCAGGAGGTGGTCTTGTTGGGGATGGTTGGATGAGCTTCTTGTTGGAAGCAGTTTGCTGAGCTCTTATCTTGTGATGTATTCCCACTTGGCTCTTGTGGTGGCTGATTTGAGATGGAGAAGAGCAGAAAGATGAAGAATATGTAAAAGATGAAGGAATGCTGTTGAGTTTGGTGGAAGAAGGGAGGTAGCAGCACAACTATGAGCTAGCCAAGAAGGGGGTACCTGCAATGACTAGATGTAAGTGGAGAGGTAGCTCCAAGAACTATTCTTGGGTGCAGGCCCAAGTGAAACAACACCTGGAAGAGTGTGTAATTTACTGAAGTTATTTACTCCAGTAAATAACAGCCAGGAAAAATTGTTTTTAATCAGAAGAGGGGCAGAAAATGGCTAGGATATATGGGAACTGGAGAGGCTGTCCTATGAGAGAGAGGAGAACAGGTGGTGGGATCAGTCTAACCAAACAAAGGCTTAAAAGGATTTCACCTCATGTCTATAAATACTGCAAAGGGGAAAGAGCTATAGGACACAATTAGCAGTAGAGAAAAAAAGCACAGAAACCGTGTGACTATGTTTTGATCAGAAATTAGAAGACACTTCCTATCTCTTAGAACAAGAAAGTTCTTGGAACAGCGTTGCCATTAAGAAGGAATGGAAGGAATGGGCTAATTCACCAGCATACTATTAAAAGAATGGAAGCTTATGAAAAGGGTAGTATGGTATGGTGCTTTCAGCAGCAGAAGCCTGAAACTGATAACACAGAAGCTCCTGCCATTGTTGTTATAATACTCTTAGATGTGATAACTCCACAGGATCTGCAAGTCAATAGTATTCAAAGTTGTAAAAAATGTCCTACAGTTTCTAGTAAGATGCTTTATTTTCAAATCCATGCAAGTCAAATATGACTTCAGAAACAGACTATCATATGGAAGGCAAAATGTTCTACTAGGTGCTGGATTAATACTATCTATGCTTGGTATCGACAGGAATCAAATACTTAAAAGAATGAGCAGAGTTCAGTTCACATATTGATAAGCCCAGCACTGTACATACACTGTCTTGGTCTGACAGACGTCTATTTCCAAAACCCTGCACTTAAGACAGAACTAACTTTTAGATGCCTTCCTGAAAAGTTACAACTAAACTTTCTTTTGACTCGCCAGTTCAATGACCTCATTTTGAATGTTGTGTTCTTAAATGGGATAGTGATAATGGTGCCTTACATGCTGGGAGAAAACCTGCAAATGAGAGACAAAGCCTTGCTCAGAAATTAAATTGTGTGCCTGTATCACTGAGAAGATGCTCTTTTATAAACACCTGGTGATTTGGAGGGGCTGCTTTTATTTAAGCAGCACAAGATATTTTTCTTTTCAGATGTGTAAAGCATAAGCCCACTAACAGGGTTTCAAGTTAGGCACTTGCAAATGAAGTTTTTGAACTGGACTGTGATTTTTGCAGTGTTTTGGTCATTTTATTTTATCAGGTAATTCCCTTGCTTTTGGAAGTACAGAGAACTCATGTTTTGCTACCCAGAGAAGACCTTCATCATCTAAGGGGGAAACATCTCAACAATTCTACCTCTCAGCTGGGACTAGGGCTTCTCAGTCCTCAGCCTCATCCCAAGCTGCCAAGACCCAGAGCCACAAAGGAGGATTATGGGCAAGGGATGCTGTCACAGCTCAGGTAGGCAAAGTGAAGGTATGAATCTGGACAAAGTGGTCTACTGATAAGGGGTATGGCTATGGCAAGGTAGCTCCCAGCATGAACCAATCATTTCCTCTGGTCTGTGCTGCTCCTCAGCTTGCAAGGGCTGTCCTGAAAGGGAAGTGTGGGCTGAAGGTCCATCAAAGCTTTGGGTCTACCAAGTGGATGAAGCCTTGAGCTGAGACTGGAAGATGAGAGTGAACTGCAGCTAGTGCTTAGCAATGGGGGGGTTTTCTTTCTGTGAAGATAGTGGGAAAATAGGACAGCTGTCACCAACTGGCTGTGAGGTAGCTTGTGTGTTCTCAGACCCAGATATAACTGTCCTGTGTGAAAAAGATGGATCAGTCCAAAAGAAAAATGGAGACACAGAAAAATTCTGCCCTTGATGAAAGCAGGGCAACAGCCTGCCTGTCAGGTGTATTTATTTCTATCTGTAACATTTGATGTTTTTCAGCTTCAGGTGAAAACAGATTTTATAAAGCCTTTTTAGTGGCAAAAAGGGAATTATTTTCTGCAGAACTCTAATACAGTGAAAGATGCTTCTCTTTCCTTAAATTTTGTCACAGTTAAAATTTTCAGTGAGTTTCTGTTAAAAGCCAGAGACTGAGGATTATGTCCTGGGCTGTGCTTCTGTTGTTTGTGTATTCTGGGGTATATTACTTCATTTCTTGTGCCTTTACTTTGGAGATATTGGTACTGCTCTGCCTCACAATACTGCAAGGCTATGTTCACATAAACTCAAGTGTTTTGAAGACCCTCAGACATCAAAAGCTATTAGATGCATTATTTTTATTTTTGCTAACAGGAATGTTTTCACTGGCTGAATATAAATATGAGTGTCAGTGTATTTCTAAGTGGTAAGAGAAGCATAGCCCATGACCCAGTGTAGAAAATTTTGTAAATCACATGAAGCAAGTCACAAGGACAGGAATCTCAAGGCTGACTCAGCCATGCAAGAATGATGTTGAAAGGAAGACGTGCCATTTCTGTCTTTTAGCCACCTAAGAAACAAGCATACAAGGAACTGAAAGGACAGTCAGAAATACCTATGCATCCTGAGTAGGATAAATTGGGGCTGTTTCCCTGGAGAGGCCTAGGAGACAATTTCACCAGACTAACCAAGTATAACTTCTATCCATCAGACTTTTTCTTGCATGGGAGATACTCAAAGTTTCAATTCCATAAGGTATGAAATTCTTTCCTTCTGCTGTGTCTTTCTGCTGAGAGCATTAGGTAAACTTACCCACAAAGGGCTGAATAGTTCCTGGGCTTTTCTTTCCAGGGCTTTTTCTGAGAAACATTTGGAGCCATAGCTTTATTTTACTAACATACTCATGACTGTTCTTGAGGGCTGCCAATGAGCTACAGTTGAAGTGGTGAATTTCACAGGCACATGAAGGAAGTGTTTATGTGTACACAAAGTGGAGTCATTTCTTTCACTTGGTCTCAGCTTACTGGTCTTTAAATTAGTGGCCCAAGCCCGTGTTGCTGTGTTTCACAAACAAGTTGCAAGGCAACAGCATTTGTGCTTCATATGATCTTGAACACTTCCGTCAAACTTCAGCTCTTTGTTTTCCTCTTCACCAAGTCTGCCCTGACCAAGGCAGGTTAGTCTCAATTGTGTAGGGCAGGCAGGTACAGGCAAACTCTGCCCATACTGTGAGGCAAATATTCTTGCTGTTCATCCAGGTTTTTTTCCCAGGTTTGGCTGCTTCACTAGCTCCTGTTACAGGACTTTTTGTCTGCCTCTATTCATCTGCAATAGGCTCTGTAGGCTTCCCTACCACATCTTATGACAGGCTTATATTTTGTCTATCCAGCCATGAGTCAAACTTTTCTGTTTAGAGAGAACCAAAGCAGTCTAAGCAAGATCAAATCACTCCAAACAACCTGACTGCTGGTTTTAGGTGCAACACCAGTTGGAGCAGCTCCAGAACAATTTTTTAGCTCTGGATCGGCACTGCTGTGGTCCCTGTTGCCCCCTCCATGACTGTCTCTGTGCATTGCTGCCCCCTCTCTCACATCAAGCCCCCAGTCAGTCAGTTTGGGGAGGTAAACCAGCACCGAAAAGAAAACCAATCAAACAAAAAGGAAGGCTGTTTCAGTTTGATTCCCCAGACCTCTCACTGCAGATTTAGCACTGTATTGCAGGGGAAGTGGGGGGATCTGGCCAGTGACAGAGGGAACACAATGTCTGGCAATGTGGATTTAGCTTGATTTAAATTGTTCTGGATCCATACCCCAAGCATTTTGTGACAACAGAACTGTGGATGTTGATAGTCCAGCACAGCTGAGCATCCCGTATCACCCCACCGTGCCACTGGTTACCACTCTCAAGTTCCCACTGGGATGAATCCCCCAGGTCACATGGAGGACTGAGCTTACAGCTGGATATCAAAACTAATCCCCCAGCTCTAATCCCACTCTGCCAGCTCCATGCAGTGAGACATGATGTGCCTCATGGGCACGGAGCAGGTTATGCCAGCTTCCTATCTCTGTAGAACATAAAAGTTAGTTAAAAAAAGTGCTTCCAGAGTGGCCTTTGCTACAAGACAAGATCAAATATAATTAAACCAGTCCTTAAATTATGTAGTAGATGAAGGTCCTAGTCACCCTAATCAGGCATCCTTTGGGAAGTCTTCCTCAGTACTTTGTCATCTCCTCAGGTAGAAAGTAAGCCTATCTTTTTTTGCATCATCCACACTGGACATGGAGGGCCATTCTCCATGAATAATTGTTTGGCTACTTCAGAGTGGCAATGCATGGTCTCATCTGTGAGTGACTGTATGGCATGTTAATACTACAAAATGCTGTATTTCCTTCTACCGCTTAATTAAATGCAGGGCGACCAGACCTGTTCAATGCTGAAGGTACTGGGTCCTCTGACAGTCATCCATTCAAGAGCCATTGGGCCCGTAGCTCATTGCACAGTTAGGTAGCTGTGATCCCACCCACAGATTAATGACTCCTCATAGACAATATACCTGAAAAGACCAAGGCCATTTATTTAGTTTACTACTATCTGCAATGCAAGATCAATTAGAGCTAGCACATTTCTGACAATGATTTGATTGACCGCTTAAAAACTTCTAGTGACAAAGAGGTTACACTGGCAGTTCTTCATCGTCTTTATTGCTCTGCAGCTCCTTAGCTACATTCCTCCCCAGAAGAGACATGGTGGTGAGTACCTAGGACTTATGGCGTCATTATCACATTTGGGGATCTGCATGACCCAAATGTATTGCTCTCCTATTGCTTGCCTTACCTGTCAGTTTTCTGATATTGTCTCATCATTCTGTTGCCACTACTAGTGCCACTTGAGATAAAGTGGGAATAGAGTCATAGGTGCAGAGGAGGTTCTTTCATCAGGGATGGGCCAATTCATCAGTTCCAGGGTGGAGTCTCTGATCATAGCAGAAGAACCAGACTGACACTCCACATCTCGAATGCTGCTGCTGTGGCAGGCTTAAGTCACAATTTAAACCACTCAAATGCCCAAGATTGTTCAGAACAAAGATGGGAACTTCATGCTGTCATATTTCCTTGGATGTCTAAACACCTCATTGCCAAATCAGCCTCTTTCTGAGTTGATAAATATTTACCCCCTCTCCAAGTGGAGCAGTGAGAATTTTGATTTGCTTTGTTTATAGGGTATTTCCTTATTTGAAATTCAAGGTTAATGCATCTTTTGGGCAGACTCCAGGTGTGTGTCTCTCATTCTCATTTGAGTTTCATGAAGGTGGGTAGATTCAGATTAGATGTTAGGAAGAAGTTTTTCACCATAACAGTGTTAACACACTGAAACAGGTTATCCAGAGAGGTGGTGGAAGCCCCATCCCTGGAAGTTTTTAAGGCCAGGCTTGGATGGGGCTCTGAGCAACCTCATCTAGTGGGAAGTGTCCCTGCCCATGGCAGAGGAGTTGAAACTAGATGATATTTAAGGTCTCTTTCAACCCTGACAATTCTATGATTTTAAGAAGTCTGAAGGGTTCTCTTCCTGGGGCAAATGGTGAAACCATGGGATGGAAAACCTCTGCAGGGCCATTCAGTCCTCTTGCTGGGGCTGGGAGAGCTGCTATGATCAACATGCAAAGGAGAAAGAAGATTCAAATGTCTCCACCTGGTTCCAGTCTTTCTGTCAGCAAGTGATGCTGCCTGCTGCCCTGAGGTCTTAGGAAGTCTCCAGGGCCTATGCTAGTGTTTAAAGAATGGACTTGTGTATGTCATTTCTGACACAGAACATTCCTTAAAAGAAGCACATCTGACTTAGTTGAAACCAGCTGGAAATGAGCTGAAGGCAGATCAGGAGTCGTGTAACTTATTACAGCCAGTTTTTAAGATAAATTAGGAATTTAGTCTGGAAATGTTGTTGAAGCAGTAGCTCTAGCCTGGTTTCCTGCCTCTTAAACCAGATATTCTATAATGCTTCAAAATGCAAGCACTGAGCTAAGCAGTAGCAGAATTTCCTGTGCAGTCTCAGCACAGCTGCTTGTGAGCAGGACTCCCACTGCAGTACAGGGGGAAGGCTGCGTAAAAATATGAGGAACTAAGGATGCTATATCCCTTTATTTGCTTTTCCAGCAAGTGGTATGTGAGGGATCACCTTCCTGTGAGGTGGAGGTGGGCACTGGCTGCCAGTGATCAGACTTCTCCCTTTTAGGGCTATCTCACCAGCTTGGCCTCCATGCTACACAGCATCAAGAAAGGTTTAACTTTGATCCCTTTTTCTTTTTTCCTTCTTTGTCTCTTCCTATTCCTTCAGTTAACTTTCAAAATTCTGAAGCATGCCCCATCACTTCTGTTTTCTCCTGCTGCACCTTCCCTTCATTTCAGTGTTTTGCATAGAAGAGGTTTGCTTTTTTTCCATGTGTGCTTTGGAACACATTGTGTATTTGTTCAATAACTCCCTCAGAGACATACTCAGTGCAAGCCAAGTGTTATCAGCTTGGGCTCAGGGTGCTTTCATCAATGTCAGTCTTTTCCTCGCATGTCTCTGTGCTGGGCTTCACACTGTCATGTTAAAAGACACCCTGAAACCTTTTCTTTCCTCTTTAATCCTCATCTGGCATTGTTTGGGTCATGGGAGATTTAAGTACCTGAGGTAAGGAAAAGCCAGGCCTAAACTATGAAGACAGTCAGAATCAAAGCTCCATCAAGCTTCTTTTCCTTTCCCCTGGCTCTGAACCAGAACAAAGAGTAAGACATCTTTTCATCTAATGACTCACCACCAATGAAGAATATACTTCCTAGCAGACATCACACAGGCTTTTAAATCCCTGAATGTGTTTTAGATAGAGGGTCCTGTCCTGGTGGTTGGAAATGTGATAGACATAAGCAAGAGATTTCTCTCATGAATAAAAGACAGACAAAACTGAAACTTCCACTATGAATCTAAATAAATGTACTTCAATAATAATTTCTCTAAAGCAAAAAATCCACAAAGCATTTTTAATATAGATTTGCTGCTTTTCTGTATTCAAAAAATCTCTTCTACAGATTTTATTGGAAAACAGGTAAATAATGACCTGCACCACATATAAAATATAACTGCAACTCAGAGGAGAAAGTAAGTTTGTTCTGGTATTGAAAATTCTCTATCAGAAGAATTTCATAAATATAATGCAGCATGCAGAATCAGTCGGATTGTTTATTTTAAATGCCTTGCCCAGTGCTACAGGGGTATGTCCTTTATGCAGCTCCAGCCTTTGACAACCAAACAATTACCACCGTTACAAAGGTTAAATGTTTTGTCACCTTGCAAGAACTGCCAGAACTGTAATGTGAACTTGCAGGTCTCTCGATATATTCTTTTACAGACTGATGTCTGTGTAATGGGGCACTGCCTCAGATAGCCTAACAAATCCCTTCTCAAGCCTGTAATTCTAGTCGTTGTTTCTGCTCTATGAATTCTGCCAAATGCTCATGTCTCCCCTGGAGAGAGAAGTCTGGGGGCTTTGATCATACATGTTGTGCAGATTGCTTCAGATGCTCCCAGCTCCAATGTAACCTTATCTTTTGTATATCAGCTACGTTCTTCTCTGCGATAGCATGCATTTAAGAAGGAACGGTGATGAAATGCAGAGGCAGCCCCATACCATGTGTCCCCACCAGGTAGCTATGGTACATGAGAACTGCTCAATGAACACAATAAAAACTAACCTTACAGGGGCCTCAGTCTCTAAAAACTAATAGCTCTATTCCTCACCAAACCTGAGGTTGAAGTATCACACCAATTAAACAGATATTGTCTGAGACTGAGACTATTGCTAGTCAAGTACCACCATACTTCTGTGTTTGCTGTTGCTGAGCTCCCATTTCCAGAGCATCTCAACATCTTGACTGATTGAGTCCATATCATAACTTTACTCCAGTTTAGTAGTTCCAAATACAGCTTGGTGGAAAGATTTCATGACTGGATAAATTGTAGTCTGCTGGAAATAAGGAGAGCTGAGTAGAGCACATACCTTTAGCACAAAATTATGTAAAAGCCTTGGGGAAATAATGCTTCTCCACTTGCAAATTGAGCAGTAACATTTTATTGCCTGAACCCTTTACAGAACCTCTTGCAGTCCAATCTAGTTAGTGTTATGAAAATGCTTAGAGGTCTTGAACAAAATGCTAGCACTCATGCAGAGAATAAGCAATATTTAAACTGAAAGAGAAACTTTGAGGTTAGTACATCTGTGAGCTCCTATTTAGGCAAGACCTTAAGAAGTTGCTTTGGGCAGCAACATTTTGCTAGTTTCAGTCAAATTAGCAATGTGAAAGACAAAGTTTTTATTTCTTTTTTCCTTCTTTAATGTTGCAAAATGGATGCTGCTAAATTAGAACCCAACTGTCTTTGTGGTAATAAAATAGGAAGTTAGATTTAAAGAGCTACATTTGCCCTTGTGTTTCTTGGAAGACCTCTCTGTCTCTTAGTTGACAGTGCAGCTGTTCACTGAAAATTATGCAGAAAGATTAATAAAATCTTTGTTGGGTTCTTAGAATATATGGCAGGTCCAACAGTTTTAAGTAAGCATGGATCACATTGTTCAGCTGAAATAGCTGACACATTTTTACCCTGTGGCTGTAGTATTTATCAAGTGCAAATAGTAAAAAAGAAATTTAATAGAGGAAAGTAAATCAATCTGATTTCAACCACATCCAGTTACAATTTCTCCTAATGTCCTGTGATGATCCAAGAGGCTGGGGGATGTAGAGTGTGACTGTCATCCTGCAGCAAAAATATTATCTTCCACTTCAAAGCTATTGGCTGCCTTTCCTCAAATAAAGTCTGAGCTTTAATGTGCACCATGATGAAAACAGGATGGCCCCTTTCAAACCGAGATGACAGAGACAGACAAGGCAGTAAGATGAAACCAGCAAGAGCCAGCACACAGAGCCACAATAAATCCAAGCCATAAACAGAATGCCTCCTGTACTTAAAACCTGCTGAGGCCCCCGAGCTCTCCGAGAGCACGGCAGCAGCACTGCTGCACCCTCTGGTCTTGCAGACCTGCAGCCACTCAGAAAAGGCACTAATTCCATCGATTTTATAATGACTTACACCCACGAAATGAATGTACTTTACATCTTTTGGGAGAAATGCATGACCATTTGTGGCCAGTCAGCCGGGAAGCCTTAAATATTCAAGAGGCAGAGCTGAGCAGCCATATGATAGGGCCGTACAAAGCTGCTGCTGCTCGTACAGACGCTGCCTGCAACAACCCTGCACCTGGGCTTGGGTGGCTCACCCCGGCAAGGACTCCCTGTTCAGGATCAGTTAAGCTTCTGACACTGTCAATCATAATGAAGTGCTCCTGATGGGAGCTGTTGTGAGAGGGTGTGCTGCAAACCTGGCTTGTAAACCAGGGGATTAGCAACTGCTCTATAACTTAAAGTCCCCAAACTCATGTTTTTCACAGTTTACTAAAACTTTTTTAGTTCACTATTACTTAGTTGATACTTTGTCCGAGTTTCCAGTGTTCTGATCACACAGGAGATGCTAAATTCAAAAGCACAGTTTAAGGCAACACCAGAGTATGACCTACACACACAGATAACTGAGTTGCTCAGATTAACTCTTTCACAGACATGATTCAAGTGGGTTTTCTTTTTCTTTTTGAGAGCTTAAAAATGGCCACCGATTCTGCACACCAGGGCTTGTAGATAAAAAGTCGTCTTATCTGATGCTGCTGTTCTGAGACCTGAGGTAACTAAATTTAACAAGTAAAATAGCATTTAAAAATATTTTAAGTGTTGCACGTTTGGACTGTAGTACCTTGCTCTATATGTATTTATATTCAGTACTTGTGATATGCTGTTACCACCATTACACAGATGTGCAACTGAGGCACAGAGCAAGACAGGATGAGATCTAGCTTCAGATAAGACATCTACATCTAAGTGTCTGAAGTAGGGATGCCTATCTGCTCAGTGGATGTCTGCACTCTCATTACAGCCAGTGGCAATAAATGGAGTTTGAAGAGTGAGTGACCTGGGCAAGCACAGAGCCTACTTTGGGATGCATCCCACCCCGATTTCTCAGTAACACATCATCTGTTTCCAGAGAATACAGTTAAACCTCTTGGTTGCTGAGCCATGGGGCCTGTTGAATGGAGACATGACATCATGAAGTTCACTATAGGTTTCTGTATGTGCTGCTAAGATAGCCCATGCAGAGTCTTCCCTGATGGCCACCACTCTCTGGAGTCACCTCCAAAAGAGCACAAAGAGATAAATGCTTGAGGTTAGACAAAATGCTTCTGCCACACAGAGCAGCATCTTCATCCAGGGTGTCTGTCCTCCCGCTAACAACCTAAATGAGTTTTACAGCACAGAGTGGACAAGATGGCAAATCTTTGGATAGTTTGACTTCTTACTGTGTTTCAGAAGGCACTAGTTATACCTATACAAAGAGGGAACATCTGAAGAATGGCAGCACAGAATCTAAATAGGAGCTGGTTGGGATGCTGAGAATTAACCAGTAGCATCCACATTTCAAAAACAAACCCAACAGTAATATCATGGTCTGTATCTTCCCTGTCGCGTGCTCTTGACACCAGCTTTGCTACAAGGAGCTTGCAATTTGTTTGTGTACCAGATAACCCACTAGCATGGGCAAAACCATAAAATGCAGCTTGAGCACTGTCCAACACAACTGACAGCAGAGGAGCTCGCTTGCTCCCCAGAACTAATCTTTCTCTGACCTGTCTTGGGGAGAGCAGGTAAGTTTTAGTAATATGTATTCTAAGGATTAGGTAATAAAGCTACTATTTATGAAAACTTAATTGTTGATGTAGGACCTTGAAAGAGAATCCTACTTCCTAACAGATTTCTGCTTTAGCTGCTTACCTTTCATGCACACACACACGCTACCCTCAGGAGATGAGCCACAGAAAACATGTTTTATGTTAACTAGGTTTAAATTGCTTTTTCATTTTTATTTTGGCTTTAAAAATAAAGGCAGTTTCTCTGCTGACCGTTGAACAGGTGTAAGCCTGATAAAGCTGAGGATCACTTCTTCCCTGGATGATGAAATAAGCACTGTTTTGGTCCAAAAGACTATTCTAGTGAGAAAAATTCCATAATAGCATCTATTTTTTAAAAAAGAAAGGATGTAGGTTTCTCAACTGTCTGTCAAGTCTGTGTATTTTGTATCCTGAGCACGTGAGAAAGCCCCATTTACCAATGAAGGGCTCCAAATCCAGCTCCACTGCTCTTGCAGTTGCCTGTGTTTTGGCGCCAACATCCAGAAGAGCTAATTTTCAATTTTGCATGCCTGCTGATGTCATTTAAGCAAATATTTTGTCTGGTATGTGATACAAGCATTATCATATTTCTTAAGGTTTAAACTCCAGATCATATTGTGTCCCCCAGCTGGCATGTAACAAAAATATAATGCGGGTTTATGGCTGTTTCTGAACTTGTTCTGTTTTTTAAAACTTCTCTGAACTTTTTTCCTTGGAAAACCTTACATCCCCTCATCTAATCCTCAAGTGACAAGTATAAAATTCATACCACTTGAGTACCAAAACTCAGAAAAGATGATTAAGCTTCAGGGAGGTAAAAAACACACATATGAAGTAACAGCTCAAGAATTTCACTCCCAAAAGACTCCAAGAACTCTTTAGAGCACTAGTGAAATGTCTTTTAAGTGTGTTTGTCAGTACTAATAGATAAAAACAACAGTAAATATAAAGTATTAAGCTTCAAGTGTGTGATTAAGCCACTAACAGATGGGTAAGTCCTGCATGTATTACCCAAAACTATATTAGAGAAAAATTGCAATACCTGATAAATTGCTATTCTAGCTCATTTAGGTTACTCCACAAATACTGTAAAATTCAGCATGAAATGAAATTTGTCAGAAAAAAAAATTTGTATTTCAACATTTATACGATTCTACTTCTGAAGAAGTATCTGCATGGATTTCAAACCTATGATTTCAAACTACTGCTTTGTTTTTTTCAAGCACAAAATAGCAGACGCACCGTGGCAGTTTGGTGATTAAAAAAGTCTCTTCCACAACTGTGTAAACATCCTCAAACATTCAAACACTACCTTGGAGAAAAGGTTCAAGATTAAACATAGACATTAAACTTCCACAATCATGTTGTACGTTGTAGTTTGTACTACCCTACCATTTTCTTCCTCTCACTCAAGAAAACTTCAAGCAGTAAACAAATACATAACAACAGGAGTCCTTACTGCGGTGCTGGAGGATAACACTGGTCCTCTGAGAGACATAAGTTTAGTATCTTCTAAGCTTCCCTAAACCATTTTCACTTTTCTATAAATAAAGCTGCTTATCACTGTACTTAAGCTTCAGGAACTTTAATTAGACCAGGAATTCCTCCAATGATTAGATAAAGGGTGTGGCAATGGATTGGTAACAGTCTTAAATGCGACCCTAAGGATCCCTCCTCCTTTTTTCTCTTCATGTACATCTTACTTGGGAAAGTAACAACTGTCAAATTAAAAAATATTAGGAAAAACCTCCTTTCAAAAATGTCCTTTAAACTTCTTTTTACTAAGTGAAGAGGAAATAATTATCTACCTCAGTGCACCCTGTAAGTAGCAATTCCACCTCTGCCTTGAACTTAAGGCCTGAAAGCAAAGAAGCACTAAACATCAAAAGAAAGTGCACACCAGATAAAAATTTGAAACACTGGAACCTTCAGCTACTCTGGAGGAGAAAAGCAGGTTCTGAAGCATCCTGAGCTCAAACATTTGTAGAATCCTCTTAAGTTAGAGCATTTATTGACAGAAGTTAACTATTTAGAACTCCTCCTAGAGCATTTATTATTAATGAATCCATGTTTGTTTGACCTTGAACTGTTGCTGGATTATTGCACTTGCCTGCAGCAGTAGCTGTTTCCAGAGAAGCTGCTGAGCAGCTGTGAGATCTGCCAGGAGGACAGGGTGTCACATTCTTACTCATTGTGTTTACTCACTAGCACAATCCAACTTTCCAGAGACATGAAAACTACTGTGATTTGCCAGCGGCTATTTACTGCTTTGTGAACTTGGCCAGGCAACTGAAGTTACTTTTCAAGCGTGTAATCAATATGCAGATCTATTTTAAAAGCTGCACCACAATTAGCACATAAAAACCACACAGTTTTACGCTGGTTGGGTCAAATTAATTTTATTATGCTCCATGATGAATTGCCACCAGTGCAACATCCTATTCACTGTACATTTCAAAAATTCACATACTAAAAATTTCAGTTCGATAAATGGAAAACTGAATGATTGAGAAGTTCTTACGGATTTCATACGTACAAGTGGCTAGCTGATATTGTCTATGCACAGAGAGTGTTGAGATACAAAAGCCTCATGCTAGTTCGTTAATTGCTAAGGCTATCTGGACAGTCATTTAACCAGAATATATAAGAGAGGCCTTCATTACAATGTTTAGCAACAATGCACCAGTATCATGAAATGCTATCTTCTGCTCACAGTGCAAGTGGCGGAGAGCTGAAGCATGCAGTTATGACTAACTTAACTGCCACTGCAGTCTTTATGCCTGAAATTTATCATGTACAAACACTACTTAAAGTAAGTATTAACCTGGACACCACAGAACGTGAGTGTAGTTTTTTGTATGAAGAGAAAGAAATAGAAGAACCTAAAGCTTTCTTTGGCCCATATCTACAAATCAAAGTGTTATTCAATAACATAACTTCAGAGCTCCCAAAACCTTGTAATAGAAGTTTGATTAATGAAATGTGATGCTTAATTATTAATTATATTACAGAAATTCCAATTCTGGGAACGTAACAGCTAAACATATCTAGTAAGTAGCATGTTAGGAAAACCTCTCGGCCTCATTTGCTTAATTTTAAAATGCCCTATATGCAATAAAAATACGGGAGCAGTGCCAGAAGTTATATGAAAGCCATACAAGTGTTTTCCTTACATGCAGGTTCTTGATGCCACTGCCATCGGCTACCCCAGGCTGCACTTGCACTTGATCCAACGCTCAAGTCACCACAGCAGCAAAGCTAGCAGGAAGTATTTCTAGCAGCAGAAGGCAATGCGAAAGTTACTGCAAGAAAGTGAGACCACCTGGAAATTTTTTTCCTCGAGTTATGTGCTTAAATTACTCTTTGAAGGAAGTTAGCATCCTCTGAATAATTTAACTACAACCTTACCTCTCCCACTACTTTTCAGCAACTTTCCTTTCTTCTCATATGACTAAATTAATTCGCTAAAGACTAGGTTATAACTGGGTTAGAAATCCAAGCTGTATCATGCAGGTCCAGCCTGTCAAGATTAGGTCAACACTGGGTTTCAGTCAATACCATCCTGATAACTTAAATTTAGTTTGGTATCTTGACTACAGTCGAAGACCCAGGACACTATGCATTAACTATGCTTCAAATATGACTGACTTAACTAAACATTCTGTGTCAGATAATGTGGTTTTTATAAAGATTTTCTACCTGAAAGTTACAGTAAGTACAGTAATTAATGCTGCAGATATTAAATACCCACGTAGCATAGATTAGTATTTTGCAACAGGCAGATACGCCAATGTTTACTGCACTACAAAGTACAACTTATATAAATGTGCAAGCTGTCAAATGAGAATCCCATTTTCCATCAACTTATTCAAATACTATTCTTGTGAATCAGGTTCTTGATCTTCATCACAACCCTTGGTCTTAAAGCCAACACATGAAGACACAATATCGCCATAAAGTTCAGTACTTATTCAAAGTGTATATTCTGAATTAATGGCTTTCCAACTTTATGGATGTAGGACTGGTGTTTCAGCATTTGTCATGTACCATAAAGCAAAGACTGCAAAGTAATACCACTTGTGTTTACTTTATTAGTACACCAATGTCCTACAAATTTTAAAAAGTAATTAAACATTATTGAAGCAAGCATGAAATGCAGCCCTTCAGCCTGAAAACCACATAAAATTGATTTTAAAAATAAATCAAACTGTAGCAATTGCCAGCCTCCAGTTTAGCCCCCAGTAATTTACACTTCTTCATTCTGAAAGTAAGAGCTGGGAAGGAAAAAACCACCCACCAACACTTAACTTGTCTGCATCAAAAATGCCTTTACCACTATTACAATGTAAAGCGACCCTGTTTAACTTGAGATAGAGTGTTCCATAATTGAAGGATTTAATTACTTGCGCTGTTCAAGAGCAGACAGTACTGCTACAGTTAGGACAAGGTAATCTTCACAACTAGCTGTGCATTTCTGTAGCTATTTGTTTTATGTAAAGTATACTGCTAAGATTTGAACTGCAATGTTGTGATGTATTTATTTGAAACCATGCAATAGTAGAAACCAGCCTCAACATCCACGTAGCATTGCATTTGAAATGAAGGGGCTAAATAAACTAAGAGCTGCATCGCTTAAAGAACATAGTGCTATACTAGGTTTCAATAAGAAAATTTAGATACAGAAAAAGTAGGGTATGAAAATAGTGTTTTCCTTCTTGCATTATAACTAAATTACATTAAGGTTTTTGTCAGTCTCACATATTACATTTAAACTCCCTTATTGATGGAATGGAAAGTATTCACATGTACGTGATCATCCAGGTGTAAACTTGCACACATTAACAGGGAGTAGCTTTGTAGAGGATTATGACAAACCTTTACAGATTAAATGAGGTATTGCACAGATTAATAAAAAAGCAAAAGGCAACAAAAATATACAGCAAATTGGTAGAACATTTACATGATAATTTTACAGAATCCATAGACAGAAAGTAGTGTTTAGTATATCATTCACCTTAAAAAATATATATATATAATAATATATGATCAATCATCCCATTCGTCATCATCCTCAAAGTCTTCTTCATCATCTTCATCCTCATCTTCATCTGTAAGACAAAAAACAGCAAGTCATTTGCATGCACCGAATTAACATGACAAAAGCATTATTGATCCCTCCCACAACTTTCTGAAAATGGAACAAGCAGTTCAAGGAGGTCATGACAATACATTTGACAATGCTTTATTCTAAGATTTCTAGACATGACGTTCAGTTTAGATAGATACTGGCTGAGAGTTAAATCTAATTTGTTTCCTCTATGATTCCTTTCCTCAGGTAGGAAAATGTATCTTGTTTTCTGCTAGGAGAAAAAGAACCAGAAGTTCTCATTTAAGAGTTACTACTGTTTCTTAGAGAATGTGAAAGTGGCCAGCTTGTTCCAGATTTAAACTTCAACAATGGATTAATTTCTGAAATGTAAGAACTGCTTCCCCAGGTTTGCTACATAAAGGGATTTCTTTTTACTGTAAAAGCAGATAAAAAAAAATAAAAAATTGTGAGCTAAAGGCCATTGTGGTTACTGGAATATTCTAAGCTGTGTAATGCACATCAACATCAATGTTTGTTGTTAACTTTATTCAGCCTTTCACTATTTTTATATGTATTACAATTTAAAAATTCTAGCCTGTTAAAACTAAACTCCATTATTTGTTAGGCAAGAGCATTTCCTGCCTGAGAAAAATACTGTATTTAGCATTTATGTATTTATCCTTCTGGTATTTCATTTACGTAAAGTACCAAAATTACTACATAGGGCAGCAAATCAACAAACTATATTGCACTCAGTCAAACCAACTGCAGACTGCAAGTGCAGTTTTGGCACCAAGGCAAGTTCTGGAAGAAAAATATATCAAAGCCTAAAGAGAAGAGGGGTAACCAAACAGCAGAAGTGCAGCTACTGAACAGCATCTATTACAAGCTGGTATTTGAGAAATGCAAATCCTCTTGCAGCCTTAATTTTTTTCCAAGCACTGAAGTGTGAAAAGTTGATTCAGTACTAGTGTGGGACTAGTCAAATAACACTAGTTATCTGATTATTAGCCAGCAGGTGGCATCCAAAGCACACTGGAAGGCACAGTTTTAAAGATCATGAATCTTTTCAAGAGCTTTGGCTTCTAAAAACAGAGAGGATTGAAAGCCTTCCTTTCAAACTATTTTGACAAATTATTTCATCAGACATCTAGTGGATAAAAATAAAACCAAAGTCAGTTATAAATAAATAAATAAGTATCTTTATAAGGCTATCAACCCCGATAATGATTTTTAGTTCAGTATTACTGCAAAATACTATACATCAGTAATTTGAGCACAAAGTAACCATTCAATCCATCATTAGGGGTCTGCCTGGAGCATTCTGTATTGGACTATATGCTGAAATCAATCTTTTTTTTCCAGCAATATTTTATGTTGAATAGAAGTGTTAACCTGATACCATGAAGTCAGAAAAAATTCCATCAGGCTCACCTGAAGAATGAATGGCTTTGCTCCTTTTCTGCATAACTTCCATTAATGCACCCACAATTCCTGAGGTGGGTGCAGGTGTAGGTGGTGCACTTTCCTGACCATCAGATACCTCAGAAAAAAGGATACATTAGAAAGATGCAATTAGCCAAGTAGAATCTGTGTATTTTGAGACAAGCTCCCTTATAAGATTAATGAGTTTATTTGCAGCCTGAAGGAAGACTGAAACAGCAGTTTCTTTTAACTCAAGCTAAAGTTTTTATTTATAATAAGGTCAACCATGTCTCTTTTGCTGTAACTGGTCTATACTCGAGAATAAATATTTCAGTTCTGACTATAATGAAGTGAGAGCTTAGCTAAATGAAAGCTTCTTCATATGGTTACGCAAACATGACTTGTGTGGCTGCGTAATCTTTATTTTATGCTTGCTATATACCACAAAAATATCTTTCTTGTTTGTGTTTGTTAACCAGGTCTGCTTTGGGTTGATAATTCTTTATGAAAGTAACAGACTGATACTTCTTACCTGTAATGGCAAATAAATATTAACATGCCCTCACACTTTTTATATCAGAAGCCTGAAGTGCAGAAGGGTGGCCAAAAAACTCCCAAAGTATCTACAGACAAAATTATTTTGAAGATATTCAGTGTTTGCCTTCCACTACCACTATTACTGAACTCATCCGCTGAAGTTGTTTAGATGATTTTACTGAAGTATTCAGGAAACCAGCAATCTCTTATAGTGCATACAAAAGTTCTTTACAGCCATAATACTGTGGTATCATCATTGTAAGACTCATGTTTAAAGCTTTACTGAAAATTGAGAAATGAATTTGAAACAAGGATAATTTCATGCACCAATACCCATCTATAGCAAATAGGTGTTCTATGCATTTTATCAGTACCGCTGTTTAAAGCATTACTTCAAAAACTCTCAAAGTTATGATCCAGCCCAAAACAGAGTCGCAATTTACCATTCATACTGCAAGTCCCAAGGGGACATAGATGAGAAGCAGCTTTTACTCACAGATTTCAGCTGTATACCCTGTCGTATCTGGTCTAACAATGCATCTCTTCCTGAGCAGGACACTGGTCGACTGTTCTGTTCTACTTTCTTTAACTGAGCTCCTTCTCTGATTTGATCCAATAGTGCTGCTTTGTTTCCTGCAGGAACTGGAAGCTGGTGATCAACCTCCGAAGGAAGGCCTGGTGGTGGAGGAGGACCAGGAGGGGGTGGAGGAGGTGGTGGTGGTGGAGGAACAGATGACCCACTTGCTGGTGGAGGTGGTGGCGGAGGAGGGCCAGATGGTGCAGACGATGAATGCACTGGTGGTGGTGGAGGATACATCCTGTTTGGAGGAGGTGGGGGCACTGTTGCACCAGGTCTAGATGGAGGTGGGGGCGGAGGTGCTGCTGTGGGAGCTCTTGAAGGAGGTGGAGGTGGTGCCCCTCGGCCCCTAGCAGGGGGGGGAGGTGGGCCCAAGCTATGGGGAGGTGGTGGTGGCGGTGGAGGTGGTCCTCCCCTGCACGGTGGTGGCGGAGGTGGAGCTGAAATGAAACAAAACAACTTACAATTACGTGCTATTCAATACATGTAAGTCTTTCAGAGACCAGCAAAAGAAGAAAAAAGACTTTGCCTTGCTTTTTGCAAGGATCTCTGTGCCTGTGCAAATTTTACCAATTCTGGATTAAGTTGAATATAGATGAATATAAGCTATGGTTATATGAATGCAAACCAAGCTGAATACAGCCTCTATGTCTGTTGTGTAATTTGTAAAAGGATCAACACTACAGGAAGCAAGTGTAATACATAAAATGACTAATTAAAGTCAGACAACTAGCTTGGCAATTAATTTTGGTTTGGTCCTATGGTAGTCATTTTCTTAATGATCCAATTGTATCTTAAGTCTGTGTTTCAATTTCTCATGATAAAAACGCAGAAAAAATTTCAAAAGAATTTTGCTGAGCTAGGACAGAAGGCAGGATAAAAGAGGTTTTAGAAAAAACTCTTAAAGTGAAATACAGAATTTACACTTTTTTACATCCATTATTTTATTAGAGAATTAGAGGCAAATATTTTTTGAAACAACATCTAACATAAAAACCTACTAATACATTACAATGCAGCGTAAACTGACTCTTAGTCCCTCTCACTGAAAACTACTTTCAACAATATCTTTATGGCAGGGACCACAGAAAGGAAACGTCAGGACTACCTGACACAGGATCATGAAGCGACCTTGAAATGTACTTGCTCTGCTAATGGCATTTTAAATAGCACTCTTTCACTTCCTCTCCCGTTAAGCATCTAATGGCTTATAGTACTTTAGGTTGTGTGGTTGTTCCACATAACTACTTAATAATCCAGGTGCCATCATACAACTATAAAAATTCACATTTGATTTCTATGCTTTGATAACAAAAAGGGTAATACACTCAAGAAGACACTTCTTTACCTCTTCTATTATCTCCTTTCTGTTACATGCTGAGAAAGCAGGCTGTCTGCACTGGAATAGAGAGGGGACATCCCTAAAAAAAGATTTTGAGGAAGAAGGAGACACGAGTAGGAGACACTCCTTCCCTGCTGATCTTAGAAAAACATCCCTCCTATAATTGACATGTTATGTTTCACAAACTTTTTTTTTTCCATCCCTTCAAAAGACCAACGTGGGGAAAATCTCCTCTTAGTCTTCATAGATTTTCTAAGAGACATACGGTCAACATTCTTGTTTTTTAAAAAAATCCCACTACTTTTTGGCTGACATGACTGTAGTTTCCTTTTCGGCCATTGGAGGCCAGTATTTTCAAATCTAACTTACTTGGCAAGCACTACAGAGTTTTTCTATATTATGGAAAAGACATACAACATGGTCATGCCCTGGAGTCTGTAGTGTCTGTAGATTCTGAACACAAGGTTTACGTTTTCCTGTAGGGAAGGGGTTTATTTGCATCATGTCTATAGAGATATGCCACATCCTATCCTATCCTATCTGTGCAAATAGAGTTCAGAAGCTTTTATAAGGCTTGTCTCCACCCAATTGATGTGAGATGAGGGAAGAGGAATGAGGAGGTAGCGCCATTACCTCATCCTCTCTCCCATCCCTCCTCAAACAGATGGCACAAGCAAAGCAAGAAAATAATTTATTTTTTATAAATGCACATTAATCTGAACAGCACTATTAACAAAAGTTTGTAAAATCTTCCATTGATGGTTTTGCCACTGAAACAACCAACAGTATCAAAACCAGGGAAAGAGCAGGAAAAACAGGAAAGTAACTTCTATCTTAGCAGAACAACATGTCTGCAAGTCTAGTCACCATCCCAGCAGGGTGAAAATGTTAAGCACAGAAACTCTTGCAATAAACACAGAAAAAATGTTTCAGTTGAGAAAGAACACTCCAAACAGCAGCCAAGCCTACACATCAAATAATGTAATTGTGGATAAACCCACTGAAATCCTGGAATATTTTATCTACCTCTATCAAAAAGCACAGAGGTAGATTATGATCATGCATGTAAAAGATCAGTTGCATACATGCAAGTGGCCATAACATGAAGTTAACAAACACATGTAATAAAAAAAAAAGAGGCATTTTTAAAGTATTTTAAGCTAGTCCTAAGACCACAAGGCAAGTCTTCTCAATCCAATTTCATGGTTAGCTGTCTGTCAGGGGTCAACAACTCTGCAAACACTTATAATCTTAGCTCTGTTTATAAAGAAACTGACATATTTCTTACTGAGAAAAAAATCATAACTGAAAGTTTGCTTGCAATTTAACTAAGAAGTTTGGCTATAATTTTTAGTATTGCAGTCAAACAGATATGGACTAAGGTTTCTCATCTACAAAAGAAATCACACAGCAGTATAAATATTTTAAAGCATATGTTTAGATGCCAACTCAAATACATACCACTCCACCGTGGGGGACCTAAGGAATAAATGTAACAAGTCATTGCACCCTGAATCTGTTATCTCTTCAGTCACTCGAACAATCTATTCACTAGTTTCAACTGCTATAATTTCCATGGCATTTATATCCTATTTCTCTTGAGAAGTGTTCTAGGAAAATTTTTGAAAGTTTGACATTGACAGTGTGATTTTTCAGGCTGACTTGTCATGTCCCACTACATAATGCATCAACTGAGACCACATGTAAAGGTGAGGCAGGAAATGGCTTATCTAAGAATCTTCTTGCAGCAGAAGCCTGCTCAAAACTAACCCTTTTTACGTGAAATTTGGTGGTTTGGTTTTTTTTAAATTCATATAAAATTTGTCGTTCTCTAGTTCTTGCAAGACTCATTACACAGTGCTGCCAGGGTAATTGGGCACCATATATACAGTAGTAGTATTTGGCTGACAGATGTAACTGACAACAGCAATATGGCTTCTAAGATTTTAATTAATTTATAGCACTGAGTATAAATAAATCTGCAACATACACAGTCTGAAAAATCTACATTGAACATACTGCATAGCTTTGCAGTCAGACTGTTACTGGAAATTACCTGACATAGATAAAAACCCTTATTCTCCAGGGAACAAGTACTCTCATGAGTCATGGATGAACATCTTTACATAGCGTATGGTGTACAGAAACATTAAGAAACCCAGTGCATTATGAAACTACAGTGACATGAAGTTCAGAGAAGAGAATCAAAAACTGCTCATCAACAGCTTCTACTCTAATCCTTAAGGCAATAAACGCCCTGCTAATTTTTATGTGGAAATAAAAAGGTATCCCACCTTGTCTGCGCAGTTCATTTTTAACAGCTTCCACACCTCCTGTTTTTTCAATGAAATCATATATGACCTTTGAAGTTTCTTTGTCTTTTAGTTGAGCCTCTGAAATTCCACACAGATCAAACAGGTTTTTCAGTTCTGGGTCTAAGTTGTTCACCTGCAAGTCAGATACATTATTTTTAAGGACCTTGAAATTTAAAATATCATTTGTGTTGGAAAAACCCCATAAAACATGTAGTTAAAAGGAACAGCAATGCCAAGTACATGTCTCTGGGTTGACTTTTTGGTCAGAAAGGACTATTTTAGGAGAAGCAAGTACTATGCACAAAAAATTTTTGCATCTTTTCCCATCAATCCTGGAACACTCCTATTCCCTTCTACTCCAACATCTTTCTATGCTTGCATCACATTATAAAATCACAACTTACAACTATTTTGATATACAGTTAATTCTTTATTTAATGTCTTCACAACTTACACTAAAAAGCCTTGTAAGCTTTAATTTACTTACATCAAAACCTGTGTTTGGATCCCAACCAACATGTCCAATGTGTCTAAAAAAAAGCAAAAAAAGTCCATTTAATAAACTTAAAAAGGACCTTGTTAGCTAAAACAACAGGACACCAAGATAACTGGAGATTACTACCAGCTTCTATCTCCAGTCTCATTAAGACACTAAGCAATTCTTACTCGTCATTGCCCCACTTAAGAACGGAATAACAAAACTTCTTTTACTCCTACTTTTTGTGTTTTGTCAAAAAAAAAAAAAGTGGGGAAGTCACTTTCCTTTCCTAAGGTTATGGTCTGTGGCAAAGTAAGGTGGCTCCATGCCACCCTATGGTGTGCATGGATGGTGATGGGAAGACTCCACAGAGATCAAGAGAGGAGTTTAGTCTTTATATAGTAACTGGACTTTGAGCCACTGCCAAGGTCTTGAAGTGTCATGCAGCCAGAAAACCTCCCTGTCATCAATGTTTGTTCTCTCATCACGCTTCTCCCGTTCACTTCTTTCAAAGAAAATTCAGGACTGTTTTCAGTTGTCATTTTTATAGACTTCTAGTAGCCATTTCACATGCCTACTGAAGTATAATGTGAAGCTATAATCAGCTAAAATGGCAGAAGGATTTGTGTCTCTCCAAGCTACTCATGCAGCTGCTGTTGGCTACAGAAGACAGACTCATAATTTACCAGCACTCTATGTTTTGGGTTTCTTTTGGCCAATGGCCAGTTCTAGAAACTCAACATAGTTGAGTTTTAAAAGTACCAGGCGAGCTGTTAGTAGCCAACACAGTTTAGGCTAAGCTTGTCAGACCACAAGGACTGTTTTGCTGTCCTTATATAGTTCCTAGCATGAGAGACCTTGTATTCTTGCTTGAGTCTGTCAGTACCACCAACAGCACAAGTTTTCTTAATAAGAACATTGAGACTTAATGATCAGGTTTTGGTCTGGGTATAACTGTGATTAGTCAACTACTTAGTTTGAGACGCAAGAAGTAAAACATCTGGTTTAAAATGGCATTATGCTACATAAAAGGCAATAAAGGAAAGCCCTCTGTTTCACCTAAATATTTAAATGCCTTTCTCTAACAATTTATGGGATGATTTATTGATTAC
>VYZX01020699.1:0-15654 GCA_013401335.1 Brachypteracias leptosomus | reverse complement strand
GGGGGAAATTACACAAACCATTGCCTATAGAAAACATAGCATAATGAATAAAATTTGCCTTGAATTATTTATTTTTAGTGCTTTATTTTATCTCCTTTATCTTGTAAGGCCTGGAAAATGTTCTTGATGAGAGCTTTTTGAGTGTCTGAGTCTCAAATTAAAACAACACATTAATGTCTTCTATACAGCATAGAGGTAGGAAGATCAGAGTGGAGTGCTTAGAAATGCACTGAATTCAACACTTTCCACTAATGGGATCACTAGTGTGTACCACTTTAATTTACTGCCTTAAAACGTATCCATAAAATACAGTATTCTTGGATGTATGATAACTGAATAAAATTTAATAGATACACAAGTGGCAGAGCAGAACTAATCCTTTCCAAGGTACCAGCTCTGTCATAAACTGCATTTATTTTGGAATCTGTTTTTAAAACATGCCTTGCAGCATTAGCAAGACCTTAGAGAGAGGGAAATCAAATGTAGTGTGGGCCATAAAAGATTTCAAATGACCGTATCATCTATAATTGGAGTAATTTGTTTTCTTATTATTGAGGGGTTTTTTTTCTGTCTATATCAGAGCCTGTTATCACTTTAATACTTTTTTAGAGCCAAGCCTTCCTATCTGTGGGTAACAAAGAAACAAAATGCTACCACACTGTAGTAGATGATTGTGTTAGTGCAGTTTGTTTGTGTGCTCTTAGCCCATACCAGGTGCCACATCAAGCTTGGCTCTTAGTGAAAGAGGATTTAAAAAACACCTGCCATGAACTAAGAGACTACTTATGAACAGTTACCAAAGCCAATAAGGGATAAAGGTGATGACAAAAAAAAACAAGATAAATTCGTTATTCGAGCCTTTAGTCTGGTTACAATGTTCCAAGTCTATTGTCTTTCCTGGACTGAAAGGAGATTCAAACTGATATCTGTGCTCTCCAGATTCTTTCTCAGATATGTCATAATACATCTCTAAATATCCTCCTGCTACTTCAGTATTTTTCTGCGTATCAGACTACTACCCCTCATAAAGGGGAAGAGGATAGGGGAAGTAATGCAAGCCACTTATATTTGCTTTTGAATGCAAAACCTTTGCCAGTATCTAGGACTGGTACTCCAAGCTTTGGTATATAAAGTTGAAACTCTTGGATGAAAACACTGCCTAAAATTAACAAGAATAAGAAAAGCCACAGTGACAAATTAAATAAAGAGTCTATGCTGAGTTGGTGCTCATACATTGCATATTGTGATATACTGAAAGAGAACCAAGTGAGCTCTAAACTTATCTTGAATATGGCAAGCAGTCCAGCCGATGTAGTTCAGGCTGAATTCCTCTACTCCATGACTAAACAGGCCATTCCTTAGACAATTTCCTTCACCATGTTTTCTCCTACACCTTGTAGGAGAACTCAGAAGAAAGGCTGAGGGCCTCTTTCTCACAACAGACATGGGAAGGTGACTATAGGTCCAGCAGAAAGCTTATTCTTGCATAAGATGCCCAAACAAATCTGCTTCTATAATTTGTCACTGTTTTCTTCAACATGTCCTTTGTTAACTTTACAAGTCCAAATGTATAAAGCTAGTTGCTGATGCTCTGTAACAGAGAACAGAGACAAGATGAGATTTTTTTTCCCTGTTGGTTTTTTTATTGTTTTGTTTTTCTTTTTTGTTGGAAGAAATCTCTTTTTTAGTAAAAGTAGATCTTTTGTACATGAAAATGTCTAGTATTTCAAGAACTTGAAATCCCATCTGCAGAAAAGACACTTCAATCGATTCTTTCTATGACGTAAGTTATTTAGGAAGTAAAAGATTACATTCAGAGTATAAAACCTTGAGGCCAAACCTTGGGCTGAGACTGTGTCCTGACTGTAGACACTGAATAGGTTACACAAGCATAGGTTTTAAAACAAGAAGATCTGTAAGTAGCCTGTAAATCATGCATCTAAGAGAGCTCAAACAAAATCTTCATGCTTCTTTAAAAGAGATACAAATGTCCAATGGAAGTCTAAGGAAAAAGAGGAGAATTTGTTCCCTTACAGCACCCAGACTCCCAGGGATGGTGCCTTGCAATCATAACGATTTACTTTCTTCTTTTGAAGCTGGCAATTCCTGTTCATCCCCTCTCTGGGAGGGGAAAGGTTGAGCTCTGGTAAGGTTTACTTTCTGTTCAGCACCACACACTGATGCAGAGATAGAAGTTTGCTGTAAGTTTCTTCCAAATACTTGCATTTTTCTGAGGAAATTTACTTATAATGACTGCAAATAGAATTGCACCTCCAACATAGATTACTTTTAAATCCATCCCTCCAAAACCTCCTATCTCCCACAGCATTAGAGGGAAGAGTAGAAATGTAGGATCTTGAGCCAGGTCTGTCTTATATGTCTCTGTTTTGTGCTTTTAAGAAGATTTATTAACCTAGGAGCAACCAAACTCCTCAGGGACCCTCTACTCATGTCTCACAGGCACTAAAATGCTTTATCTTCATCTGGTCCTTCCTACTTACCTTGCTTAAGTCTGTGGCAGCAATAGAGGACTATATGGGGGAACAGTCAATTTTTTGCATCAAAATAATTATCAGAAGAGGAAGTCTTCACTCTTTTTCTGTGCAGTAGAGAAGCAATCTGTCCCCTTACCCACCATCCCGTCAGACACTGTTTCTTTGTGCTTAATATACTGCATACATTGAGTAGGACATTCTCATTTTGGCCTCAGTGGCAGAAAAGAAGTTCCTGCCCATAAAATACTGCATGCAATAGCTTGCCAAACTCTTAGAGGGGAAACCAGCCAGACAGCAAGACACAGTAATGTTTCCCCCAAAATATATCTGATTACGTAAAGGATTGCTGTATTAAAAATTAAATAAGGCTTGAAATATACAGCAATTTGCAGGCACTAGGGAGTGTGCCTAATAAAGAGAGTGCATTAGCTGCTTCTGCTTTTTGAGATCCAGTCTATAAATACTATAACATCTTCCTATTTACTTCAGTGTGGGAGGACCAGACTCTGTGAACCTTCTTGTTAAAATCAGCACTGAGGCCAGTTTGACTGACTTTTTTTAGCTATGCCTCAGTATTAATATTGGTCTAATCAGCATCCGACAATTGCCATTCAGGTCCTTGAGGATTCTGTTCCTTTTGCATGCTCTAAATGCAGCATGAATGTGGAACTCAATCCTTCCAGGAAAAGTAACAAGACCTGAGAAGGATCCTAACCTTTCCCAGGGGCCACTCAGCAATTCATGGGACTCAGTAGTGTTACACTAGTTTGGCAGTGGTTATGCTAATGCCTGCATTAACCCTCCAAGCATAGTCAATGCAAATCAGATATTTCTCAGAGTTAGGTGGAGCTGCTTTCCAATGCAATTTAGGAACACAAAGGCACTTCAGAAAGATCCCGCTCAGTATCACCATCTACACCTTACAGTTCCCAAATACGCTTAAAAATCAGGCCCTTAGGGCCACAGTTCTCACTGCAAGTCATATATTGACATTAGGTGAGATATAAATTTGCATGGACTCGATCCAAATAAGGCCCTCCATGCTTTCTTTTCATAGAATAGTTGGTCTTTGGCAAGGCAAGAGGGGGACAAGGAGTCAATAGATAAACTACCAGAGGACTGGCCTTCAGGGTGAAGTTCCACTCTCTCTCACAGTAGCTGTTCAAGTACTTTATATAAAGGAGAATAATCTCAACAAGGAGGACTGAGAGCCTCTTGGTTTGTGTCCAAGCCTGAAGGCTGGGATGCCCACCGAGGATGTGAGTATCCACTTCCCTCTGAGAGCAGAGGGCTTTGACACAAGAATGGACTCTACTCACAGGGTCATTGGTTAAAAAAAGGCACTGCTGCAGGCAGTGTCCTGCAGGGACCTCTGCCTGCACTGGCAGTGGCAGATGCCCCACAACAGCAGTCAGGAGGAGTGTAAACTCAGCCAGATGGTTTGCACCAAACAGGCACAGAGGATGGCTTGAGGATCAGAGAGGGACTGACATTCTCACAGTAGCTACTGTAAGACGGATCAAAAATTTTTAGGGTACTGTCCTGTCGTTGTGGGGGTGTGCTTCCATGGCATTGCTCTTCTCCAACCATGCAGAAAATTGTCAGTCCACCGCTTTTCAAGGATACTTTACCCTTTTGGTTTTGTAAAGCTGCATGGGAAATGGTAGGTAAATGAATGTGTCTCAGAGAAGTTAAATGAAATGACTGTGCATTGGGTTTGTGCAGTTTCCTTCCTGTCACATTCAAACATATCAGCAGCCCAGTCCAAGCACACACTGGGCTAGGTTTGCAAGCTCATCAGGGATGCTATCCTCGCCTTCTGACTTCCTCTTGGAAATAAAACCGGTGGCCCTAATGAGAATTAATTAGAGCTGGGGGTGGAGAAAGGGGATCCATCGTGTTTTTGTTTGTATTGTTTGTTTTCTGTAAACCCATGGAGGGGGAAAAAAATCATATTACTTCTCCATGCAATATAGTAAACGTAATAAAAAATGAACACATGGTAATTAGCTTCTCCATTAAGTATACCAAGCACAGACAATAGCAATCGTGCAGTGCTGATTACAGACATTATCCTTGCCTGGATTTTCTTTTTTTTTCCCCCACCATTCAATCAACACTGCTAAATAGAAACTTCAGTGTTCAATATTATAAGACACTAGCTGGCAGTTATACAAAGATGCCTTACACAATGTCATCTGGCTGCTTGCCTGATTCTCATATTACCTTCCTGTCTTGCCTTATACGCTAATACGCATGGCTGATTAGAAGAAAAATGCAGAAGCTGCTTCCTTCTCTTCTTGCTTTTTTCTCCAGCTTCATGCCTTGAGGGAAAAAAGGGATCACATTTGCTAATTTCACCAGCAGTGCTTAACCTGGGAACAGAACAATTCCCTTTCAATTCTGCATTAGTTATAATTCATACACAAACACTCTCTTGCACCATACTAATTGGACAGTCTTTGATTTCATTCTGAGAGAAATGTTGATTACTGTTGTAGTACAGAAGCCCTCTAGTAGCCTCAGTAAAGAGAGTCTCAGAGTTCAAAATAAACATTTTTGGGGTGTTTTACAGTATCCAGGGCTTAGATGTCTGGAAACAGGATTTCAGATTGAAAATCCCAGAAGCTCAAATGACTCTGGAAAACACCTAGAAACTCCTTAAGTGACTGCTTTCAGGTGGATTTGCTGATATCAACAGATCCCTTGGGAAGTCACAGTACAGTTTATGCCAATTTCTTCAGGAGGATAAGCTTTCTAGCAGGAGGAATATTTTTCATGTCAAAAAAAGAGCAGTTTTCTTTGTTCTTGTTTACACATATTTGTTTTACTCTCTGATTTCTTGTGGTAAAACTATACCAAGGCAGGTGGTGTACATTCGGGTCTCTCTGACAACCCTTACTTTTTCCCCAGGTATTTTAGTCAGGTTGAATTTGAAGTCTGGTCAGGTGCCCAGGATTTCCAGATGTCTAGCAGCCATGCCAAGAGCTACTTCCATGTATCTGAAAATCTTGGGTCACTGAGCATACATATAGACACATTTTATAGCAGAATAATCAGTGCCTAGGATGCCTTAGACAGATGTCCAGGTACTAGTAATCTTCACAGAAAACATACCACAGGTCCAATAATTCCTGGTGATGGCATGAGGAAAAATGTAGGACCTTTATGTTAGAGATAGGAATCTTTTGACATTCTTAACTGATATAGCTATGCATAGGTATAGGTCAAAGTCTACAGGCTGAAATCTTACCTTGTAACTTAGCAATCGGCTCTGGGAATACACTGGCTTGTGAAAATGTGAGCCTGGTAACAAGCCACCCAAGTGCCTGTAGGGCAGTTGACCCTGGGTTAGACAGGATCTCTTCTCTAGGGATTGGACATTAAACACTGCAACCAGTCAGTAAAAGAAAGTTTGAAAAATAATTTTCCCAATTTATTGCATCACCATAACAAATTTACCTAAAATTAGTCTACGACTTTAAGGATGGACCTTCAAATTAATACCTGTATAGATTTTATATGCATATATAAAAATTTATATATGAATCTATGTCGGTATACATGGTATACGTGTGTTGCACAGGTAGGAGAAACTTCAGGCCACCTACAAAGCTTTTCCCTTTCTAGCTTTGTGACTGCTATACATAAGCTTATGCAAATGGTACAATATGCAGGCAAAGAAAAGGACTAGAAACTAAGCCCTAGGTAAGCAGAGAATCTCCTTTAAACACCTATTTATCCAACATATATGCTTATGAAGGTAAGTTTTCTGAGACCAGAAGGTGAGGTCTAGGATTGCCAAGCACCACAGCAGACAGTTTCAGCTGCTACTTTAGCCTGCATTTGATGACACTAACAAGTTAGGCTGGGGATGCCTCTCTGCTCATCTGCGGTAGGGATCCTGAGCAGGAATTGTTCAAGTTTGACTTGAGAGAAAAGATATGAACAACTGCAGTTAGGCCCTCTAATTAAAGGTGTGGCAGCAGCTCACAGCCCAACCGTATCATACATCTCTGAAGAATATTTTCAATATCAGGAAACCTTTGTCAAGTATTTATGATTAAAACTCAGCTAAGCAAATCTGTTTTGGCAGAAACATGTTCCTTTGATAAGTTTCCTGCCAGTCAATGTGTACACAGAGTGCATTTTACTGCTGTCGCTCTTCACACATTATGATTGGCAAAAAAAGAAAAAAAAAAAAAAAGAAAAGGAAAAAAGGCAAGTCAAATGCTGCATTCTGCATTTAAAAATATTTTGCAAACCCTGTCCAAAACATGTATCATTTTTTTTAATCATACTTACACTTCAAAAGGTGTCACAAAACCCCACATGGTCTGCAGCATCTGTACTTGTTTTGTTCCCGTGAGCTACGCAATAAGCAGGACCTCAAAAAACCCACTTGCTTCCTGCTATTAGAAGACAAACAGCTCAGAGTCTAGATAAAGAGAGCTTTAAGGGATACCAATCTGCTGTGTCTGTCACCAAGTGCTGGTTGTTTTCTTAAGAAGAGATTGAAGGTAGGCTGGGGAAAGGAAAACTCATTATAAAAATGAGGTTCATGCTATGGTAATGAAATGTGTCTTTTTACTAATCTCTCACTTCCCTTAGCAGCTTCATTTATTGCAACACTGATCACAAGTTCAGTCTGGTCCTCCATGTAGGTCATTTACTAAACACTTCTGCATGTGTTCTCTTAACTAAATGACCTCTTAAGTGAAAAGCTACTAGTGTCATCTAAGAATGCTTCAGACCTCAAACCCAGCCCTACTCCACCAGAGAAGATGATCAAATAGCCATCTTTGATTGTGGCACATGGATACATAAGCGTATCCTTGCAAAGAAAATACCTGGTGCTAAAGCATTCTTCAATGCAGAAAAAACCTCTGGACCTGTGGTGAAAAGCTGAAGTGACAAAATTTCTTTATTTATTTATTTTTAAAGCAAAAATGTTACAAACTATTAAGGTAATTGTTGCCATTATTGAAAATTGGTGGGACAAATCTCATGACTGGAGTACAACTATTGATGACTACAAGCTGTTCAGAAGGGACACGTGGAAGGAGGGGTGGAGGCATTGCCCCCTCCATCAAGAAATAGATAGAGTGTGAAAAGCTGTCCCTGAAGAGTAGCCATGAGCAGGTCAAAAACTTATGGGTAATAATTAGAGACAAGGCAACAAAGGGAACCTTGTGATTGGTGTCAACTACAGGCTGCCTGATCAAGAGGAGACTATTGACAAAGTCTTACTCCAGCTACAGGAGACTTCACACTCACAGGGTCTCATCCTGCTGGGCAACTTCAACCACCCTGACACCTGGCTGTAGGTAATCCAGGAGACTTCTGAAATGTATGGAGGATAACTTCTTAAGCCATGTAATAGACAGCCCTACCAGAGGGAATGTGATACTGGACCTGATAGTCACCAATGCAAGCAAGCTAACTGATGACATCAAGACTAGAGGCAGCCTGGGCTGCAGTAATCATGCACTGGTGAAGTTCACCAATGGTTCACAGGGTGGTAGCCCTGGGGAATATGGATCAGGGGAGGAGTAAGTCCAAGACCCTGAATTTTAGGAAAGCAAATTCCAGCTCTTCAAGGAGTTAGTCAATAGGACCTCCTGGAAAACAGCTCTCAAGGACAAGAGAACAGGACGGAGTGGGCAGAACTTTAAGGACACTTTCTCTATGGTACAAGAGCTCTTGATCCCCATGTGTAAGAAATCAGGCAAGAAAAGTAAGAAACTGTCATTGCTGAGTTTAGCCCTGCTTATCAAACTAAAGGCTAGGAAGGAAGTACACAGGCAGTGGAAGCAGGGACAGGTATCTTGGGAAGACTATAGGATGTTGCTGGTTGTGTAGGGATGGGGCCAGGAAGGCCAAGGCATTGCTGGAGCTGAACTTGACATGGGATGTAAAGAATAATAAGGGCTTTGACAGGTATGTCAACCAGAAAAGAAAGGTCAAAGAAAGCATACCCTCCCTCATGAGCAAGACTGGTAAGCTCTGTTGTTANAAGCTCTGTTGTTACAACAGCAGAGGAGAAGGCTGAAGTACTCAACAACTTTTTTGCCTGTCTCCACTGGCACCTCCCAAGTTGATGGATCACAAGACGGGGACCAGGGGGTTAAAGTCCCTCCCACTGCAATAGAGGTTCTTCGTAAGCACCTGAGGAACCTGAACATACATAAATCTATGGGACCTTATGAGATGTATCCCAGAGTCCTGAGGTAATTGTCTGATGTAGCTGCCAAGTCAGTCTCTATGATATGTGAAAAGTCATGGCAGTCAGGTGAGTTCCTAGTGACTGGAAAAGGGGAAACATTGCAAGGCCAGCAGGTCAAGGAAAGTGATTCTGCCTCTCTACTCTGCTCTGGTGAGACCCCACCTGGAGTACTGTGTCCAGCTCTGGAGTCCTCAGCACAAGGAAGACATGGACCTGTTGGTCCAGAGGAGGGGCAGAAAAATGATCAGAGGGCTGGAACACCTCTGCTATGAGGACAGGCTGAGAGAGTTGGGGTTGTTCAGTCTGGAGAAGAAAAGGTTCTGTGGAGACCTTATTGTGGCCTTTCAGTACTTAAAGAAGGCCTACAAGAAAGATGAGGACAATCTTTCTAGCAAGGCCTCTTGAAACAGGAGAAGGGGTAATGGTTTTATACTAAAAGAGGGTAGAATTAGACAAGATATGAGGAAGGAATTTTTTACAATGATTGTGGTGAAACACAGGAACAGGTTGCCCAGAGAGGTGGTAGATGCCATGTCCCTGGAACCATTCAAGGTCAGGCTGGATGGGGTTCTGAGCAATCTGATCTAGTTTAAAATGTCCCTAATCACTGCAGAGAAGTTGGACTGGATGATTTTAAAGTTCACTTCCAATTCAAAGCACTCTGATTCTGTGAAATGTTTGTATTGTCTCTCTGTGTCTTCAAATCAAAGCTAGACATGTTTATGGAACATGTCTATTAGCAAAACACAAGTTATTGGTCTCAAAGAAGGGATAATTGAGTAATATTTTGTGATGTGTGTCTTACAGGAACTGCCATGAAAAGATTCTTCCTGTTCAGAAAGGTTGGATTCTGTCTGATTCAGAGTAAAAATACACGTATGCATGTGTAGAGCATGAATAAATAAAATGCAATATTCACAGAGGCTGTGGTCTGAACAGCATTTCTGTCCCCTGGGCCCTCAGCATGGGTCAGAACCATTTCCACTAGAGACCTTGCACTGTGTTTCTCGTGGCTTCTCCACCACCACCACTGCTCACATCTTCTTCCATGTGGTCACCTACAGGGCTAGAGAGTAAAACATACCTCGCACATCACCAACTTTTCAAAAAAAGATTTAAATAAATGTATTATGAAGGTCAACTGTCACATTCCTCAGCTTCCACAGGCAGCTGAGTTCACAGCACTCTGTCCAACATCCAGCTTGCTGCTGCTGAATAAGCAGTTACTCTTCTAACTATCTACATGACTTACTGTGATTTAGATGTCTTGTAGGTGCTTGCTTGCTTTAGTCTCAGGTTTTAGTTCTTTCAATTTAACGGGAAAAGAGAGATAAAAAAGAAGAAAAGGAAATGAAAATCTCCCATAACTAGATCTTTGATCCATGATCTCAAGTGTTTTTTAATTGTGCTTTCCTGTGCAAATGCTTACATCTTTGCATTAGCCAATACTTAGACCAAATTTCTTCAAAAGCATTTTGAATTTGCATCAGTATTTACTTCAGTAATGCATTTTGAATCTTCCTGCAGTCTTTTCATGGTGTAATATCCTGCTTTTGTACATTTTACAGTAATCTTATTAAGTGATTTGCAACTCTGATTTCTTAAGTCAACACAAGGTGTAATACAACATTGAATTACATCTGACCTCTCTGTTCCCTCAAAACCACACTTTGACACAGAGATATGTGCATTTTACAGTAGATATCTTTTACTTTAAAATGTGGTCACAAGAAGCCAAAGGTTGCCAGTATTACCTATCTTATCTGCAGAGCAGCTGGTGAATGCATGGATACACAGATTGATACAGTCATTTTTCTTCTCCCAATTTTCAAGCTAAAATAACATTATAGCTTATAAGCTACAACCAAATAAGGCAATGAACTCAGATAATGCTCAGGGGGGTGATAGATAGATTATCTTGGCACAAATTAAACACAGTCGGTTAGGATCTGTAATAAAATCTGGCATTTTGCCAGTTTGTCAGCCATTAAGGGTCATTTAAGCCATGGTTAAGACTTTTTTTGTTTATTTTAAAGAAGTAAAGAACTACTTTGAATTTTTTATCTTAGATTATTAGAAGACACTTGTATGTGTTAAAAGTGGTATTTTTGTACTAAGCTGGCATGGGTTCTTTGCCCTGACAGACTGTTTGCACACTGTGAAGCGGATTCTTTTGGACAAAGTTCAGCACAAGGCTCTAATGTATCAGACTAGAGACAAAAATGCAGTGAGGTAATGCCATGGGATAACACTGAAGTATTACTGAGGAGGAAAGCTAAGTGCTGGCAGCCTCTGTGCATCAGGCTGGGGTTTTATGAACGCCTGGGAGGACTGAAGGACTCACCAGTGCCAGCAAAGCATCACCCTTTCTTTCCCCTGCCACATGGTTCTCACCCTCCTGACACTGAAACGGAAAGCACTGTGAGACATTTTTACACCTGTTCTTCAAAGAGTTTTTGTCCTGTGCCCTGTGCTTTGGGCTGGGGGCTCAGAGGCTGTCCCAACTGTGAGCACAGCTGCCTGACTCTTCCTCACCCTAGACCCAGGCATAGGTTACACCATCAAAAGAGACATCCCCTACGCAGGCAGAGCCAGAATCCACCCTAGATTGATCACTCTTCCTCTCTGTCCCAGTGCACTCTGAACATAGAGGACTGATGGGAGAAGGGACATAAGGACAGTAATTCTAGCTCTGTGCCAGGCAGGAACTTCTTCACTCCCAGATAAATGGAATAAACACAGCATTTATAACAGGGAGATGCAGTGCTACAGCTCATAACAATAAAAGAGGCTTCACTGTATGAAAAGATCAAGTTTTACATCTGTATCATCTAAATCAGGTTGCTTTAAATGCTAATGCCTTCAGATCTGCAACACATTTCCCCCTTAGTTTAATATTGCATTGGCAGTGTGACCTTCAGCTCTTTTCACAAAACTCCTTTCTGCAGTCTTTTGGTGAGAGAAAATTAAGAATAAAGCTCCTGTGTAGGAGGAATCGTGGTATGAATAAGCTTGTTCCAAATGTAGTATTGAATTTTGCCCAATTTGCATGAATTTCTCAGTGTATTTTGTATACGGGCCTGGAGCTTCGTGTGTATTTTAATTACATCTCAGTATATAAAGTGCTGGCTTTCATTGTTAAAGTTGTCAGTGCCATCAAGTCAATGGCAGGCAACATAAGACTGAAGGAAATTTACTACAATTTTGTTTTTTCTGATTTATATATAACTCACTTGCTTCCTTGCTCTTTTATAAAAGGTCTTCCTTTACCAGCAGGGCTGATAAATCTTATGGCTTGAAAAAATAAAAGAAAGAAACTATCAAAAATATGCTAAATTATTCATTTGAGTAATAGGTTTGATTCTATTTAATCAACTTTCCTTCTCAGATAGCTTATTTCTGAGGAATTTTTTTTGCATAATTGAGTAACACGAAAGAAAAAAATGGTGAACTGCACAGTTGCTTTTATTTTGTTATGCCATTTCTTATTCCTTTTCCAACTAACCTACTCGGATTCTTTTCTTAATTGTTTTTATGTTTTATTTTTTATATTTATGCCTTTGGGTTCAGGTGTTACATTTACCCTGCGACCGCACAGCACCAAACATATCAGGGTACTGACCTAGTGAGTATGTCTTGTAATTTAAATGTATTATTGCAGCACTTGTTGGGGTTATTGTTGTTTTTATTAGGGAACAAATGCTCTCTGGCAATTATGTTCATTTGATAGATTTTTTTTTTCAGACATTGTATAATGTATTCATGAGTAACGATTTTCATTACTCTGGCTACCACTCCACTGAGACATTAGCAGACATTTTTCCTTTAAGAGTATAGTTTGGGAAGCAACCAACTGTAAATACATGAACTAGAGGAAATGTAGTTGAGAGAACAGAAGCTCCTGTATGGCTGGCAGCTATAGGTATACCTTTGAAAGTGAATTTACAGTTGGACTAGATAATCCATGCAGTTTGCTGTAGCCCCAGGCCCAGTGTTTCATCCAAACCATGGTGCTTACTCAGCATTTGTAGTAGAGCACATGTGCATGTGGGATTTCAGCAGAAATGTGCCAAGGAGCTCATTGAACCAGGAGGTGTCAAAAAACGATTCAAGCTGAAGCAAATGAAAGTTTGTCATTTTAGCCCTTAACGTGGCAGGGGAGTAAAAAACACATCAGGATATGTGTCATGTAAATATTTATTGGAGGCTGGCTAATTACAGGTTAACTGAGCATGGGAGTGAGATGCTAACTTGAACTATGGCTTTGTTAAAAGCAATGTTGGCAAGAGGTAACCAATGCTATTGTCTTTAGTCATCGTTACCATGACCATTTAGTCACCATTACCAGCCACAGGGAAAAATAACCTTGTGAGTGAGGAACTGGTCAAGGACAGAGTCTGGGTTCAGTCCCCAGTTCTGCTGTAGGGCTGCACATGACAGCATTAGTTGGTAATATCCTGGCTCACAATGGCAGGTGGCTTTTCTGAAAGAGACAGGAACTAAACAGGTACTGAATAGCAATTTAGTGTAAGCACAGTGATTGGGTGTGAAATCAGGTGCTGAAATAGTTAAGCATATGCAAAATAAGGCTTGGCCCCAAATGAACCTGCATGAATGAAAAGCATTAACAGTGGTATTAAAAACAAGCCCTTCAGCTCTCTACAGACTCCAAGTCTTCAATTGCAAAAAAAGACTAATATACTGCTTTGAATAATAATTGTCTTCTGTCTTGTCAACTTGGACACACTGGATAAAGTGTCTTTTCTGGTGTATGAGACACAGCAATAGCTCAGAAGTCCTGATTTCAGTTAGAAGATATAAGCACTGCTACCAAACAGATAGAATAGACTAGACTACACTGCACTAGACTATTTCAGTTGGAAGGGACCTACAACAATCATCTAGTCCAACTACCTGACCAAAACTGAAAGCATGTATTAAAGGGATTGTCCAAATGCCTTTTAGACACTGACAGTCTTGGGACATCAACCATCTCTCTAGGAAGATTATTCCGGTGTTTGACCATCCACTTGGTAAAGAAAGGCTTCCTAAAGTTCAGTCTGAACCTCCCCTGCTGCAGTTTTGAACCATTCCCACACATGTTATCACTGGATCCCAGGGAGAAGAGATCAGCACTTCCTTCTTCACTTCCTCTCCTCAGGAAACTGTAGAGAGCAATGAGGTTGCCCCTTAGGCTCATCTTCTCCAAACTAGACAAGCCTAAACTCCTTGGCCACTTCTCATAGAACATGCCTTCCAGCCCTTTCACCAGCTTTGTTGGCCTCCTCTGGACACATTCCAGCACATCAACATCCTTCTTAAATTGTGGGGCCAAGATCTGCACACACTACTCCAGATGAGGCCACACCAACACAGAACGCAGTAGGACAATCACCTCTTTCAACTGCCTGGTTATACTGTGAATGTAGTTTGTCCTCTGGGCTGCCAGGGCTCGCAGCTGACTCATATTGAGCCTGCTGTTGACCAGGTCCCCCTGGAGCCCTTTCTGCAGGGCTGCTTTCCAGACACTCCTCTCTCAATTTATACTTCTGACTGACACTATTCCATCCCAGGTGCAGAATCCAGAATTTGAACTTGTTAAATTTCATCCCATGAATTGTTGCACAATGCTCCAATCTATCCGGTTCCCTCTGCAAGGCCTCCTGTCTCTCAAGAGAGTCAATATCACCTCCCGGTTTGGTATCATCAGCAAATATGGTAATGGTGCATTCAATTCCTGCATCCTGTCATTGCTAAATATATTTAAGAGAACTGGCCCTAGAATTGAACCCTGAGGCACACTGCTGGTGACCAGTTGCCATCCAGATGTTACCCCATTCAAGAAAATCCTTTGAGCTCTGCCCTTCAGCCAGTTCTTCATGCAGCACACTGGCACTTTGTCCAGAACTTGTGAAAGAGAGCATCAGAAGCTTTATTAAAATCCATTAAAACTACATCCGCCACCATCTCTTCATCCACTAGGTGGATGACCTTATCATAGAAGGGTATCAAATTAGTTAAACAGGACTTTTCCTCTGTGAACCGATGCTGGCTGAGTCTTTTGATAGCATTATTCTTTAAATGCCTTTCAGTAGTATCCAATATGATGTTCTCCATTATTTTTCCAGGAACTGAAGTTAGACTAACAGGTCTGTGGATCCCTGGGTCTTCTCTCACACCCTTCTTGTAGATTGGAAAAACATTGGCTAGCTTCCAGTCATCAGAAACCTCCCCAAACTCCCAAGACCTTTGATAGGTAGATGATCAAGAGGGATTCTACCATAACATCCGCTAGGTCCTTCAGTACTCTGGGATGAATCCCATAAGGCCCCATGGACCTGTGAACATTCAGCTGACATAGCTGATACCTTACGATTTCAGTGTTCACAAATGGAAAGTCACTGTTTCCACACTTGTAGTTCTCCAATTCGCTATTAGTCAGGTGACCATCTTCAGCAAGTATTGATCCAATGTTTTCTTTAGACCTCCGCTTGCTATTAATGTACTTTAAAAAAGCCCTTCTTGTTCTATGACATGGCACTGACCAGTTTCAACTCTAATTGAGCTTTGACTTTTTGTGTCTTCACCCTGCATGCATGAACCACAGATCTGTAATCTTCCTACAAACCCTGACCTTGCTTCCAGAGACTGTACAATTTCTTTTTCTTCTTGAGCTCTACGAGGGGTTCCCTGTTCAGCCAAGATGGTCTTCTTCCCTGCTTGCTTGTCTGTTGACACAATGGGATTGCCTGCTCCTGTGCTTAAAGATGGTTCTTAAAAACTGACCAGAACTCATGGCCTCCTGAGCCCCTAAAAGCATATTTCCAGAGTACTTTGCTAAATAGCCCTCTGAACAGCTTAAAGTTTGCTCTCTGAAAGTACAGGGTGGAAATGCTGCTGTCCTATTTTCTCATTTGTAGTGGGTCTGTCTGA
>VYZX01020698.1:55731-70686 GCA_013401335.1 Brachypteracias leptosomus | reverse complement strand
CTTTGTTATGGCTGTGAAAATCATGTATAGTCTTACCTCTCATAAAACTTATGCAACTTTTTTTAACCTCTTCAGATTCAGTATTTGACGCGCATGATAGATTGCAAGTTAAATCTGACTGTTCGGATGAAGATTTGACTTGATGATTCGAGAGGTCCTTTCCAACCATAGTGATTCTATGATTCTATGAATGTAGCATTCCACTTTATAAAGTTGTGTATCAACCAGAGCTATATTTTAAGTTCAGGAATTCGGCTTTCAGTTTGTTATATTCAAGAAATAAGATTCCATTGTTTTTTGTGCACATTGAAGGTCCACATCATCAAAATTAGAAGCCAGTGTTAAAAGTTTTGTTACTTTGGTTTTTTGATTGCCCTTTAACTCAACAACAGGCCCGGACTTCCACTCAGTGCTAATTCAATGGTTTAACTGATTCTGAAAAAAACCCAAAACATTAAATGGGGATCTCAGCCACTGTAAATCAAAGACAGCTTTCAAAAACTTTAAAAATAAAAATACTACAATTCCAGCAATTTTATCAAACTTTTTTACCATCTAATTATAATTGTTCTGAATAAAAAATAAATAAATGTAGCTCAAATAATGTTTTGTATGACTTCAAAAATAAACAAATGTGTTTCACATAACCAAGAAAGAAATGGTTGCTCTTGTTGTATTTCATACTTCCCCCTTGAAATTTGTGTGTACATTTTAGGACGTTTCAGAGTGGAGTTAAATTGCCTAAAAATCTGTTATTACCTCAGATGCCTTGGGCATCACACCTGGCTTCTGACTTCCTCTGTTTTCTCTATAAGTCCTGTGTCCTACCCATGAGCCCCAAGCAAGTAATTTAGATACTTGGCACTAGAAAACCCATCTAGTTACCTAAGTAACTTGAGAGCAACCTTCAAGTTTTGCATGAAAAGACATCTGAGCTGTGTTTCTTATTTTTGGAGAACAATAATAATGTGTGCTGAGTGTTCCCATACACACCTTTTCTGGGAACTATTCTGTAGAGTAACTATTGTCCTGTCCTTGTCTCTCATCTTTGGACAAGAGAGGGCGAATAAGGCAGCAAAGGAGTCTGGATTAAGAAATCATGCATCTTTTGCAAGTTACATCCCTAACTCAAGGTCTGCCTGTGTATGTACCAAACACCAAGGAAGAAAACAGTAGATGAGGAACTGGAAAGGTGTATGGCCTCATGCCTAAGAGTTCAACAAGTGGAGCATGTAGCAAGCAAACATTCAATTAATATGTTTACCTACTAAATCTCCAGAAGTTTCTTATTCTGAGTCGTTCCTGGTTGCACTGGCAGTGGATGGAGAACATGCCAGAAACACAGTGCCATGAAACACAGGAACTGGAAGCATGCACTGGAAGCAAAAGTGCACCAAGCCTTCCGGGTAGGATCTTCACCAGGTAGGAAACATCCAAGCCATCATGATACTTCTTCATATCATGTTCTGGTTTAAAAAGAAAAAACCAGTTCTTGGTTGGTCCAACCTCTTAACCAGTTTGTACTAAAAATGTTGCAGACCATGGCAGGAGTAAGAAAAAATCTGGGATTAATGGCTGCTAAAACATACATAAGAAGAAAGCCATGGGAAGGTCATCATAGGGAGGTGGGACCACCAAAAGCACTAGGTGAATGACTCATGAGCTGAAAAAAGCAGGAGCTCTACTCAGTAAGGACCTCTGCTGAAAAAAATAGAAGTCCATGCTATATCTGAATCCCATCCTCAGGATCCCAATGGAAACACACAAAGATTCATGTTTTACGAAGGAACCTCCTACATTTGTAGCAAACTCAGGGACACATATGTTTCATGTCTTGCTTTATACTAAATGCCCGTGTAGAGAAATACAATTTAGCAGGGACTCAGCCTCTTATAAGTTCTGTATAGAGAGCACAAAGTATCAGTCAAGATTGTCACAAAAAGTAAGTACATCCATAGTGACTATGCAGAGGGGAAAAAGAACCAAATGGTAGGGTCTTTGCCAGCCAATAAGGAAATTTTTCTTTCTTCTTTCTCATTCTACTTTGTTCATTTGTTTGTTTTCTGAATCATAGATATTCTACACAGTGACCTGTGCAACATACCAGCATCAATTTAAAATGCCTTCACTCCCTCCACACCCTCAGGTGCCAAGGCAATGGAAGAACACTTTGAAGAGTAAATGCTGCCAATGGGACATACAAAAAACTCTGGAGAAGCTCAGATGATTCTTATAGTTTCAGGAACCAAAGAGTAAAAGGTAAGGAAGGTTTGAGCTCAGAGTAGACTGAAGAACTAATTTTAAGAAACTAGGGGATTATCACACAAAGAGCAGCTGTTGCAGGTGGAACTACTTGTAAATGAAATAGAGGCAGCTTCTATATAAAATATGAGGTCAGCCACATACGTCTTAAGTGCTAGGTATTTGTAAATGCACCACCTTAATGAATCCTGCCAGCAGCTTGAAAGAGACCAGGCTTAAGGGTTCCTTGGCCAAGTTAAAACACATTTGTTCCATTGAAATGCACAGACATCTTGCTAATTCTTTGTTTTCCTGTTGCAGGTTATATTTATTAGAGCACCTCAAATTTGTATAGTCAAGACATCTTTAATTATTGGGGGAAGGAGGAAAGTAAGAATGAAAGAAGAAAGAGGAAATTAAACCAACACCAACGCCATTTCCTGATTCCAGGGTATGTAGATGGCAAAAAATCTCACATGCATTTTTATGGAACAAGTAATTTGTTTGGTTTCTTGTTTTTCTCAATAGTGTGCACATAGAAGGCATAAAGAGAACTGAATTTTCAGGGATCTTTACTATTTAATTCAGTCTATATGACTGCAGCACACCTTGACATTCATTGTGCTTTACATAAACTACCTCAAAGGCTTTGTCTCTCACTTTTAATGTCAGTGTAGTAAATGTCTGGGGATTGTTTTCATTTATTCTTCCTTCTGCCTGCTGGAAATAAACAGCTATTTATTTATTTTTGTATAAGTAAAGATTCATTCAGTTGAGAAGTTGACTAAGAGGCATTTTTGAGAAACTTCTTTTCAACTCAAACTCTCAGTTATTACACATTATATAATTTGATAATCATACTCTATATGCATGCTCTATATATGTGTAAAATGAGTTCTGGAAACTTCTAATACTTCTACCAAACACCAGAAACTCATAAAAAATTTTTTGTCAGATTTTTTTTCTTCTCCTATAAAAACATAATTTCTTCATTTAATGGTATATAGCAAACAGAAATTAAATCCCTGCAGCACTCTTCTGTTTTCCCTTAATACTTTTTAATCTAGGTTAACTTAGGAGGGGAATGAGGCAAAAGAATGAAATAATTTATATTAAAAAAAAAAAATTAAACAGGAAAAGGACTTCTCTTTTGCCTTTATGTTTAGGGCATACATTTTCGTATCACTGTCTTCCACGCTTTAATCCTCTATGGGCTAAAACAACAATACTACAAAATGTATTACACACAGAATTTGGAGGGATTTTTTTTAGTTTTGATAATGGGGTTTTTTTAGTAGTTGTCATTGAATTGGTTATCTGATGGTGTACTCAATCACATTACGGACATGCAAACTGATTTTTCATCAGCCAGCCATTAATAAAATCCCTATAGCATGAATTGTCCTGTGGCCAATGATTTCAGTCTGCAATAAAATATCTTTTAATTTGTCCACCACCTTGAAGTCAAAGTGTCATTTCCAGGTGAATATGACATTTTTCAATGTGTGTTTACTGCATTTTGCAATGTGTATATTCGTAACTATTCAATTCAAGCTGGCCACCTTTGTCTTTAATTCATAAAATGAGAGTGTCTCACAGCAAAATCTCTTGCTAGATTAAAAAAAAAGCATATCATTATCCTGTTTGCTTTGAAAATCCAGCTATATTAACGCTAAGTAGTCATGCCATTTAAAATTTCAATAATATCATTAAAATGCAAAAAAACCCTGGGATAAAATTACACTAAGCAAGTAACAAGCTAAAATATGTAGTGTTGCATTGCAAAGCAAGCCTGCCTGTCATATCTGGCAGAGGGGTCTTGGCATCTGTTCTGTTTTCGTCTGCATTTCTCATCCCATCATCAATGATGCTTACAAGAGCCACTGAAATCATAGAGTAAAAGCATTTGTAAATCTGAACACTCATAGGTAAACTGCATCTGAAATCCTCACAAATTGGAAAACATGTGTAAAACATTTACATATATACTTTGGTACCCAGGTGCAACTATGATAGATACCTGAGAAATTGTGTTAGTGAATTCACATTACAATGTCAACCTGATGATAGAATTGCATTTTTAGGCAAAGCAAAAGCCTTCATTCTTTCTAGTTAGTATCTAGTGTTTAGTCTGCCTTTTTGGGGAAATATCAATCAAAATATAATGAGAATACAACATGGGAAAATATCAGACTTCTTGGTTGATCCTCCTATGTTTTAGAACAAATCTTGGCAAAAGTAAAGGAAACCACCCAGATGACCATTGATCTTTTGCCAAGACAGCTGTATTGAAGCTTGCATATCCTGCTGATGCAACTAGATCTCGAATAACATTTAGCTGTGAAGTACTGTCAACAGGATGGTCAAACCTAGCAAAATGCCACTCACAAATTTGTGGTGTTCTTTTCTCTGTAAGGCAACACAATAGGGCACAGCTAGCCAACCCCTCCTTCTATCTCAAGCAAATTGGACTGGAAAGTCCCACAGGGTTTCAACCTCTTCTTGTCAGTAGCTGTAGATCTGTGAGAACTCTGAGTTTGTGCATCTTTTAGTTTGACCCAGACAATGTTTTCTTTCTTCAGGCTCTTTTCAGGCTAGCAGAGGTTGAGGCCTGGATGTTGCTCAATTGGCTGAAGTTCAACCCAGATAAGGCATCTATTATAGCAACTAGTGGAGGGAAACATCTTGCTTCACTGGCAATGTACTAAGCTTCTCAATCAGATCAGGATTTGTGACAATCAGTGTCAAAGCACCTCAGTGTTATGGGGGAGGCATTGCAGAATCACCACACCTTCCACATGATTGCTTTGATTCTGTGATCCATTCTCCCCTTATTTTTAATGCTTGACTTCCTTCTAGTGGTGGTCTGATTCAACTCCTTCAGTTGCCTCCAGGGGATTGGAACAGGTTCTGTCCAGAGATCCCTTTCTTTGAATCTGATTAACTGATACCTCCTGCATGAGACTGGGGAAAAAGACAGTGTTCCACTTGGGCTCTTCAATGTTTTCAGTGTACTAAGGCATGCATGTGAAGTTGAAACTGCTAACCACACTCTAAAAGTGAAAGTTATCCTAAAAATGAATTCCAAGCTTGACTTCCTATCATCTTGGAGGTGGTTATCTGTTGTAGTTTAACCTCAGCCAGTGTTAACCACTTGCTTAGCACTTGAGCAACTACTCACTCACTTCTGATCCCTCCCAGTGGGATGGGAAAGAGAATCAGAAAAAAGGAAGTAAAATTCATGGATTGAGATAATAATGGTTTCATTAAACTGAACTAATAACAATAATCATTAATAATAATATTGAAAAGGTATATAACAAAAAAAAGAAAAAAAAGGGAGAGAAATAAAGCACAAGAAAAGACAAGCGATGCACAGTGCAATTGCTCACCACCCACTGACTGATGTCTGAGAAGCGATCCACCCCTCCTGGCCAGCTCCCCCCTGTTTACGTACTGGGCATGATGTTCTATGGCATGGAACATCCCTTTGGCTAGTTGGGGTCATCTGTCCTGGCCAGCTTTGTGCACCTGCTTGCTGGCAGAGCATGGGAAACTGAAAAGTACTTAGGATAAGTGCTACTTAGCAACAACTAAAACATCAGTGTCTTACCAACATTATTTTTGCACTAAATCCAAAACACAACACTGTACCAGCTACTAGGAGAAAAACCTAATTCTAGCCCAGCCAAAACCAGTGCATTATCCCATGGGAAAAAGTCATCAGAGAAGTAAAAGCCAGTCACTCTCTGGAACTGACTTGAAACAGAAGCATATTCACCTATGAAAATGTCTACACCTAGTTTCCAATGACATCTCTTTGGTCTGTCTTTGTGCTGATGGTGAACTGTAAAACCCAGTCATTTAGCCAACTTCTCACTTCTTTCTCTGAAGATTCATACACGAGTGTATGGAATCTTGTCTTTTCATTATAAAATGTTACTGGCACTATTTCAGACATATGAAAGTGCACCTAACTGCCACATGTAATAAGGAATACATTTGTCTTCAAATATATTACTTTCCAAATGCTTTTAGACAACCTATAAAAAAGGTAGATTGCAATAGTTATTGTATTAAGTTATGAAGATGCCTTTAGCCTTTTTTAAAGAAAGGAAAATCCCATGCTTTCGCTTTTGGTAACAGTATTGGTCTTTTTCTCCGTTATCCTGTATGTCATGCAGTCACAGAAGAATTAATTCAGTGCAATAAGCATTAGGTATTCAGTGTGATTTGAGGTGTTGTGAGATACTGAAATGTCTACATGAGACTGGCAGGTCTGACTGAAGTCTTCTGTGAGATGTATTTGCTTCTTGAAGACTGAAGGCCAGAATCACTTCTATGCCACTGAAAAAATATTTGACAAAAGACCACACAAGCAATTCAAAAGTTAGGCAAATTAATAACCTTTATACCTTTTGATACTATTTCTTTTATTGATCTGAAACTTCTAATTGTAATGTATTTTGAAATGGGGCAGTTTTAGTAGTGATGTTAATTAAACCCAGTTACTGATGAAAAACTTCAGTTTTTAATTTGTGTTCTGAAATAAGATTAATCTCTTCTGACTTAGGTGTTTATAGCATAAAATTTCAACATCCAAGACAGGTCTTTAAATATAGTCAATGAAGAGAAATAAAGCACTTCTTGCATGAGAATCATCAGACTTGTTTTAAGTATCTTTTTAGGATGAGGAGAATCACTATGTCATACCGTGATATCATTGCCTTTTTCCAGCATTCCTCCTCAAACTGCCTCTTGGTCCTATTAAATGAGTAACCAATGCTGGAAGATCTTCTATGGCTGTCCTGTGTGTGAATTTGATATTCTAACAAACCAAAGAGATTGAGATGTTATTCAATGCTATCCTCATAATCTGAGTAGAAGAGTATATTTTCTCAAAGGAGAGGAAAAATTGAAGCACAAAGATCCAGAGATCAATGCCACATATTTTTTGGACACATCAACATGCAGTCCTTCCTTCTACCTGCATCCCTTACAAAATTTCTGACATTGCTTTTTCATGCTGTTTTAGTATTTTACTTGCTTTGCTTTTTTTTTTTTTTTCCCTTTAAATTCTTTTAACACAAATTGTTTTTTGAAGAATTCATCAATGGTCTCATCTAAAGGTTTGTTCACTTTCAAGATGTTATCTTTTCTTAACCAATAAAAATACTTGAAATTAATTTATGTTGTGTGTTTAACTGGATGAAATCCATTGGGTAGAAACTGTAGATAGTTTTCCCATCTATGTGTATCACATAATATGTTGTCAGCATCGTATGAAAAATATTTTAATGGTGATGTACTGATGGTGATTTAAATGTGTCCATCTTTAATGCTACATCAAGGCAAAACTGCTGCAAGTATGTGAAATTATGGTTCTTCAAATCTTCCAGAAAAAATTAAAAAATTGTATTGTCGTTTTCATTCCAGTCTATAACTGTATAGGCAACAAGATCAAAACCCAAGAAAGACATACATCCTACTTCTCTTTCACTACTCCAAGCTGTCAGGAGGAAGAGATCACTGCAGGGCTATCAAGACCTGTGAGTTTGGTTTGTTGGGGTTTGGTGGAGCTTTTCTGTGAGCGTTCTTATTTTGTTGTTGGTACCTCCTGATTTTATAATCCTCACACAAAGTGGCCCTAAACATCTTCCTAAAGGAAGAAGACAAAAGCAGGGATTGGGAGAAGGAAAATCCACCCACTATAAGTGAAGACCAGGTTCAAGACCATCCAAAGAACCTGAAGATGTACCATGGGACCTGATGAAATCCATTTGGGGGTCTTTGGAGAACTGGCAGATGAAATTCGTAAGCCGCTTTCCATCGTATTTGAAAAGTCATGGCAGTCTGGTGAAGTTCCTGCTGAGTAGAAAAGGGGAAACATAACTTCAATCTTCAAAGAGGGAAAAAAAGGAAGACCCAAGCAACTACAGGCTGATCAGTCTCACCTCTGTGCCTGGCAAGATCATGGAGCAGGTCCTCCTGGAGGCTCTGTTAAGGCACATGGGAAATGAAGATGTGATTGGTGTCAACCAGCATGGCTTCACCAAGTGAAAATTGTGCCTGACAAATTTGGTGGCCATTTATGATATGAGCCACCAGTGTGCAATCACAGCCCAGAAGGCCAATCACATCCTGGGCTGCATCAAAAGAACTGTGGCCAGCAGATCAAGAGAAGTGATTCTGCCCCTCTACTCTGCCCTGGTGAGACCTCACTTGGAGTATTGCGTCCAGTTCTGGAGCCTCCAGCACAAGAAGGATGTGGACATACTGGAGCGTGTCCAGAGGAGGGTGTCCAGAGGAGNTCGACTCCTTAGCATGCACAACAATTATTAAGCCACTCTAGTGTTACAAAGTATTATTGTGTCTATCAAATTTCTTGAGCCCCCTTCTCTCAGACCCCATCCCTGGAGTCATTCAAGGTCAGGCTTGATGAGGCTCTGAGCAGCCTGACCTAGGTAGAGATGTCCCTATTTGTGTAGGGAGGTTGGACCACATGACCTGTAGAGGTCCCTTCCAGCCTAAAACATTCTATGATTCTACGATGAAGTTACATCATCAGTGGATAAGAAAAGAGCAATTGACACCATCTACCTGGACTTGTGCAAAACCTTCTACACTGGCCCACATGACATCCTGGTCTCTAAATTGGATTTGATGGATGGACCACTTGGTGGATAAAGAATTGGTTGGATGGTCACACTCAAAGTGGTACAGTCAATGGCTTGAGTAATAGGGATAAGTGGTGTTCTGCAGGGATCAGTACTGGGATCAGTGTTATTTAACATCTTGGTGATATGGACAGTGGAATTCAGTGCACCCTCAGCAAGTTTGTGGACAACACCAAGCTGTGTGCTGGGGTCAACACACTGGAAGGAAGGGATGCCATCCAGAGGGATCTTGACAGGCTTGAGAGGTAGGCCCATGCGAACCTCATGCAGTTCAACAAGATCAAGTGCAAGATCCTACACCTGGGTCAGGGCAATCCCAAGCACAAATACAGGCTTGGCTATGAGTGGATTGAGAGCAGTCCTGAGGATAAAAGTCTTGGGGGTGTTGGAGGGGCCAAGCAGCAGGAGGAGCTCTTTCTCTCAACAGGAGCCAACAATGTGCAAGTGCAGCCTAGAAAGGGACACCTCTCCTATGAAGACAGGCTGAGACAGTAGGGGCTGTTCAGCCTGGAGAAGAGAAGGCTCTGTGGAGACCTCATTGCAGCCTTCCAGTATCTGAAGGAGGCATACAAGAAAGCTGGGAAGGGACTTTTTACAAGGGCTTGTAGTGATAGGACAAGGAGTAATGGCTTCAAACTGGAAGAGGATAGATTTAGATTAGAAAATAGGAAGAAGTTTTTCACTATGAGGGTGGTGAGTCATTGCAACATGTTGCCTAGGGAGGTTGTAGATGCTCCAATACTGGATGTATTCAAGCCTAGGTCGGATATGGCTTTGGGGAACCTGGTCTAGTGAAAGGTGTCCCTGCCCATGGCAGAGAGGCTAGAACCAGATGATCTTTAGAAGTCCCTTCCAACTCAAACCATTCTAGGATTCTATGAGCACAGCAGAAGAGATTTTTCTACTTGTCCTCTGAGGTATCTGGAAATCCAGAGGTACGAGACTTGCTATCTATACAGTCGATTTTCTGTCATGTGAGCTAGAGATCTCTGAAATCATATAATATTGCTTCAGCACACAAAAATATGTGCTAATAATCCTCCAACACAGTCTTCAAAGCAGGATGGTTTTCAATAAGCATAAAAGACTAAACAATAGTCTAACACAGAGACACCTTTGCTATCAAATTAAGTATTGGGAAAAGAGGGCGCTTAATAAATACTACTAGTGGAAAGAGATTGTAGGGAAGATTGTTGCAATGTCAAAAGTGTGCCTTTTGCTCTTAGTTCCTATTTTTGTCATTGTTTCTTTGTTTTGCTTACTATTGAGTGCTACTAAACCTCCCAGCTGTTCTATTACATGCTGTACTGTGCTAACAAACAATACTGTTGGAAGACTGTGGGTTTTTTAAGCCACCACTTCAAATGTGACTGCAGTTCACAGTATGTGGTAAACATAGTGAGGTTCTTAAAAGCACTAAAGGTGATTAACTTCAGCCTCCTTCTTCAGCACATCAGTCAAAAGTAATCTTACAAATATTCCAGGCAGATTAACATCTAGCTTCTGCTTTTGTGGATACAGCGTTGGTGACAGAGCCTGACTTGGCAAGCTTGATAGTGTTTGCTGTCAGAGTAGTATCCTGTGCCAATAGCATGTTGCAGTCCAAATATTTCAGTCTACATCAACTGCTTAAAGGACTACAGTGCTGTTGTTCTTAGCCTGATTTTGCCAATGACTTCTGTGAATTGCTTACAGCAACATTTTCCTGTTGTGATATAGATTCTATTTTCAAATTTTGTTTATGTTTAGGTTCACAAGAGCTCTTAGGTACCCAAAGCAGCACTTTCACAGAATTCAAGCAACCCAGTTCAGCCACAACTCCTCCTATCAAGTGCTTGGAAATTTATAGATGCCCATTTTTTCACTACCTTTGGAAACCAAATGTGCACTCCTGTACACATATGGGCACTTATATCATGGTTGGGCATTGCAGTTTCCTGTTTATTTCTCTCATAAAACTATTTCATATATTACCTATCTCTGTAATTAATTTTTACAGCAATAAACTCATCACTAAAGAGAAGAAATCACACCCACACATTAAAGCATGTCACTGCAATAATATGTTTAATATTTCTGAGAACAGAAAGAGAAAGCAAGCAAAGATAAGTATGACTGTAGATAAAGAAGGCACTAACTAGGAAGATGAGACTTGGATTCTGATTCCTGTTTCTAACACAATCTCTCAGTTTTCTTTAAACCATCACTGAACAACATTCAGAGTAGGTACAGGTGTCCCTTAATCTCATGTTATTGACAAAAGTCCTCAAAATGAGTCACGATGTTTTTGCTTTCCCATCACTCAAACTTTGATTTCCTTCATGTGTACTCTGTGAGACTGTTGCTCCATGAATCTTTACAAACCCAACCGAAGTAGGAGAAAGTGATACTGAGCACCAAACTATTCAGCAGCATTCCATATCACTGTTTCTTCTCAGAAAACATTTAATTATTCACAGGGTTTGATGGTATACAAATGATGATTTTGAAGATCTTGGCAGTGTCTAAATTTTGGACTTCAGAGTATACACACAGGTGATCATGAACACGAATTTCATAAAGGCATCAGCTTACAATTCTCTCATATAAAAGAGATATGAAAAACTAGATTCCATAAACCAGTAAAAGTATATCTAATGCCTTTTTCTGAATGTTGTCCTCTCTCCCCCCAGTAACTGCTAAAATCTCTAGTTAACAGCTTAAGTAACACAACTGTTACAGTGCAATACTGCAGCCACACTTCTTACTGTATGTTCTCTACTATCTTTTCTACAAAGAAAATATCTGGGGACCTCTGGTGAACTGGTCGTGCTCACAAGCTTGATATAATACTGTTCGATATCAGAAATCAGCCATTTCTATATTGTTCTGTTATCCTGTCACTCCCTCTTTGCTGATGGTTCTCAGCCCTTCCAATTAGTAACTGCATTACATACACCACCTTAAATAAGAATAAAAAAGCAACTCAGCTTTAAAAATTAAACTATTCTTTTATCAAGACAATAATTTCAAAGGTACTGAAGTTTATACACATCCTATAAACAAAGTCTGGCTTCTCTATGTAACTCTGGCTTTCCCTGAACTTATAGGACATTCAACTTCAATTTCACACATCTTCACATTTAGTTAATCTCTTATATTGTGACCAAATAGGCCTCCGATGAGAGAACATTCTGTTACTTAAATGTTCCTGCAAATTCTTTTATCCTCCTTGAGGAATATATTAAGTGATAGAACTAAACTGATGTTCCTATCTTGGCAACCAAAGACATGATAAATTAGTATCCATGATGAAACCTGATAATTCAAAATATAGAACTAAATCTTAGTCTGTAAATCATCAAGGATTTCATTCTTTTCATTCACTGGGCCTGAAATTTAAGAAGTATTTTCGTTAGATGTAACAGCTTTAGTGCTTCAACACTATTTGTCACCTTAATTAAAATGCATTGATCAATGTAAAGACTAGAATCATTGCATAGAAAGTAGATATTAGAGTATTTTATAGCATCTGCTATTTTTTAATTTCAATATATGATCTACGGATTATTGTTATATATCCTATGTGCATGTTAAACTGATGATGCACCAATTTAGTTCAGATTGTGTTAACATAAATGAGAAAGTAATATAAGGTGCCTTTAATGGAGTTCAAATTGTTTGACTGGACATGAAATGGTGTTAAATGAAATTTTAGTTTACTGCTAAGTAGTTTATTATTTGGCAGTACACCAAATTGGCTCAAATTCTTAAAAGTTAAACATCAAAACAAGTGAAGGTGAAAAAGGAAAGCAAATTCTTCTGGTGTGTGAATTCACAATTTTAGCTTCTGTTTGTACTGTACTTGTTGATTTTATCAGCATAATGAACTAAAGAAGAATATTTTGGATGAGAAATTAGATTTATGACCACAATAATAGAGTTATTTTAGGTGCAGTGAACCTTTCTACCTTTACTGAAGTAGAGGCTTCTTTAAGAGTATATATTAACATCTATGTAAAATGGAACACTAATATGAATCCATTGTATTGTTTCTTACATGGTAACTATTTTGGATTATGAAGGAGAGGAAGAAAACATTTGAATTACTATTTCTCCTAAGTAGACTGTGGTTATAGCATTAGGATATATTTGCAGTTAATACATAACACCTTATCAAATTGTTCTGACATCATCTGTGCTCAAAATATTTTAAAATGTATCTGTTATAGCTAGTTGTTCTCTGCTTTGCATATTCTATGGTGCTTACACCTGCACAAATTAGGTCTGAGAAGTAGATGATAACATTAGGAAGGCATGGGACTATGGAGGGAAGGGCAACTTTTCTTGTCATCGATCAAACTTTCTTTCTATAATGTAGGACGACAAGGAAGGCCACATGACTGCTAAAAAGTAGTTATTGCTTCCCTAGGGTAGCCCTCTGACACCTCTGGAGATTCCACTGTTTTAAAAAGAATAATAAAATTCTTTGTAACAGTTAGGATATTCTTCTAAATTGAAAATTTAGAAATATGAAAATAACCTGAAAATAATTCTTGCTCTTTACTGCAGAAGGATTATAGGCATTGTTAGATTCTACTGGTTTTAGACGTTAGAAGTTTATCCAGTTGCTGGCTTTATAATATTAAAATAAATAGAATAAAAGCTGCTTTGATAGTGTGAACTATTGCGTTTGTTTTATTGGCTTTAGACAATTTTAAATTGCACTGTACAATGCAATTTAGTACAAACTCAATAAACAACTTATAAAAAGGGGATCCAATATTTTTTCCTTTTCTGAAATGGGTAGTCTTATCAGAAGCTACTCTGCTATGCAAACTTCGGTTCAAATATATCTCTATTAATAGTGCACCAAAATGCCAGCAGCCTGTTTCTTGTAGACCTCTGAGCAGGTAAACCCTGGTATGCCATGCATTTCAAACATATGTGCTGAACTGTACTAAGATAACCTTATTGATCACAGTGGAAGACACTACACCTCTATCTCCACCTACCCCAGTGGTCTTTGCCAGCACCTCATGAGAGGAGGTCTGACAGAGAGAATGGTTATGAATGCATCCTAGAGAACTACAGTATCATGTGCTCTAATGAAATAAAATTTATAACTAGCCTAAATATAGATAACATATTAAATTTGGAGCAAACTCAGACTGCCTCTGAGGATAATTGGGATGTCAGACACTGAATTTAAGGATCATCCTGAATTAAAGCTGCTCTCAGGACTGGGCGGCTTTGTTAAAATATACGATGAATGCATATGACAAACATTCTTTAAAATACATAAACACATTTCTGTTGTATTCTAGGAATGGTATTTAGAATGCACTTCCCATGCATATTAGAAACTCCAGTTTTTCTGAATGATACTTGAAGAAACATAAAAAAAAAATTAACTTAGGAAAATTTTGCATGTTGTATGCCATTATTTTCTTATTGCAAGCCCATTCTATTAGTCTGTGAAAGGGTTAAAATGGATGTATTTCTGATAGCATATAAAGATATTTTTTTTTATTAAACTGCAATTTCATTCAGTAGGAGTGTTTTGTTATTAGAACACACATTGTAACCTTTTTTATAACTATAAATATGCAAAAATGATACAGTAAGTTACAAAATAATGAAAATGCTGTTCCAAGCTGTAGCAATAATAGTTTCAAATTTTAAAATTTTTATTGTAATAGCTCTGCTCATGATACTGATATATGAGCTATATTGCTCTTTCTTCTATAATAACTCTATAATTTAAGATGTTTAATAAACCAGTCATGAAAAGTCTGCCTCTGATTGTCTTGGAATACATAGTTCAAAATTAAATTTAGTAAAGAAAAGAAAACCTTATTAGAACTGATTCATTTGCCTATGATATTAACACAACCAATAATCCTCACTGCTGGGGAAATGACTGGATGAAATACTTGTAAGTGTGTATGTACAGGGTCTGGCTTCAAAGTTTGGTGTAGATTACAAATAGAGTCTATAGTGCCAGAAGAATCAATTTTGGTTTTGTTTTGGTCTTACTGTCTGTAATTTGAGCATT
>VYZX01020698.1:39435-50069 GCA_013401335.1 Brachypteracias leptosomus | reverse complement strand
TAATCTTTCTACCCTCCTGTCTTTTGTGTAGTGATATCAATGAAGCCTGAGACAGCAAAAAGTTGTGACATCAACATTCAGGGTATAACTTCTGTTACAAAAGTCAATACCTGATTCAGGATAACATTTGGAATTCAACACACCATTCCATGTCAGTAACACTCTCTTTTTGTGGTGGTGGTGGTGGTAAGAAGCATATTTTATGTCTTGCAACATATACTAGAATGTTCCTAGAATGAGGACAAATATCACATTGCTTGGGAATCCTACGAAAGGTTAAAAACTGAAACAATTATTAGAAAGGTTATTCCACAAAAATTGTAACTGCTGATTCAGAGTACTTTGGGAGTACCCATAGGTAAGTGCTACATAAAGCAAGACACAGAATATTTAAATATATGGACTGGGAAAAGCAAGAATTAAACATTCTCTGTAGAACTCTATATAAAAATAGGTAGATGTAGAAAGATGACAATGGCTACTGGATTTTACTAGATAAAGTAAAATCTATAATTGTTAGCACTGCCTAACCATGTAGTTACCTCAACACCACAAAAATAATGCTTTTGTGAAATACATTTTTCTTTGTTTACAAATTTGATTGCAGTAGAGGATTTTTGCTGACTTTAAATAACATACTATCTAGAGACACATATATACTTTGCAAGTTTTTAAAACCAAACAAATATTTCATGAAATCTGTCAAGAATCTAAGTAACTCCATCTCTACATAAAATGCAATATGACTGTAGCTGTTGACAGAACGGAACTAACCTCTGCCACACTTTGCAGCAACTTGTTGCCTTGTTTCTCCAGTACATTCATCTGGAAATTCTCCAAGATGTCAACCACATCTGTGGTGACTGGGGATCTGTCATAGGAAAATATGCAACATACCACAGACACAAGCTATTTTCCCTGCCAGAAATGCCAGCTCTAGCTGATGTATCAACAACAATACTTTGTCATAAAAAAGTTTTGAAAAAAGAAATAAAAATATTGATTAAAAAACAGTGGGAGGTACATGTTTGTTGCATAGTATATTATGGATTTTAGGAAAAAGCGAAGTAAACAGTGTTCTCCATTTCACTGACATTTATGGACAGAAGGCACATATCTTCAGATGTCTGGATAACTGGCATTAGCACTGTGCAAATTGTTGTGGAGTTGGTTTAGTTTAGTAAATAGATTTACGCTTATGTACATATATACTAAAAGAATTGAATTTGATATATGGTACTTTTGTAGTAAATCATATAAATCACATTTTGCATACATGTAAATGATATTTCCTATTCAAAATTAACATTTTGTTTGTCCAGCAGCTTTTTTTGCTTTTAAAAGCAATCAAGTGGTGTCATTGCAGAGTGGGGAGGGAAAGACATGAGTGTATTGGAATCAGCCACCCAAACAAGGAAGGAGAGGGCAGCTGAGGCTATGTCACTTCTAGCTCTCCAATTCAGATGTTCTCATGGAAGGTAAGGGACATGGATCAAAATCACCTACTTGTTTTATTAAAACCAAAAATTTACAACACCACTATTTTTGCTCTTTCTCTAAACTGTAAAGCATCCTCAAGCAGGGCTTTTTTTGGTCCTTGCTGCCAAAGAAGTTCTGCTTTAAAGAAAATATTCCAATTCTTATTTGGTCAAACTAAGTCTCATTGTATAATGGAACAGCAAGGACACAGAAAGAAAAAAACCTTTGTATTCAAAAACTGGATCATTCAACTGTATTCAGTGTTTAAGAGGTAATTATACAATGCCCTTAACAACATGCTTCAACTTTCGGGCAGCCCTGAAGTGGTCAGGGACCAGTGAACTGGATGATCATTTTAGGACCCTTCAACTGGAATTATTCTATTCTATCTATTCTATTCTATTCCATTCCATTCTATTGTATTCCTGAAGCTGAATTCCTTCTGTGTATCCTTCAGATACACACTGTAACTACCACAACAGGTCTGTTTTATTAACACTACCAAAATTCAGGTGTAAATCTAGTTCACCTTTATAATAAAGACTTTTATAATTCCCATTTTCAGAATGTCCCGACTACTTGAATATTCCTAAAATGGTATCTTTTCTTTTTTCAGACAAAATTATTTACAGAATTTCACTGGGAATTTCTGATGACCAAAATTTAATTTCTTGGAAAGTGAACTATTAATTAAAAACCATTCATCCAACCATGCTGATGATGAAAGCCTTATCTGACAGATGTTCTCAAAAACTCCTGAAGAAAATAGTTTTCAAGTCCCACAAAATACTACCTTGTCTTTATTTTTAGTGCCAGTTACATTTTTATTCTTAGAAGTTACCTTCCACATTTTTGTTTTAAAAAATTGTTTACCAGCACACAGCTGTCTTCATTTCATGTTGTTGGGATAATGTGTAGCAGACATGTTGATGCTAAATGAACTAATGGCTTCCTACATTCAGTTGTCATTCTTATTAAGTCATGAATTGCCAACAGTTACCACATCATAATCCAGGAGAGATATACCATGCTAAGTACAGTCAAATAGCTCTAATATCTAAAATCCTAGTGCATGGTAATTTTTGACAGACACTAACTTTTTAGTAGCTTTCAAAAATCCCAATAATTATTACTTAGCCTGCTATCACAATTGATATCCCTGCTGGCAGGGAAAAGAAGCCAACAACAAACTAACATCACATTTTTCAAGTATAAAGTCAACTCGAACTGTAAAACATTGGGAGGTTTCCTTGGTGATGTCCATTTCTGTATGAACACAAGTTCTCAATTTTTAAAGCTTTACCTGTCACTTTTCAGGAATATTAATTTATCTTTAAACTCAGAGAAGAGAATTATTGTTATGTGATAATGTTTAGAAGAGCATCTTAATTGTGTTACTGAAGACAGGTGACTTCATGACTGCCGTTATCAAAGGAACTCAGCATTTGACAGTCACCTTCCAAATGACTCTGAGAAAAAGCAACCTGCCCTTACTCCATTGCAGACCGAACAGCTGGAGTGAATCAGTATTTTCATTCTAGAAACAACCACTTCTCTTTATTTCATTGATTTCAAAGTAAACAAGAAAGTAAAACCACCACAGGAAACAGAGCACACAATTATCCAAATCACTGTTCAAATGTAGCGCTGTGTGCTACATAGAATGTGACTTCTTCATAGGTTTGCATCTGGCAGAAAAGTAAACTGTAAAGGAGTATGGACAATCACAGTAAATCCTTAAAGGTTGTATACATATGTGACAGTAGATTAAAACTGGACAGCCATTTATTCTACCTCTCTAATGGAGTCAGTTCTTCCCACACTAAGGTTCACTGAACATTTCAGGAAGCAGCTCCTGAAACTTCACAATATTCAATATGTCATAGTAAGGTAAAAGGATTTGAGATGGTTCATTTCAGGCTGACTGAAATGTGGGGTGATGATGCACTGTTTCATGAGCCATTCAATCATCCATCCTACAGGCACAGCAATCTGTTGTTGTTGCGGTTTGAGGCAGACATGGAGCAGTTATGCTGTTGGCATCCACTTTTAATCTGTGACCACATAAATCTGAGGTCTTAAGCTTCGCTCATTAGAGAGGTTATGCTGCTCTCTAACTACACTGGCATTGAAGGTGCTTAGAAAAACAATGCTCAGATGTGCACAGTTATTTCTCATCAAGACAGGCTCATAATTTTTGTAACTCCATTATATCCAAGGGAATCATGCCTGCAAGTAATTTGTCTATTCCATTCAGTTCAATTCAAGGTCTAAAGAAGTAAGGCAAGGGGGAAATTATGTATAGTGGGGTTGACTGATGGCTGAATTTGAAAAGGAAAAAAGGACAAAGAGTATCAGGCCAAACTGAGCTGAATACAATTAGTTTTTAAGGATAAGTGATGGAAACTGTTATAGCAAAGAAATTTACGTAATCCTTAAAAACAGTTCTAAGAATGAGTACAATACTGTAGTAAGAATTATTGGTATTTTAGTAACCAAGTGTATTATTTGAAGAAAATTGCAAGACAAGAGAGACATACAGGTGGATTTTCACTAACTTTAATTTTATGCTTGGAAGTATAAAACAAAGGAATATCCCTTACCAAAAAGTGAGTGAGCATCCAGCCTGGGCTGTAAGCCCCAAATTGGAATTAACCTATGGATGTGTCACAATGCAAAAACATGTTTTGTTCCCCAACTGGTTCCCCAAGGCCCCAGAGGCAGAACCTGGCCCACCTGTGTGAAGGCCCACCTTCCCCCAGGTGATAGTGGCTGGGGTGGTGGGCGAGGCTAGAGCTATATTAACCAGGAACCGAGTAATTAGGGAGAAGCAATAAGGAGCTGATCAGTTTGAAGAGGGTTCCTGTTGGGGGCAGCTTGCTAAGCTCTCAGTGGTGTGCTTCCCCCTTGGCTGATTTGAGACAAACAGATGAAGAATAAAGGATGAAGATATGCTGATGGGATGTTGCTGAGTTTGGTGTTAGCCTGAGGAAGAAGAGAGCTAGCAGCATATGCTCTTAAAAAAAATCATTTGATTATTGAAAGAAAATGGTCAGTTTTCTATATAATTCTTACACTGTAGTAGAGATTTTAATAAATAATATCCTACAAAATGGAGTAAAAAATGGTTATTTCTTTCCTACACAAGGTTTTTCTCCCATTTAATTGCATGAGATTTCTCCACAAGGCCATGTTTGACTTAGCTTTATAACAGCATTTAGGTAACTACCTTTATTTATGGTATTGTTCAGAGTGCTCCAGAATTGCTGGAGGCTGACCACTGGAGATTACAGGTTTGCTAGGCATTGTGACTATCTTTTATTTTTATTTTTGTTGTTATTCTGTTAAGTCATTCCACCGTGGAATAACTTCACAGATACCATGCCATTGTGACATTTCACAATGCTGTTAAAATGCTAACACATTCCTGGAATGTCACGTCAGGATAAGATGTATTATGTACACATAGCAAGGTCAGTATGAGTTCTATCCATATAACAGATACTTTTTTTTTCTGGATAACCATTAGTTAAGTGGTTATGGATTGCAGTTATGAGTTCTTTTAGTCCTACGATTTTATTCTGTTTGATCTGAGTCTTAATCCCAATGTTATTTGTTCAGTCTTTCAAAAACATTACTGTATTCGCAGGTGGACAGCTGGTTGAAAGAATGTGACAGCAGAACCTGAGGCATCAACAGGAAGACATTTCTTCATATATGTGGAGAACTCACTTGATTTCACATTAATTTCATACTCTCAGTGTTAGAAACAGCAGTCTATGCCACAGTGTCACTGGGAGCAGATGGTTCTCCTATGTTTTCAGAACAAGTGGCTATACACATTTCAGTCAATGTATCCAGGGGGACAGAAGAAAAACCTAGAAAAATATTTAATTTCAGTCATGCCACTTCTTTCAGACATAGATATGATTATGAGCTTTTAAACAAGCTTTAGTTGAAATGTCACTGTGCCTTTATCTATCACTCTATCTTTTAACTGTCTATCTATAGAATCATTGAATCATTTAGGTAGGAAAAGACCTCTAAGATCATCGAGCCCAACTGTTAACATAGCACTGCCAAGTCCACCAGTAAACTGTGTTTCTAAACATCACATGNCCCCAAGCCTGTAGTGTTGAACAGGGTTGTTGTGACTCAAGTGCAGGACCCGGCACTTGGCCTTGTTGAATCTCATAGAGTTGGCCCTGGTCCATCAATTCAGCCTGTCTAGATCCCTCTGTACAGCTTTCTTATGCTCAAGCAAATCAACACTTCCACCTAATCTGGTGTCATCTATAAACTTAGTGAGTTTGCACTTAATTCCCTTGTCCAGAACATTGATAAAGATATTNTCAGGTAGTTGTAGAGAGTGATATCGTCTCCCCCCAGCCTCCTTTTCTGCAGGCTGAACAGCCTCAATTCCCTCAGCTGCTCCTCATAAGACTTGTTCTCTAGACCCTTCACCAGCTTCATTGCACTTCTTTGGACACAAACCAGCACCTCAATGTCTTTCTTGTAGTGAGAGGCCAAAAACTGAATACAATATTCGAGGTGTGGCCTCACTGGTGCCAAGTACTAAGAGGTGATCTCTTCCCTAGTTCACCACCCTCCTCTCCAAGAGACACATTTCCAGGTCTCTCGTAGGCAGACACTCCTGCTGATCTCAACCTACCAGCCCCTGAGAGCTTGAACACCCCATAACCCAGCTCCACTGCCAGAACAGGGAGAGCTCCCNGTCCTTTTCTGCCAGGCAACTTTCCAGCCACTTTTCCCCAAGCCTGTAGTGTTGAACAGGGTTGTTGTGACTCAAGTGCAGGACCCGGCACTTGGCCTTGTTGAATCTCATAGAGTTGGCCCTGGTCCATCAATTCAGCCTGTCTAGATCCCTCTGTACAGCTTTCTTATGCTCAAGCAAATCAACACTTCCACCTAATCTGGTGTCATCTATAAACTTAGTGAGTTTGCACTTAATTCCCTTGTCCAGAACATTGATAAAGATATTAAACAGAACAGTCACCAATACTGAGCCCTAGGGAACTCAAATTGTGACTGGCCACCAACTGGATTTAACTCTATCACCACCACTCATTGGGCCTGCCTATCCAGCCATTTTTTTCCCCAGTGAAGAGTACACCCAGTTTCTCCAGAACAGTTCTGTGGGAAACAATGTCAAAGGTTTTACTATAGCCTAGGTAGACAACATCCACAGCCTTTCTTTCCCTCATCCACTAAGTGAGTCAGTCACCTTNTATGACAGTAGCCAGATAAAGTTCTAGTTGTACTTTGGCCCTTCTAATTTTCTCCTTCTATAACCTCACAACATCCTTGTAGTTCTCCTGAGTTGCCTGTTCCTTCTTCCAAAGTTCATAAACTTGTTTTTTTCCTGAGTTCCAGACAAAGCTCTCTGTTCATCCAGGCCGGTCTTCTTCACCATCAGTTAGTCTTCTGGCACATAAGGATGGTGTGTTCCTGTGCCTTTAAAATTTCCTCTTGAAGAACATCCAGCCTTCCTGGACTCTTTTGCCCTCCAGGACTGCCTCCCAAAGGACTCTGTCAACCAGGCACTATCTATATAATCTATCTATATAATCTATCTATCTATCCATCTATCTATCTACTTCTTTGTTTCACAGGCAGAGTTTTTAGAAGCTGACCTCTGGACACTGATGCAAGCAGACAACCAGAGGATAGCTCACTTCCTCCCTTCCCAAAATTAAGTAGACAAAGTAGTTTTTATATCCATGCTTAGGGTCATTTCTACACTTTAAGACACTATTGCTAGATTTTCATGTGTCAAAATCACAGGACAAAAAAGAAGCAGGAGGACTGTTTTAAAAAGCTTTACAAACCATGAGTAGAATAAGTTTTATTTGAGAAGCATCTGGATCTTCTAGCAAAAAAACACCAACCAAACAATCCTCAAATATCAACAAAGAGATTAAAAAAAGAAAAAGAAGTCATTTGTTTAGAAACCCCATAGGATCCCTTGGTTAATGTCCTTAATCTGTGTATTTCACAGAGAGTGATCTAGTCATGATGCCAAACCTAAATGGCCTGGTGTCTATTCTCAGCTGCAGTGTTGACTTTGTGTGAATTCAGAGAAAGTTTGAATACATGCTTCTAGTCGATTATAAGAAGCCGTAGACCACAATAAACCTGTGAGAATTAGCAGTGTTCATAGACCTGGAGCAAGGAACAGAGCATGCTGATGAGACAAGCAAAACAATATCAAAAAACCAATAAAAAACCAACAAAAAACAATAGCAAAACCAGTGAGCTGGAGGTAGGAAGTGCCATAACGTAAATACCAGACCAAATACACAGGGCATGAAGCAGAATGAAGGTGGAGAAGGCAGAAGAAAGAAGTAAGAGGAAAATAGCAAGAGAATATGTGAGGAAATAAGACAAAGGATAAGTAATATCAAGGAGATTTTCTTCTTTCCAACACCTTCCCAGCTTCATTGCCATTCACACCTCCACAATGCACTGCAAGCTTGCTCCAGGAGGAGCTTAACAGCACAGGTATCACAGAAATCCTATTACTCTACAAGGAAAGTATTTTTAGAGCTAAACAAAATTACAATGCCAAAATATTAAATTATTGTAATGTTTTTAGCAACTAAAACCAAATCAGCTAAGTATTCTGGATCAATTTTTCTGAATTTATCTCACATATAAATCCACTCAATAGGCTTTTACATTCTGATAAAGCCATAAGCAGAGGGCATAGTCTGTAATATGAAGACAGGCAGACAACAAATCTTCAGCTATGGATTATAGTCAAGAGATGACAAGTAAAACAGCATTTTAGGGGATAACTGTTAGATTTCTTGTATCGAGTTTTAAGACAGGTCAGACAAATAGACTCAGGCTTATTCTACTAAATTTCTGTCAAGTATTTCCTTAAATGTGATTATTCTGGCTTTTCAGTGGAAGGCAGAAGGATAAGGGGAGTTTTTAACATCATCTTATTAAATTATTATCCTTCCTTCTGGCAATTGGTAGATGTATAGAACCAAAACAGTGCAAAACCAGCATAAATTGTTACAGGATGCTGAGAGTCTCCTTTCTTAAAGATGAAAAAAGGAAATGGTCTCAGTTCTTTCATTTTATGGCTGTAGATTATTGCAAAAAAACCCCAACTTCTGCCCCTTCATTAGAATAATTTTAATGTAGGGACACAATTTTAGAAAGGGTTGTTCTCATTTTTATCATTTGATTTGGATAAATCTTCCCACACAGGGACAAGATCTACTTCTGTGTTTGCTTTTCAAGAGTGTTTTATGTTTGTCAGGTTTCATCTGTGGTTTTCAGAACNNNNTCATCTGTGGTTTTCAGAACATTTTATAGTCTTGTGTTTCACAATAGTCCTCTTTCTTTTTCTTTCCCCTGTCTAGTTCCTACTTTCAGTTCCCTCAGTTCAAGAAGGACAGGGAACTTCTTGAGAGAGTCCAGCACAGAGCCACTAAGATGATTAAGGGAGTGGAACATCTCCTTTCTGAGGAAAGGCTGAGGGAGCTGAGCCTCTTTAGCTTGAAAAAAAGGAGATTGAGGAGTGACCTTGTTAATGTTTATAAATACATTAAGGGAGAGTGTCAGGAGGATGGAGCCTTTTTGGTGGTGTTTAATGATAGGACAAGGTGCAATGGGTGTAAGCTGGAACATAGGAGGTTCCACCTAAATATGAGAAGAAACTTCTTCATGGTGAGGGTGACAGAGCATTGGAACAGGCTGCCCAGGGAGGTTGTGGAGTCTCCTTCTCTAGAGACATTTAAAACCCACCTGGACGTGTCCCTGTGCAACGTGGTCTAGGTGATCCTGCTCCGGTGGGGGGATTGGACTAGATGATCTTTCGAGGTCCCTTCCAATCCCTAACATTCCATGATTCCATGATTCCTTCACATCTTACTCTGTAAAGGTGTCACTTCTCCCCTTTTGTCTGGGAAGTGAAATTCCAAAAAAGGTAACTGTGCCTCTTTCACTTAGCAAACACCAAATACTTTATGTATGAGTAAAGTATATTTTTTTTTTTCCACATGATTATCCTCCGTAAGCAAAACATGGATGTGTGTGATTGGCTGCCAATAAAAAGGAGGCAAGTAATATAGAAAATTAAAATATGTTTCCTAATCTACTGAAGATTTCTCATTTTCTTCATCTGATAATTTATTTGCATTAAACATTAATGGCTATGTTACTTGAAAGCAGAAAAGAAAACCAGATAGTCTGCCATAACCTTTCTGTGCAATTAAAGCAAGAAGAGGCAGCTGCAATTTAAAACCTCAAGTTTTAACTGAACGTATTTTAGGGTCAGTTGTTTTAGTATAAATGTGTTTCTGCAGCTACAACTCATAAGCCTCCATCTGAGTCCATCTGACCATGGCCACATAAAACCAAGTATCTACAAGTTCTTCATATTTAAATGATATATTGTCCTGAATACATTTCACAGTAAGGATACATTGTAATGCATGAGTGATGGCAAGAGATGTTCAGAAAATTAAGCCATTAAGAACACAAGGAAGGTATTTTCTACAAACTATTCTTTCTAAAATAATAAATATTTAATGAATTATTTTATTGTAAGAATATAACACCTATTATCTATTTAGCTATTAGTGCAATATAGATGTATGCATAAGTATATATCCGTGTGTGTGTATAAAGTATACATTAAAAAGAGAAAAGTATGTAAACTCTTTGTTTCATTTAAAAGCTGATTAAAATCATTAATCAGTAGAACATTAGAGCTTTCCCAATGCATGTTTTAAAAGAACAAACATCCCAAGTCTCTTTGTATTCAAAATATATCTTAAAAACCTAGAGGAAAAAAATCCATCTTTGGTGTTATCTCATTAATTAACACCTGAGGATAATCTGGTTCCTAAGAAAGGACAATTATTCAAAGGTAGGAGAAATAATTATTTCTTGAAAGTGCAGGGAGTGATGGTATAAATATTTGTAGAGAAATTGCCTCTTTACAATGTTTATGGATGTGGGACTAGAAACCCCCTTTCATTTTCCACTTCAGTTTTCTGTTTGTGACTCAGTCCTTTAATTGGGATGGTTCTGGGGGCATTAGCAATACAGGGAAGGCAGTGACAAAATAAATCATATGGAAGAGAGAGGTAGGAGTAAGATAAAAGGTAAATAGT
>VYZX01020698.1:13225-39419 GCA_013401335.1 Brachypteracias leptosomus | reverse complement strand
AAAAATGCATAGCAATCACATGTGCCAAATAAATCACTGAAATGTACAGACCTAAGCTTTGAGGGGAAGGAGAGGGCAGCAACAATCACAGTTCTTCCCCTTCCTTCACATGGGTTTTGGGGATATTATCATACACCTGGACAATAATGAAATGTGTTTAATGAAACAATGTTACAGAAGCTTTCCTAATGCAAAGTTTAGAATTTTTTTGTGTCCCCAAATTATGGAGTAACTTAATGGCAAGTCAAAATCCTTCCTTCCTACAAGACTTGAATATACTGTACATCCAGCACTAAGATTACAAGTGGTTGACAAGCAAGACACATATTTGCAGATATTTTCATACTGGTCATTCTCTCTGTAAAACAGGGCAGGTTTGTAATATTTCCCAATTTATCGTATTTGTAAAACTTGTGACATGTTACCTTGTAGCATGATTCGTGATCGGATGATGATGTTATTTCCACCTGTACAGCCAACACTATTGTCTGGCTAAATATACTTTATCTCCTATCCTGTATCAGCTTTATCCTCTCTGATTTGAGACACCTGGCAAACATTCCTAAATTAGGACTCTGGTTGCCACGGGTTCTTTATTTATGATACTGGTAAGAAAGAGAGGCACCCCCAGAGAAAATGCCTTGTCTTTGATGTGAACCTCTCCCTGGAGATTCCTCTCTCTCCTTGCTGAGTATACAGGGAGCATCCATTAGCTGCGTTTTAAAGTGTGATGCCTGGAGATAGGTGGGATGAATCAGGACCCCTGAGCCTTTTCTTTCACTGTTACAATACTTTATGTATTTGCTCTACTTAATCATAAACTCTCTATAGAAGGGCCTGTATTGTCTTTTTGTATCCAGTAGCCTGGAGAAATGTTTTTAAGAGAAAATATCTTTTAAAAAAGTTGTATTTCAGAGTTACAATAATTATATACTTCAGATGCAACATTTTATTTTTGTGCTTATCAGTAGCCCTGTACCTTGAAAAACACATTTTCTGTTAATTTAGTCCTGACTTAAAATCTTCAACTGACTTTAGTCAGAACAACACTGGACACTTTTTCATTACATGAACATTTTAATCAATCAGCTGTGGAATAGTTGTAATTTTGGTTTATTAGATTTGGTGCAGCTGAATTGGAAAAGGCTGACAAAGCAGGCTAAATTTTATGTGTGTTTTTGCACTAGTTACTTGTAATAATTCTTGGAGTAGAAACATTACAATATTTGAGGATCTGAGATGTTGTAAATCGTTTATACCCTGTGTCTTTGTTTGACAGCTCTTGATTAAAAAAATACCAAAAAAAACCCCAAGAAAACAGAAAAATTACAATAGACAGCACTTTACAAAAAAAATAACATTTTCTAAATCAGAGATATCCTTTCACTATTGTTTACATGCATGAAGATTTGTAACCTGATTGCTCGTATAATAGTACATTGATACCAACTGCATGTCACTGCTGTATTTACAACACAGCAGAGCTTTTCAATCCCAATGCAGAGATGTAAATCTACACTCTTAACATTCAAGGCAGTACTCCAGACACTAAGCTATATCCTATTCTTCTTAACAACGTGTTCTCTCTTGAACCAAAAACTTTCTAGGTGAAATTTGCATGGAAACAGTTATGTCTCTTCAGAACATTAGGGCTTTGGTGAACCAGTGTATTTCGCCAAAATGTCACACAGGTGAAAATGTTCTAACCACTTGTAATGCTATACTATATATTTAAATCTTCTTAAAATCTTTAAGCGGGTCTGTGCAGAACTATTAGTGCTGTCATCCATAATTAAAGTGTGTGATCAGTTTTGAACTCTGAATTCCACCAAATGTGATCTTAAAATATAAGCCTAAATTCTAAAGGCTCTTTTTCATGGTCAAAGAGGTTAGCAGGTGTCAGTTCACAGGAAAACTCTTGCTGGAGCAAGTTAGATAATTTTATAAAGTAATCTCTAAAGGCCATGTAAAACTTAAGTCTTTAACCATCTTCAGGGAAACTGTTTCTTTCTTATAGTAAAGACCTGGGATTTTTCTAAAGTCAGTTAGAAGGGTTATTACTTAACCTCTCTTGGGGACATTATTTTAGGCTGCCTTGTTATAAATTCAACAAAGGCTCTACAGATTGATTTACTGTGAAGGTTATATTCAAACCAGAAGACTAGAAACTTTTCTGAAACAACTTCTTAAATTCTGAATTATGTTTGGTAATCTCTTCACAAAGGGTTTAACAATACATCTTCATGAATCCAGTGTGAATATCACACCAGTCACAAAGTTCTTAAATAAGAAAGGTTAGGAAGATATTGGATTGAAACCTACTATCAAAGGTATTAATATGGACTGTCTGCATCCAATATACAACAAGTGAGGCCAGTGAATTTATATCAACCCTTAGCATATGCACTCCCCTAATAATTACACACTACTGAACCGCAGAAGGGCTGGAAGCTTGAAATATGGTTTTGTTTTCAACAAAAGCTTGCATTCGGAAGAATACAGCCAGTTCAAACTGAAAAGTCTGATTCTATCACTTAAAAAGATGGGCATTGCAAGACAACGGCTTTGTGGTTACTGTCTTGAGTTTATTATTAAGGCAATGGGGTCTTCATGTAGATTTTATCATATCCTCTGGAATTTAAGTAGTTAGTAAAAATATTAGAGTGATCTAAAGGAAGATGCAACTGGAAAAAAAAATGCTAGAGTAAACAATGGAAAAAAACAGTCCTGAAGCTGATGAATGTGAGCTTAGAGACTTGAAAAAAGCAGCAACCAGACTTCTATGGGCAGAGCAGAGGAACTACAGGATATATGCTGCTGAGGAGAGATCTCACCAGAAAGGCAAATGCTTTGACCTAGTTTTCTCAAACACCTTCTTATATCTCATGGAGTTGAAAGCAATTTTTTTTGTAGATAATGTCTTTCTAACAGACGGACACAGCAGGATCCACTTGCCCACAGTGGGTTGCCCAGGATCTTTGAGATATCAAATCATGCTGCACCAGAAGCAGTTCAAGACTAACTCAAGCAAGTCTCATTTAAGAGTCAAATATGTTTACTGAAATGTAAATAGATAAAAAGCACATGGTTCATGACAAATTTAGGTGCATTCACTGAATTTTAGTAGACTATTATCAGTCTAGAAATAAACTCAATTTTCAAATGTAATAATGCATTTTGGAGTCAGGACAAGGAAGCAGAACTAAAAATCCTGCATACTAAAGCAAAAATACTGCAATTTGAAGCAGTTTAATATGAAGTAGAATTATTATCAATTTCATAGGATATGGCTTATAATTCTGATGTCTCATTTGTGTTAGTTAATATGCTTTTTACTGTATAAAATTCTCCAACCAGGTTATAAGGCTTTGAAAGGTCAGTTCTCTCTCCTTAACAAAAACTTAATAAATTTAGATGAATCTTTATCTCACTTGGCAGTAACTGTCATTCTTACATCAAGTTTTATTAAGGAGAAACACATTAATGTTTTAGAAGAATTACCATACGTCCCATTTGTTCCTTTTCTGTACCTGATGATATTCTTCCAAAGGAAATGTACCTCAAGAAATTTTGTGGAAACTTTGGGCCAGGCTCACCAATAAACTCTGTCAATCCATACTAGGCTATTAAGTGGTTTATTTAATCTGTTTTACCTCAGGAGAAGGTCTGTAAATCACACCCATTAGTTAATTAACTGTCCCATTAGTTGAACTTACACCAATTTAAGGGGTTGAGAAGACAGCTTTCCTTTCACTTGCAAGTACTTTTCAAAGTCAGACTATATAATTCACATATAATTCAACAACAATTTTTGCCACGAATTTTTGGGAACAAGCTTTACCTCTAAGGCATAGCCTTTGATTTACTAGGGTCAATGTGTAAGTTGCAAATCAAATCCTTAAATTTGATTCTGTCTGAGAGTAAGACAGTGAAGGATATAAAGTAATGTGCTTTTTTATGTTGAATGCCTAGAGGAGACTAGAGGGTATATAAAGGAACAAGCTTTCACCCACCTTCCCTTTGACTTTATATTTTTTCTACCCTCTGAGCTTAAAACCTCTCTTAATAGATTCTCTAGGATCTAAACTTTGCAGGATTAAAATAAGGATATTTTATATTCAGGATGTTGATATTTTATGTATTCCTACACAGTTTAGTCCTTTTTGAGATGTGTTTAAAAATAGTTTTTATTCATCAGATATCTCTTATCTCAATCTATACCTCTATACATTCTCCTCAGTAGCACATATTTTAGTCAGCTGCTTTGGAAAATTTCTAACATCTTTTGATAAAATCTTTCAGGCAGCACCAGATTGAGAAGAAATACATTTCGACCAATTTGTATGTAGTAGATGTTCCAGATTTTTACAATTCCCCATCTTGATGATGCTGTCTAGAATACTCCTTAAAACAAATTGGTATCTGGACAACCAGTCCAGATTGTATTACAAATGAAATGGGGGCAGTTAGTGTCCAGGTAAATAAGGACAAAGATGTGCAGATATATACTGCCCTTGAATTCAGGGTTTTGCAACCATGGTTAAAATTGCTGCTGCAGCATTGTGAATGTATCTCAATCTTCAGAATTTTTAATTCTGTGGCCTGAAAAGCTATTTCAGAACATAAAGCAAAAACTTATTCCAGAATTTTTCATATTTTTCAGTTAATTCAAGGCTTATGAATGTAGTAAGGCTTGGGTTGCTCTTATGGTTTGTCTATGACAGACATATTTTGAAATAACTGCATTTCTAGTTTACAGCATGGTACTGTGATATTGCTCTAGTTCTAGTTTTAGCCTATTTTCTCTGGTAGGATTATATACCAGTGTGCACAGTGACAGTATACAGAGAAAGACAACTGGGAAATTATTTATTAAAAGAAACTGCTAAGTATTGTCAAGATTACATCTGGTTGCTAACATGTCATTCTTTCTGTAGTATGCATTCAGAATACAGTCCTTCAGAGTGGGCCTGAATTTAGAGTAGTTTATGAGAAAATTGCAGTCTACACCCAGAAATGATAGAAATATGCATAGCACGAGAAAAATTTAAACGGATTAAGAATTTTCCTGTGCCTTTAATATGAAACTAGCAAATATAGAACAGAAAAATCTTAGTGAAATAAACATCTTATCATGTATTGTGTAAACTTATCTGATAATATTTGTTTAATTAATTTAACCATTCTATAGGATGGAATGAAACCCTATCATCCTAAACAGCAGGACTATTATTTTGTGAAGAATGGTATTGCCACTAAATACTTCTGGCACTCTAGTGTGTGCTGTAGCAGAGAGCTTCATATTGATAAGACAGTGTATGACAAGAGATAGCTATTTCTATCCAACATCACATTCTCAGATACAGTGCAAGCCATTATGCTACCTCCATCCTGAAACTCTCTTTGAAAGAGACAAATTGTCATAAATTATGCATGGTGGTGTTTTCCTGTGATTTATGGCAGAGAAAATCATGCTATTTCACTTATATACTCGCTGTGGAACTGAACTGGGCTTACCAGAAATAAGACAAGTATTTTATGTTGAGTCATCCGGCCCTGTTGCTCAGTCTAGAAGTTCTGTTTTTCAGTTCCAGCCACCCCCATTACTCAACAGGATCCACTTATTTCTTTCAGGGGACTGGTAATTAGCACAAGTACAGTTATTGTAAGCTAATTATATGTTGTAAAACTAATGTACTTACGTGAACCAGAGGGTAGCTTACCATGTGAGCATTTGATAAGCAAACAGGTGCTTAAGAGATTTAATGGGTTTGTAGCCATCTGTAGTGATTAATGATGTTTGAGAACCTCACTGCAGCTCGTAATAACATCATAAGTGAAAACTGGTACTTTTCAGTTCAAAAAAAGTGTAAATGATTTTTAGATTTTCCTACTTAAATCCTGTAAGCCAAATTATAATTTTATATTCCAAGGAGCAATGCATAATTGAGCTTTACCAGAAGCTACAAAGAAAAGAAAAAAAAATCTTCCCTCTAACTTCTCCCCATCTTTTTACTGCAAGGTAGAATTAAGTATATTTTTCCACATGTGGAACAAAAAAGTAGAGCAAATTTTCCTTCTTCATAACCAATTTATTGCCTAACAATCCCCATACTAACTAAGAAATCTGGGTTAAGCAATTTCTGTTCACCACACTGTAGAAAGGTTGCCCCTTTTGAAATCAGTAGCAAAATTCCCACTGTGGCCAGATACTTCTCCCTGTCTGGAGATGAGGAACCAAGTATGAGTACATATCAGATCTTGATATCCCACAGAAGCCACACCTTTTTCTTAGGACTAAAGGCAGCACATCCTTCAAGTCATAATTTACAATGTTGTAGGTTTTTCAAAAGTGCTCCTCCAGGATAACTAAGTGTACCATCAATTTCAGCCTGTGAGAGACTCGGGATTCATTACTTCTATGGAAGCTGTTGTGTGGAATAAATCAATTACTGAGGCAAGGCAGAATGAAGACTGCTCTTTACCTGGAAGGCTTCTAAACTCATACTCAACTTGTAGGGGATTCAGTCTTCACTCAAGAAAGTTTCATTTTATGAAGCCCAAATTTATAAGTATACATACTTAGCTCTGCATGGAGTAGAAGTTCCATGACCACCTCAACAGAATAAACCCAGATTCTTACCCATTTGTGCCATATAGCTGAGTGACCTTGGCATCTCAAGCACTCATGCCTCAGTCTTCAAAACTTGTCAGGTGTCTCCCAATACCAAAGTTCACAAACAGTATAAGCTTTCATTACTTTTTAGACCTAGGACCTCCTTTCTACTTGGATTTAAATTGCATGATAGTTTCAGAAGTTTGCATGGCAAAATCGTAGGAAACTAAGAAAAAGACTTGTCTGGAAAAAGCATTTATTTGTTTTATATATATACAAGTTACAGATAAAAACCTACACCACAAAGGGACCTACAACCTTCTTAAGTAGAACATGAATCAAAACCAATTCTGTCATTTATCTTCCTCTTATTCCCTTTTCTTTAAGTGATTCTTTATATAAATGCTTTTAAATGGAAGAAATCAAATAGAAAATAAATTATAAAATGCCAAAGTTAATTCATATATATGTTCTTTCAATAATAAGAAACTACCTATTTTTTATTTATTCGAGGTATTGTCCAATGGCCCCAAACAACTTTTCCATTCATCACTATTGAATAAGGTAATTAGTTGTTCATTGATAACGTATATTTCAGTATCCCAGACCAGATTGCATACTGGTCTAAATTGGCATAGCTTCATTGATTTTATCAACTCTGGTAGTGGAAAGGTGACTACAGTACTGTGCCAGTTTATGCTGGCAAATTACCTCCTCTCTGTATTTTCAAGGTAGCATACCAAGATTTCCTAGAGTCAGTATATCAATTATTTCTTTTTCATGAATTGCCATCCAATGAGTAACTGAGATGTATAATTTTACCTAAGCTTTTTCACATATATTGGAGCCATCTTTAACTTAGTAAAGTTTAAGTACTTTTGAAAATATGGCAGCACAACTTTGAAATCATAGAATCATAGAATAGTTTTGGTTGGAAAGGACCTTAAAGATTATCTAGTTCTAACCCCTCTACCATGGGCAGGGACACCTTCCACTGGACCAGGTTGCTCAAAGCCCCATCCAAGCTAGTCTTGAACACATCCAGTGACTCAAGTGGCCTAAGTGACTCTGAAGTGTCATCTAGTATACCAGCTAACTGCCACCAGTAACCACATAGCCCTGTAATACAGTAAGGCCATTGGTAGCAGCTGGTTGTAAGTTCTGTACACTCAGTGCAGTTTGTTAAGCCTCATACAGGGACCTGGCAAACTTGCTGTGTCTGAATTTTTCTTGACCTACTTGCAGCTTGGTTTCATTTGGTTTAGTTCTGATGGTAATTTCTCCAATTGATCAGGTGTCTATGGTTGTACTTTTTGCTAGGTCATGTGAAAAAAATACATCTGCCCACCCACAAAGGAACACAGAGGTATAATGGCAGGTGAGGGAGCCTTGCTGGCTACTCTCTGGCCCATTGCCACAGAGCCATCAGCCCATCAAAACCCCATCTCTACAAACCCAAAGAATAGGGGCACAATTGCAGAAGGGGAACCCACATTAAGGACTCAGAGGGAGGGACACCCTGTCTGCACCCCTCCCAGCAGAGTCTCAGCCCAATTGTCCAGGTGTGAAACCCACCACAATGAGTCATTAGGACCAGATCTCCCTGTCACCTTTTGAACTAAAGGGGAGTTGCTGCCTAGGGGTGTGAGACACAGTATGGGAGTAAGGGAAAGAGCATGTTGGGACTAAACAGTATAAAGGCATGTTTAGGGGAGGAACCAAAGGTGAGGAAAGGGATGGGTTTAGGTAATTTGGGGAGAAAATAGTATGGGAAATGGAGGGATGAAGAAATAGAAAAGTCTATTTGCATATAAGCGGGTACTGCTCAATACACTTGTCTGGGCGTGCCCTGAACCTAACCACTGTAGTCTGTCCTGTCTCCTTATTAAATTATTTCAGTTATTTTCCAGTAAGGTGCTCTTCACTCTGTGTGTGAGTTTATGGATTCTGTGGTGCTAGTGCCTGACATGAGTGCAAGTGTGTGAACAAGTGTGAGATCACTTGTGAAGATCAAACTGAATAAGCTAACAGGAAGGTCAAGTGGCCTGGGATCAAGGGATGTGTATGGGTGTCTGAGGCCCAGCTCTGGGCGTGAGAACACCTGTTTGTATCTAAGGGTGAGAGCACAGGGGTTCAGCTATGGGACCAAGGAGTCATAGACACCTGTGTACTCGTGTGTGTGTGTGTGTGTGATGGTTTGCACCGGTAACCGGAATGGGGCTGTGGCCTTAGGAGTTCGTATGTTCAGGTGTCAGCAACTGGGGAGATGGGTCCAGGGACAGCAACTGGGCAGGCTGAGTGTATAAGCCCATCTGCTGGCATGACTCACACTGTATGTGTATATATAGATATGTTATATATTTTGACTAACATGTCTCCATCTTGTTCAGACAGAGCTGGGAGTAGGATGAAGCCATTGCTGTTTTCTGTGTTCCTGTGAGTGCTCAGTGTGTTTGTCTGTTATTTGTGTCGCCAGATGCATATACACGTGGTGTGCACCTGTGCTCAGTGTGCGTGTGCCTAGAATACATTTTCAGCCTCGTTACTTGTTAGACCTGGGGGCATGGAGTCACAGCAGCCTTGGCTTTCAGGCTGTTGGATCCAGCATGATATATTTTCCTTTAACACTTTTGTCTGTCTTTGCATGGTACAATCATAGTTTTATACCAATAACAGCAATAAGTAATTATTCTGTGTAATATAAAGACTTGGTATGCAAACAGCAGCCTGATAACTGGAGATACAGAATGTGGCAGGGAGGAGTATGGGACTGGGATGGTAAGAGGTGGAGCACATCCTTGGCACTGAAGACCCCACAACTGTAAGCAACTGACCATTGGTGAGTTATAGAGATGCAAATCTGGAGCTGGAAAAAAAGTTGTTTTAGGAGTAACAAGAAAATGATGTCAAACATATAGAAAAGCCACCATACATAGTAAGTTTAGATATAATGTGGATTTGCAAATCAAAGGAAAAGAAAAAAAAAGAAAGATGTGAAAACATTTAAGCAAACATATAAAAATGACTTGGAATGGGTACTGGAAAAAGAAGGGTAAATCATTAAAATCAACATCACATTAGTCCTGGCAAAGGAGCTCATATGCTACAGACTTTCCATAACATCCCCCAGCCTCTACCCCTAGTAGTCTAAACCCAACAATATTAGGGCCCAAAAGAGCAAGAGAAGGATGAGCAAAACACCAGAAATAGGGATGTAAACTAGGATGTGTGTGCAAAACAATTTTAACTTTATTATTATTTTTTCTTTCACAATTAGATCTGGACCAATAATTGTTGGATTCTTAAGATCTCCTAAGATGAGCAATAAATTCATGGCTTAATTGGTATATAAGGTTTGCTTCCTCTTTGCCTTTTAACAAGATTTTGAGCATAACACTACATATGCTGAAAGATAGTTAACTTTTAGAAACGGATGTCACTATAAATCTGGCAAAGTGTATGGAAACACAAGGAGGATATATTCTGGAAACTAGAGGCACTGGGTGAAGAGAAGGGCAACAAGAAGGACATGGTAGTATTGCAGTGAGGTAGTCATGGAGGAAATAAAGGGAAGAAGACAATACTGTGGACAGGGAAATGTTGCAGGAATAGTACCTGAAAGAAACCACACCATATTAGTTTAGGAACCTTTGTCTGAGAGTTTTAAAAAGGAATTTATCAAAAAAGTATTGTATCATTTCTATGAATGCCAGTGACAATATTCTGTTAAGTACAGTCTGCTTTCTGCCAAGCTATGAAAGCTGTTCTAAAATCAATTGGATCAATAAGATAACCTCTAAAAAAATTCCCCTACCATTGCTCCCTTGACAGCTGTGGATCAGAGAGTTGTTTTATACAGCTGATACACACAATAATGTCACTTGGATGAGTTTGAATGGACAACAACACATTTAGCACAGAAACTGTTCCTGATCTGTTTTGGATTTTGGAATTTGAAAGCTTGCCATTCCAAAGTTTTAGCCACAACTTTTATCCGCAAAAGAAAAAATATTCTTTAGTTTCTTATAAGAATAATTACCATCTTCTACTAGGCTCACCAGGAGAATTTAAGTGAAAATAAGGTAATTGAGATCTAAACAGCTGTTCAAAGGTTGTTATTATTCTGACCGAGGTAGCTACTCTTTTATTCTAAAGGGTGTTTATTCTAAAGGTCAAATAAATGTGGCAGTGCTTATTTGCAGTTGCTGCAAATTCACGGGTAATGCTAATCAACATATTCTTAAATTTACTACCAAAACCAACAATGAGCCCCAACTTGGCTAGTACCCACTGCCACATGTGCTCAAACAACATAAATATACTTTCCTTTGGCATGACTATTGTCACACTCAAATGAGCTGATGCTATCTAGCCTAAGTAATCTCTAACACGATCTTTTCTTATTACTTCCCAATTCTTGATCTGTCACCACTGATGGTAATTGTGTTATCCATCTGATCACATCTGACCTTTTTAATGAAAATGAAGCTGAAGGGATATTAAACTTTCCAGTCTTCTTATCATCTGTTATTGGCCCTTCTTACTTGATAAGTATTGGAACATCCTCTCTTCTGTTTTACCATCACTCTTAGTTTATATATAAAAGTATTTCATCCAATAACACTTTATGTCCTTCATTAGCCATACTTCATTTGATGTTATACCCGTTGCCACACTTCTACCCTTTTATTCCTTGTCATTCAGCATAGTGTACGGAAAGCATATCCTTTCAATTAGATATACCTTTTAGAATATCATCTGATTAACATCAGTAGTTATTAGATGTACTGATTTGGACTGCAGTAATGTTAATTTTCTTCAGAGAAGCTGCTACAGTGCTATATTTTGTATTTATGACCAAAATAGTGTTGATAAGATAGGGGTGTTTTAGCTGTTGCTGTGCAGTGCCACAGTGCTTACACAGCATCAAGGCCTTTTCTGTTTCTCACATTGCACGGCCAGTGAGTAGGCTGGAGGTGCACAAGAAATTGGGAGGGGACGCAGCCAGGATAGCTGATCCCAACTGACTAAATGGATACTCCATACCATATGGCTTTGTGCTCGGCAATAAAAACACTGGTGTTTGTCTTCCCAAGTAACTGTTACATGTGATGTAGATGGCTGAACATCTGCCTGTTGATGAGAAGTGGTGAATTAACTCCTTATTTCACTTTGCTTGGGCATTTTGCTTGCAAGTTTTTCTTTGCCTACTAAACTGTCTTTACCCTGGCCCACAAATTTTCTCACCTTTTCTCTTCTGATTCTCTCTTCCATCTGACTGGGGAAGAGTGAGCAAGCAGCTGTGTGGGACTTAGCTGACTACTATGGTTAAACCACAATAAGTCCTTTCTGCCTCCCAACTTGGGCTCAAAGAGTTTGAAATAATGGCAGATTTGATTGGAGTGTGCTAGACCAAAACTATAGCTGTTATAGCTGTTTAGCTACTAATTAGTAGGCTCCTGTACTTGCTATGGGCCTTACTTGCCTTACTGTGTACTAGAGTCTAGTGCTCATTAGTGGCTGCTTTTTGCATTTTATTTTTGTTGTGCTGCCTATCATCTCACTCTGCTGCTCCTGGGAACATTTTGACAACAGCAATGGCCATGAGCCTGGACTGGCAGTTGGCCAGGGCATTGCTGCTGTTCCTGTGCTGCTGTACGGGACAGGCTGGAACTCTAATATGAACTCGAGTCAATGAGACCGTTACCTGTAGATAAATACACAGGGGAGCAGGTATACCTCAAAGTGTCTGTGGTTGTGGATATGTCTACATTGTAGCTGGTATTCTTCTGAAGGGATTGTGACCCAAGGTTAAGTCCATGCTGGAGCAGATACACCTTGAAGTATCTGTGGCCATGGATAAGCCATGTCAGAACACAGAAGTGTCTGTGGATGTGGATAAGTCCACATCACAGCAGGTTTACTCCTCAAGATTGTGGCCCATGAATATGGCCACAACACAGAAGGTACATGTCTAAGAGACGGTGGCTGTGGATAAGGCCACACTGGAGCAAGTACACCCTTGAAGATACTGTGGCCCATGAATAAGTCCATGCTGGAGAAAGGGCAAGAGGAGGAGTTCATTGCGATGTTAAACCCTATGGCTTGATCCAAAGAGACCAGGCATGGAGATTACAATGGCTATGCCTTTAAATTTTTGTAACTTATTATCTAAATTGTATGTTATAGGAAATACTACGGAAGGAACCACCCAAACCAATGGAGGATGAGCCTTGCAAGAAACAGTGTAAGTGCAGCAGTGACTTGAGGTGGCTTTGGTGCCCAATAGCTCCATGGAATTCACCCCTCCTCTGTCCTCAGTGATCACTATAACAGATGGAGCCCAAATCTTGGACTAAATGAACTCAATGCGTATTTTATGGACATTTTGCTGGGGTGGCCTATAAACTAAGGGAAAAAAACCCCTGTCTACTGGGGTTAGTCCACAGCAGCAGTGATGTGGTTTACTTGAGTTCTAGAAGCTAATTTACCTGATATGACATGACAAAGTTGATTAAGAAGCTGAAGTGATATTTAACCACATGGAACAAGGTACCTGGATTGAAAACTCACAGGATTCAAACAATAATTTTAAGCAGGTAATCAGTACTGATTGTTCTTTCGCTGAGGAACAACAAGGACTGGTTTTTAATTGGCCTTACAATATTTAACATCTTGAAAGACTTGGAATAAAATAAATCACCAATAAAGCTTCAAATGAACAATGAATGCTAAATAATGAAGCAGAAAGGACACCATGTTATTTTTTAAACAATGCATTATGAAACAGTATACATTTTAGCACAGAAAAACAAAAATACATACACCTTGGAGCAAGGAACACTAGGCTGTAGAGGTGAAGCCCTAGGAAGCATTGTCTCTGAGTAGGACACAGAGATTATACTGGGTAATTAGGTAAATATGAACAGACAATATGGCCATTGTTGCCAAAATCTGACAATTTATAAATGAAAATATTGATAAAAATACCTGACTTGTCCTACTTTTGCATTTAGCACTATTTCAGCTTCTTTTAATATAAATGTCCAGTTCGTCATTCATAATTCAAGAAGTAGGTTGTTAAGTTGGAGACAATTCAAAGAAAAGCCTCAAGACTAATGCAGTATTGGGGAAAAAGACAGTGGGAGTATTCACAAAGCTAATCACTTTAGGATCATGCAGTTGTAAATGGAAAAAAGTTGGACCAATGCCCCAGTCCTGTTCTGAAAGTATCTCTGAGAAAGACTCTGTTGAAAGCAGAAGAAATCTAGAGAGGATTTGCATAACAGAAGTTAACTTCTGTGGAATTCTCTCCTGATATTGCTGTAGGGAACGGCTATGTGATAAGAGAAGGTTTTTGAATATATTACAACAAATTATAACAGAACCCAACGTCTGGAAATTGAAACCACAAAAATCCTTCACATTTTAAAGTCGAGAAATTAACTGCCGGAAAAGTTTACAAAAGATCACTTGGCAGTTCATCATTAAAAATATAAAAATCAAGACTAATTTTTTTTCCTATGATATATATTGTCACTGAAACTGAAATCAGTACAAGAAAGTTGTGTAGAAAATCAGGCTAGATTATCACAATTTCCTTCTTTGTTTTTATGGGTCTGTGATGTTCCAAAATTTGAATTAGATACATAACTTAATTTCAGTCTAGTTAAGAGATGGCTACCACATATCCTCAGCTGGTAATAGTCTGGGATCTAGATGCATACCATTTTGAAAATTTCAGACTTAAACAACAAATCATTAGTTTTATGAACTTCAAAGAAGCTGATGAACAATATTCAAAGAGAAACTACTTTCCAAGCAAGTATTTTCAGGTCTAATAAGCCGTAATGTAGAGATTTAAATTTATATATAAAAGAACCAAGAAATAAATATATTTTTAGAATCAGCAGGAGAACATTTTCAGACAGTTTCATAACTGCTGACTGATATTTAAACATTGAGACTGTCAAGCCCAGATGGGCATGCTGTGAACTATTCATAATGTTAAATGCTAATATTCATAAAACAACAGCTTCCACCTTTTATGGATTGAAATACATAAAACTGTTGCTCGCCTGTTATTTTTGCTTTCATCTGTGAACCTTGAAGAGGTTTCAATTTTAGCAGTTAATTGTGCACTTGTCCTACCTTTAACATGCAGTTAAGATTAGTGGTCTGTGTGGGCTTGAGATTCAAGATACAAATATTGTCATTGATCACAATGTGCTATAGGCTTCCCATGGCAAAGGAATGGGACAATCTGTTCATGCACATTCATGACATAGAACAAACATAAGCAACATGCAAACCAAACCTCAGCCTACTGCAGTATTGGGTACTTCTTCTTTAAAGGACAGTATTTCCTGAAAATCTGTGGTAAGTACCATGAAGTGCCTATTACTGAGCACAGTCAAGTAGAACAACACCCAAAATAAAGCAGGTCATGATAACATTTTTAAATAGTGAGTGACCACTGTTACTTTACTCACACTACATTTTTAATAAGAAAGCAAAACACAGTACAAATGAATCAGAAAAGGATAGAAAATACAGTTTTCTTGAAAAATGAAAGTAGGGTCAACCAAAATTCTTTTCCTGTATGTTGCTCCATAGTTGTGTTTACTGTGTTAACTGCATACATAGTTCAAAGGTCACAAATCGATTTATTAAAGCAAATAAAGACAAAACTCACTTTGCAAGGGCAGGGCATGAGGTTTTGGGGGCACCAATTTTTATTTCAGTGGAAGACCTAATTATGTTCAGTCTTAGCTGAAAGAAATAATCTCTTTCCACTGTAATGATTTATAGGAGGCATATCTGAGTTGTTTTGTATATCCATTTTCCCCTCTGGTCTCCATTCCCAAAACAAGCTGCATCTTCAATGATTCACTGGGATCATGGAACCATAGTGCATCATGAGAAATGCAATCTGTTCATAAAGCTTAATCCAGCTTATTGTGAAGACTGATGGAAACAAAATTAGACTAGACTATTTCATCTGGAAGGGATGTACAATGATCTAGTCCAACTGCCTGACCAATTCAGAGCTGACCAAAAGCTAAAGCATGTTATTAAGGGCATTGCCCAAATGCCTTTTAAACACTGGCAGACTTGAGGCAGCAATCATCTCTCTAAGCAGCCTGTTTCGGTGTTTGATCACCTTCTTGATAAAGAAATGTTTCCTAATGTCCAGTCTAAACCTTCCCTGACTTATGCTGGTTTGAACTGTTCAAAGAGAAGAGAATATCAAAGAGAAGAGCTCAGCACCTCCCTCTCTCCACTTCCCCTCCTCAAGAAGCTATAGAGAGCAATGAGGTCACCCCTTAGCCTCCTTTTCTCCAAACTACACAAACCCAAAGTCCANTACTCTAGGCCTTTAACAGATGCAATTTGGAGAACTGATGTTAGATACCAAAGTTCCCTAATGAATGAATGAAGGAACAGAAGTCCATGCATCAAAGCTAGTCAGACAATCAAAATTAGATGTCTAAAACAAGGAATGTGAGTAGTCTGCCGCTATGCAATATCCCATGGCATAAGGGTAAAAACACAGTGAGGCCCTAAGTGTTTATGCATTAATGTGTGATGCCTGTAGAGCATGACATTCAAGGGCTTGTTTTATGATCATTTTGACATTTCCAGAGACAGTTCAACTGAAACACATACTACAGATTTCTTTGATTCTGCTTAAATGTTNGGACATCTTCAAGGACCTTCACATGCTTCTTAAATTGTAGGGCCCAGAACTGCACGCAGTACTCCAGGTGAGGATGCATCAAGCGGATAATCCTACAAAACGTACCTAGCAGTGACAGGATTTGAACCTATGCCCTCAAAGAGACTCTGGATCCTTAATCCAGCACCTTAGACTTCACAGCCACACTGCCCTAGTGGAAAATTTATTTCATTCTCCAGTAAGTAATCACCCAACTAAAATTCAACTTCTTGGAATGTTTTAAAATTTTTTGAAAATGTTTTGAATGTTTTGGATGTTTTAAAACAAGTAATCCCTATCCATGATTAAATNCCTGGGTAGCTGCCTTCTGGATTCTGTTCTTCAGTGCTGCTTTGCTCTCCATGTGCTCTTACCAAATAGATAATGTAGGTAGAATGTGCAATTTTTTCTTAATCCTTCACATAAACTGAGCCAGTAGCAGTAGCAATTTAGATCTCTTTAACCTGTGCAACATGAATAACACTGTTTGGGTTATTTCTAATATTCAGATGATGATTCTGTGTACAGAGCTAATAGCCCAGCCTCCTGTGGACCTGATCTTCTCAGATGGACAATCGTATAGGATTTGACTGTCAGGTGATTCAAAACGTATGAGCCTCACTGGGAAATACTAATAGCCTAGAGTCTAGGTTCTCTGACATCCTATTAACCTGTAACTCATGACTAAGTCCTTACAAATCNTTAAAATTTTTTGAAAATGTTTTGAATGTTTTGGATGTTTTAAAACAAGTAATCCCTATCCATGATTAAATATAGTAGGAAAAAGGGTCAATAATGGTTCTTTCTATAGATAGAGGTAGACACTCTCTGAAGTGCACCACTCATTTCTGATTCCCTCGTTACCTGTCAGGGATCACCAATTGGAAAGTTCTATAAATATCTCCTTGCCTATGAGCCTGTGATCCCTTCCTAAGAANTGACATCCTATTAACCTGTAACTCATGACTAAGTCCTTACAAATCATGTTCTCTTATCTTTGCACTACAGTCAAGTGAATTTTAATTTTGTACAGTATTGATATGAGCTACCTCAATGTTTATAGAATGGCATTGCTCCTGGGATTCAGTTCCAAGACCTTGATGAACTCACAGTATAAACTGATACCATCTCTCTACCTGCTTTCAATGATATTAGTAGTTGCTTTCTTTCTGAAGTAAATTTTCTATTAACTGCTGTATAATTAAGGTTCCTAAGGAGCTATTAATGAAAAAGACTTTGAAATATGCAAGTGAACCTAACTTCTTCCTTACCTGAAGAATTGTATTTCTACTCCTCTTGATTTAGGTGGAAGCACTCAGTTTATATTCCATAGCTCTACAGTAAGTTTTTCCAGCTCTTTGCTCTTTGTATGCTTTTTTTAGATCATTCCCCCAGCATGAAGCACAACGGAAGGCTTGCTAATATGGAGTACTCTGTTCAATCAGGAAGTGCTTAATCAGGTCACCCATTTTATCAGGTTATCTTTGCAGGAGCTGGTGTGCATAATGATAATGTCAATGATTAGAGACAGAAGCTATAACATTGTGTTATATTTGGCCAGTGTAATATTTTAATGTTTCAAGTATTTTATGTATCTTTATGGACTTCATATTACTGGCAGCCCCAGAGTGAGATACAGTAGACCTCCTGCAAGAACTAAAGACATTGGGGACGGCAATTAATCTCCACGGCTGGGGCAATGTTTTGTTCTTAAGGCTTATATGCATCAGGCTTTATATGCCAGAAGGAGAAAAAAATCAAAGAGGATAATTCTATATGAAAAGACAAGATAGATGTGGAAAAGCAACACACTCTAATTAAACACACAGAACAGAAAGCTCCTGAAAATGAGTGTACAGGAAGTTGAAATCCACCAGGGTATTCAAGGGGAGGAAGAGTAACTATATAGGAGATGTGCACACCCAGCCATATAAGCCATTTCTTGTCTTAGGATCATGAGATCATAGGATAGGATCTTGAGATAATTTAGGGTAGAAGATTCCTGTGGAGATTTTCAGTTCAACTTCCTTCCCAAAACAAGGTAATCTCTGTGGTCAGACCAGGTTGTTCTGGATTTTATCCTGTTGGGTCTTGAAAACCTCTGGGGATGGATGGATACTTCACATCTTCTCTAGTTAACCTGCTTGTAACCAAGCTTCCATTCCTTGCTTCTGCAGAAAAAGTTTATCCTTACATTCAGTATGAACCTTATTTCAACTTACACCCATTGCCTCTTATCATCCTTCCATGCACCACTGTGCAGACCTTTGCTCTGCCTTCTCTATAACCTCCCCATAGGCACTGAGGTGGTAGCTGTTCAGTCTTCTTAAGGTCTTCTCTTCTCTTGGTGGCCCTTCAATGAACTTAGTACAGTTTATCAATGCCAATCTTGTATTTGGGGGCCAAAACTGGACATGGCACTCCAGATGCAGTCTAATGAGTGGCGAATGGAGGAGAATAATACCTCCCCTTGACCTACCAGCTCCATTCCTGTTAATATAGCTCAGAAGGATGCTGGATGTTTTTTTCTGCCAGGATACTGTTGGTTCCTTGTCAGCTAGCTGTCAGACAAGAGCCTTGAGCCTTTTTTTTTCACAGGGCTATTCTTCAGCTAGTCTGTCCCCAGCCTCTATCACTGCAAGGGGTTCTTCCTTTCCATGTGCAGGTCTTTGTATTTTGCCCTGTTGAAATTCATAAGGTTCCTGTCAGCCCATTCCTTCAGCCTGTCCTTCTGTATGACAGTCCTGCTGTCAAGCATATTGACTAGTCTCCTCGATTTGGTATCATCTCCAAAGCTGATGAGAGTACACTTCACTGCCTTTTCCAGGCCATTGATAAAGACATTAAACACAACAGTTCTCATGTTAGACCTCTTTGGCACTCTTTGTTACCAGCCTGAAATATGAGTATGATCAATTAACCTCTATCTCTTGAGCCTGATCATTCTGCTAGGTTTTTACCTGTTGGTTGTTCTCTCACCCAGCCTTTAGTGTCCTAGTTTACACGCAAGAACATGGTTGAAGACATGTTGAAAGCCTTGTTGAAATGTATATAAATGACATCCCTCACTCTCCTCTTACCTGTAAATCATCATTTTTTCACAGAGGCAACCAGGTTAGTCACGCATGATTTAGTAACCCTGTCACCTTCTTCTCCCTCATGTGCTCCAAGAGGACTTGCTTTATGATTTTCCCAGGGACAAAGTGAGGTTGAATTACCTGTAGTTCACCAGATTTTCTTTTTCGATCCTTTTTGAAGATGAGCGCTTTTCTCCAGTCATCAGGGATCTTCCCCAATCGCCATCACCTTTGAAAGATGATAGAAGGCAACCTTGCAAGGACATTGATCAGTTCTGTCAGGACCTCTGGATGCAGTCTGACCTCTGGATATGTATAGATGAAGGGTTTTTTTAGGAAATAGCAGTTTTGGTCACCATCCAGTGCTAATAGTTCTCCCTCTCCTTTAAGCTTTTCATTAATCACAGAGGCCTGGGAGACCCTGCTGATGAAAAGTGAGAAAAAAGTGGCACTAAGTAATTCAGTCTAGTCTGCATCCACTATCTCTAAGCCACTTGCCTCATTCAGAAATGTTATCACATTTTCCTTTTCAATATTTTGCTACTAATGCAGTGATACAAAATTTTCCTCTTGCTTTTTACATTCCTTGCAAGCATCACATCTCAGTGAGTTTTAGCTTTCCTAACACAATCCCTACAGACCTAGGTAATGTTTCTAAATTCTTCCTTTGTAGCCTGTCCCACTTCCACCTTCTCTTTTTTGCACTGGGACAGTGGCCCCCGCAGGATCCCCACAAGAAATCACCTGAATACACTTGCCTGAAGTCCAGGGTCAGTATTCTTGCTCCTCTCTTTCATCACCCCTCTTAGCATTCTGAGCTCCACTGCTTCAAGGTTACTAAAGCCAAGACTGCTATTGATTACCATCGCACCAAACAGCTATTCCTTGTCTGCGAATAGGAGAACCAATTGTGTGTCACACAGGGTTGGTCCACCCTGTACTTCTGTCACCTTCAGAAATCTGCTTGACTGCTTGCATCCCACTATGTTGTCAATCCAGCAAGGAACAGGGAGGACAAAATCTCCCATAAGAGCCAGGGCCTGTGATACAGAAACTTCCAAAAATTCTTCTCCTTTTATGCCTTCTCTGAAATACTATTGATTAGAATAAATTGAATGAGAGGAGTCTGGCCACAAAATAACGTTGTCATTGCCCCTGAGAGAGCAATTCAGATGCTAAGCTTCAGTGATGTGCTGTGGTAAACAAGATTCTCAATATGAAGTCCAGGGACTGAAGTCCAGACAAGTACAGGCTTGAAAACTGGGTGGGTTAGCCCTTTCAGCATGCGTACAGTAAATCTAGGACTGCGATAGATGGATGTAGCCTGCACTTAATGCACATTCACCTTGAAAAGTCATATCAATAACTAATGTTTCATTTACAGAGCTGTAGTCAGACATTAAAATATTCAGGATTTATTTAAATGGCAGAGCCTCTGCTCAGGTGGCATAAACCACAGCAGACCTGAGCCTTTGAGTACTGCACTTCCAAGTGAAGAGTTTTTGGACAGCAGTGGGAACTCTGTCACAGGAATTCAACATGAGATTCACTAGTCACAGTTACGAGATTCATTCAGTCCTAAACCTTGGTCATTTTAATACCAAAAAGATACAGAGGAAGAGCAGCAAGCAACACTTCTAAGCCCTTGTGGATTCTATTTTAAATCTTTGTAAAAACAAACAAACAAACAAACTCAACTCACAAATAACGTATACACTTGGAGTCTATTTACCATTCCTATGGTGAAAACAATCACCAGGTTAAGGCTGGAGAAGAGGCACTGTGAACAGGAGGTCTGTACTTGAGGTCAGGGAAAAAAAACACTGGCATTTTAAAGAGGACTATCTAATTTATCACACGAGATGAGCTGCACCTCATTCAGACACTCTGGGTTTGTAGGAACTTCTGACAACAACTAACAGGTATGTACTTTTACTGACTACACACAACAAATTTATGACTGCATTAGTAAGGAATAAACTTATTATGCCTTTCCAACATCATTATACTTGAACAACCACAATTAAACTCCTAATCCTTAACTTTCTCAAGCTGGGATAGTCTCTTAGATCACTGTTGTGCAGATATACTTCAGCTAGACCTGAACTTTGAAACAGTACACTTACAGCAGCACTATGCCAAGCTTTGATTTATTACTTTTGTTTCTGAAATCCAAACTTATTACTTCAGGATGTTGCTCTGCTGGGTCATGCAGAGGTACTAACTCACTCAGAGGTAACACAAGACAACACTGTAGGGTGATATGAAAATTTTAAAAAGTACTGTGTCCAGCACAAATTAAAGCTCCAGATTTAATGTGGAAGCTGCATTTTATTTGCCACTTTTACCCACCAGGGGTAACCCATGGTTGTTCAAGTATAGCTATATACTAAGAGTTTATGATAATGCTTTCTTAAGGTACTATATTTTACCAATAAATAGCTTTCCATTATGATTTACACTACACTTTGAATTTAAAAAAAAATTATTTTCTCTACTAAGGATCATATTTTACAAATCTAAGTGAATGCAAATATATTTACTTATATAAGCTGTTATGATTTTTTATATATATATTATTATTTCTTGCCAGAATTCCAATAAACTGCAGGAGCCTGCACATCTGTTATAACATTGCCCCACTGCTTTTCCACGTAGGGCATGTTTAAATTGATAAAGTACGTAATTTTTAAGCTGTTTTTGTTTTTATTGCTAGTCTTGGTGTCACTGTAAAGGCAGTTTTGATAAATAGTAATGTTAACTGATGTAGTTTTTACTACCAAGAAACTTTCTCACTGATTGGTGAAAATGTCTGTATGAGGCAATATACAAATCTGTATATTTACATACATACATGTATGTATGTATAAATATTTTGAAAATCACATTGATATTCACAAAAGTTTATTCTTCAGGATAAGTTTTCACATGGTTTCATTTATATTATCCTCTGAAGTAAAATGTAACAGTAAGCTCAGAATATACCCTGTTAAATTGTTCTATGATCAAAATATACAGAAGTAGAAAAATATCCTGTCAGCTAATGAGATGGTTCTGGATATTCTATAAATAACCATCAAATGCTAGAAAATTTAAGATCATAAAGTTTTATTCTCATTGGACACATTACTGACCTTGGAAATATAAATGCATATTTCTTCAATACCGACTTGTAAATTGCATTTCCTATGAAGACAAATTTCATGGAGTGGCATTCTTCTGGGGTATCATGTTGCAATTATTTTTACCTTTTCCTTGATGCTTGAAATTTTATTTGATTCATGCAAGATTAAAGCTTTGAATATGTTAATCAGATCATTTACCATATACTAAAAGTTCAAAAATATCTTAATTTTTTTCACCAAAATTGTGTCAAGGGTGTGTGGTTTTTTCTGGGACAAGAGACAGGTTGTTGGCTGGAATGTTGAGTGTTTCTGCAGGAAAAGCATGTTTTTCAATAAAAGTCTCACTGAAAAGAAAGAACCTCCACATGTGACCATTTTCCTGCATCATTTTAAAAAATACTCTTCAAGTATCTTTTTGTTCCTCTTCATGTTTCTGACTTCTTAACCTCCCTTTCTCCTTACCAATTAAAGATCACCCTTTTTGTTACTGTAATTCATCTCTTTATTCTAAAATCCTCCCAGATGATTCCCATTTCAGTTGGGATTTCTCTTCATTATCCTCAATATTTTTTTCTTCTCTGATATCAATTAAGTCTTCTTGACAGCTTCCAAATGTCATCATGGGAATTGAGCCAACTTTGCAATGTCACTTGTTGTCTCTTTTGTCTGGACCCAGCCTATGCCTGCTGATGTTTTTGCCAATCTCTTTTCCTCAGAGACTTTGGTTAGAAGTGTCAAAGACAAACCTGAATATCTCCTGCCTGGTGAAGCCTCAGGTAATTTAACATCTACTTTTAAATTTTAAATATATATATATATCCTTAATTAGTACATGTAATAAATACACACTGTAGGAGTCGGGAATTATCATATTCACAGGTGGAAGTTAATGTGAAATCTTTTTTGTACCTACAATAATCCTTTAGTAAAGGAACAGTGAGTTAACAAACCTCAGAAGTAAGAATTTTGAGGAATCGCATCTATGTTTCAACTTCAGTCACTCTTCCAGTGTATTCTAACAAGCAGCTGAATGAGGGTATTCCAGGGCCTGTAGGATTTCAGTTTGTTCTTCTGGAAGGGCCAGTCACCTTTAGAGAAGTTCTTTACACAACCCATAGAAGACCAGAATTTGCCCTATCTTGTAAAAGCAATCAATCACCAAGAGATGCTGCTCTGGAGCCAGACAGGCCCAGAGCAGAGTGGTAGATGTCAGTGCACAGTGGGTTCTCCTGAGGCAAGAAAATGCCAAGGGACTGGAGAGACCCACCAGGAGCCAGCAGCTCTCATGGGAGCTGCCGATAAGGCCTGGACATTGCTGGGGCTACAGCAACCACCCTCATGCCTATATATAGCAGCCTGGGGAGCATGAGCATGCATGGTGTGGCAGTTTGCACAGCAGTTGGCATGGAAGGGAGCACAGGAAGGGCACTGAAGCTCTTCCAGCTCAAGAGGTAAGTTGAGTTGGTGGTCATCACCCTCTTGAAAGGAGCTTAGCTATGGTCTCCACCTAGCAGAAAGTTACATTCTCTACACTCACCAGAATGGATATGACAAGTAAGACAGAGCTTCCACAAAAACAAATCTCAGGCTGCAGGGTGTGCCAGAGCTTTTCTATGATAGTGGTGGACAGTAGTGAGAACAACTGTGTGCATTGTGACCAGGTTGATGATCTGCTCAGTCTGGTGGCAGAGCTGCGAGAGGAAGTAGAAAGGTTAAGGATTATCAGAGAGGCTGAGCAAGAGATAGACTGGTGGAGTCAAGCTCTGCCATCCCTGAGACAGAAACAGGAGAACTCACAAAAAAAAAAAAAAGATCAAGGGGATTCTGTATCCTTCCCTGTGCCAGGCTGAAGGCAGCAGCTAAATGAAAGGAGTGAATGGAGGCAAGTCTACACTCTGGGTGACAGGCAAACTTCATCCTTGACACCTTGCCCCATAGGTTCCCCTGTACAACAGGTATGAGGCTCTGGATGTGGAAGACCAGTCAGTGGAGGATGTGGATGATGGTCCTTCTCCACCAGAGGTGTCTCCAAGGTCAGAAAGGCCTACCCACCCATATCACGACCACCTCCACAAAGAATACCAGGAGGGTTATAGCTGTGGGCAACCCCTTTCTGAAATGAACAGATAGTCCAATATGCCACACAGACCCTCTTCTTAGGGAAGTCTCCTGCCTTCCTAGGGGCCAGGTTAAGGATATCACTAGGAAACTTCCTAGCTTGGTATGGCCCTTGGACTATATTACCTGTTACTAGTCTTCCATGTAGGTGGACATGAAGACAAAACATGTAGTCCAAGGGTGATCAAAAAAGACTTCAGGGCCTTGGGACAGTTGCAGAGGGAATCTGGGGCACAGTTCATTTTTCTCTCTCCTTCCACTTACACTCAGTAACATTGTAAGAAACAGACAGACTCAGCCTATTAATACATGGCTCTGCAGCTGGTGTCACTGACAGATTTGGGGGTTTTTTGATAATGGGATGGCCTACACAGCACCAGGTTTGCCTGCATTGGGTGGGATTCACACCTCTCTTTGCTCATGAAGTTCTGAGACTCATTGACAGTGCTTTAAACTAGACTTGAAGGAGGAGGGGGATAATACCAGGCTCGCCTGTGACAAGCTGTGGAATGACATGTCATGGTTAGAGGGACAGTGTGACAGCAAGGACCCTCACCTTGTCGCTCTGAGATGTCCTGGGTATGCTTGAACATGCTTTAAATCTTTTGGAGATGAGTCAGAGGCTCTTGAGATAGTAAAAGACAACAAGGAAATATCAGTGAAGTACCTCAAAGGAATTAAGTAGATTTCCTCTAAGAAGGTGACATAGCCAACAACCCAGCTGAAATATCTCTACATCAATGCACACAGCAANCTCTTCCCACACCTCCTGAGTCAAGGGATCACAAGATGGGGACCAAAGGGGCAAAGTCTCTCCTAGTATAAGATAAGTATTGTGACCACCTGAGGAACCTGAACATATATAAGCCTACGGGACCTGACAAATTGCATCCCAGAGTGCCAAGGGAACTGGCTGCTGTCGTTGCCCNCCCATGACTGGAGTGTGCTTATCAATGACTACAGGCTGTTCAGAAGGGACAGACAAGGAAGGAGGGGCAGAAGCATTACGCTCTACATTAAGAAATTGATAGAGTGTGAAGAGTTGTCCCTGAAGAATAGCCATGAACAGGTCAAAAGCTTATGGGTAAGAAATAGAGACCAAGGCAACAAAGGGAACCTTGTGGTTAATGTCTCCTATAGGCCACCTGATCAAGGGAAGCCTATTGACAAAGTCTTCTTATTCCAGCTACAGAAGGCTTCATGCTCGCAGGCTCTCATCCTGATAGTGGACTTCAACCACCCCGACACCTGCTGGAAAAGTAGCACAGCAAGATGTAGGCAATCCAGGAGGCTCCTGAAATGCGTGAAGGATAACTCCTCAGGGCTATCTATTGTGTAGGGATGGGATCAGGAAGACCAAGGCATGGCTGGAACTGAATTTGACAAAGAATGCTAAGAATAATATTAAAGGCTTTTATAGGTCAACCATAAAAGGAAGGTCAAAGAAAGTGTACCCCCTAGATGACCAAGACTGGCAAGCTGGTAACGAGACAAAAAGAAGGCTGAGGTATTCAAAAACTTTTTTACCCCTGTCTTCACT
>VYZX01020698.1:405-12068 GCA_013401335.1 Brachypteracias leptosomus | reverse complement strand
GTGGATAAGGAACTGGTTGGATGGTCGCATCCAGAGCATAATGGTCGATATTCAGATGGAGAGCAGTGACAAGTGTTGTCCCTCAGGAGTCTGTACTGGGACCAGTGTTGTTTAATATTTTCATCAATGACATAGACAATGGGATCGAGTGCACCCTTAGCAAGTTTGCAGATGACACCAAGCTCAGTAGTGTAGTTGACACATCAGAGGAATGGGTTGTCATCCAGAGGGACCTGGACAACCTTGAGAAGTAGGCCCATGTGAACTTCATGAGGTTCAACAAAGCCAAGTCCAAGGTCCTGCACCTGGATTGGGGCAACTCTCAGTATCCATACAGGCTGGGAGATGAAACAATTGAGAGCAGCCCTGCAGTTTGGGTTACTGATGGTTGAAAAATTGAACATGAGCCAGTAATGCTTGCAGCCCAGAAGGCAAATCACATCCTGGGCTGCATCAAAAGAAGTGTGGCCAGAAGCTTGAGGGAGGTGATTCTGCCCCTGCTCTGCTCTCATGAGACCCCGCCTGGAGTACTGTGTCCAGCTCCTGAGTCCTCAGCACAAGAATGACATGAATCTGTTGAAGTGGGTCGAGAGGAGGGCAACAAAAGTTATCAGAGAATAGAGCATCTCTACTATGAAGAAAGGCTGAGAGAATTTGGATTGTTCAGCCTGGAGAAGAGAAGGCTCCCAGGAGACCTTATAGCAGCCTTTCAGTACTTAAAGGGGGCCTATAAAAAAGATGGTGTCTTTTTAGTAGGGCCTGTTGTGACAGAACAAGGAGCTATGGTTTTAAACTAAAAGAAGGTAGATTTAGATTAGCTATGAGAAAGAAATTTTTTATGATGCGGGTGGTGAAACACTGGAACAGGTTGTTAAGAGAGGTGGTAGACGTCCCATCACTCAAAACATTCAAGGTCAGGTTAGATGTGGCACTAAGGAACCTGATCTAGTTGAAGATGTCCCTGCTCAGTGCAGGGGGGTTGGATTAGATGACTTTTAAAGGTCTCTTCCAACCCAAACCATTCTATGATTTTACCATTCTGTGACAGTAACACCACGTCTCATATGGAGGGAAAGATAGGTTTCAGGTAGATGAGGAACTATCAGATAAAACATTACTCTTCCCCCTTTCATGTTTGTCCTGTGTCTTTGCAGAAAGAGGAGAAAAAAAACCAAAGAAAGGAATACAGCTGTCTGAGAAATCAATAAAACTTACTAAGATTTAAATTTCTCAATTAATAACCTGCTCTGGTTTTTTGTGTGTGTGTGTCCTATGAACTGGTATTACTTTGGCATCCAGAATTTTTCAAATCTTGTAGCTATTACCTGTTATGGTTAGCTTCCTATAAATATGTCAGAGCTATTAATGGGTAAAGTAAGAATACTTCACCAAAAGAATACATTGGCACCATGCTTGGTTTTTTTTCAATGGATCTACAGTGTAAAATGAATAGGACTGAGCCACATTGTTCCCCTTAATTTTTGAAGAGAAGTACAAAGATCCACCACAGAGCTATACCAAAAGCTTAATATTCTTTTAAAGTGATGTTATCATTTTGTGAGCGAAGCTTTTGTTACAGCTGAAGAACAAAGCCAAGGAAATGGAGTAATTCCAGCTAAACTCATGTAAGTGTTAGATTCTACAAAATTTCTGCCAGGCTTTTATTATCTGCTCATGCACAGATGTGGTTGCTTAGTGTCTCTCAGATTATTTTCTTAGTTTTCTCTAATCAAATGACAGAGTGAAGCAAGTTTTTAGCATTTTTCAACCACACCAAGTAAACTCCAGAGATATTTCTCCCAGTCTTCCTGTACTGCATATCTAGCATGTTTGAATACAAGCAATAGCATATATTTAATTTTACTATTATTGCAGGCCAGCAGAAGCAAAATATTATTATGTATGTCACTCATTCTTTCCAATAACTTGTTATCCTGAAGAAGTCAAGACTTTTTAAAAAACCCCTATTTTCATCTTGAAATAACTACTGCCTACCTCTGTTTAAAAGATGCATAAACTAAAATCCCATGAGGCTTAATGAGCTGCCTGAAGTCAAGCAATGAGTTAGAGAGAGCACTTAGGGCACCTAAACTGGTTATAAACTTAAGTTGTTTGTGAGAATAAGAAAATCTGGAACCATCAAATATATCATAGCAGTTAAATGGCAGTCAGTAATTATGTGGAAAAATTGAGCTGGGAATGATTCAAGCTTTGGTTCTGTCTTTTCAGCAGGTGGGGAGACTGCAGAAGGAGCAGCTGTTCTCCAGCCTGTTTGCAGCACATTCTCCCATGAGAATGGCAGTGAAGCCCTGGATACACACTCAGACCCATCACTTAGCAAGCTGGGAGACATATAGTGGTCCTCACTTCACATTACTGTGTGGACATACTAGGCAAATTAACCAAAAGTTGATTGCTAAAGAAACTACAGAAGAAGCACTACAAAATAACAAAAGGTAAGAGAGAGATAAATTATCCTTTGTATGCTCTCATTTCTGATTACTTTTTTATGCACAAATCAAAACTAGTTTGGAATCAAAAGGATTAGGAAAAAGCAGAACATGAAAATCAAATAACTTTAATTAAACTTTTCTCAGTTTTGCCAGCTGGAAGACCTTTTTTTTCACTCAAGTACTTTCCTTGCCAATTGCATTTTTTCTGAATTTTCCACAGGCTTGCATTTCTCTTATAATGTATTTATTATAGAGTGTACTGAATATTAAGCTGAATTCATTCTGATATGAACAAAAAACAAAAGTGAAAGAAAGAAGGGAAGGAAGAAATAGAGAAAAAATCAAAGAAAGGAAAAGAAAGAGAGAGGGAGACAGAAAGGACAGACATAGTCCCCAGAATCTTTCCACAGTTGTTTACAAAGTTACTTCCAATTTTATGCATTTAAAATTCACCTTAATCCATGAGATGACCACTTTCTGAAGACTACTGTGTATAAATTTGTCAAGACATCCCTTTATTGGTACATAGTCTAGCAAGACAAGAGGTTTTCTCCATCAGTTTCTTTCATGGCAGTACCAGTTCAGACAAGAATGACAGCAGGAACACAGCTGTCAGACTAAAGATATTTGGTTTATCTAGTTTTGACAGTGAGAAACCCAGAGTATTTGCTATTTCATGAGCAGTACACACATCCCAGCTATTTTTAACCTATGTCATTATGATCAAAAATAAAACTTACATGAAACAGCATGAGCCAAGCTACTTTGGATCCATTTCAAAAATTGCACCCCTTGGGGTTTCTGTTCACATCTCAGCCAACTACGTAGAGCTTGAAGGCATGAGGACAGAAACAGCTGCCTACAAAATAACTGATCATATTCACCTCACATGCTCAAAGCTAGAATCAGCTCGAGGTCTCGTCTACTATAACCAATGGCTATCTGTTTCCTGTTTTCTGATAAGTTGTTTTAAACAATGAAGGCAATTTAAAAGACTTGGTGCTGTGCTACACGAAAGCCCAGAAAGCCAGTGTCGTCTTGTTACATGATCCCATGGAACATGCCTAAGAGAACCATTCTCCTATTCCTTCTGTATAAATATTTTATTATTGCATGTTTCTCTTTCCTGAAAGAAATGCAATGTGATAAAAAAAATAAAATTCCAGAACACAAAATGCAGCATACATCAGTTAGGAGGAACAGAAAAAAAATCTTTGTTTTTTAAAGTACTCTAAAATAATCTAATTTATAGTATATCTCTAGATTATAATGAGACAGAAAAAAATAGCTAGTTTGAAATTTGAGGATCTGTGATCTCTTTACCTTTATATTCTGTGCCACTTGCAGTAAATCCAGAGTGTGACACTGAGTTTGGCAGCATTGCAAGCAGCCTAACATCATGATTAGAGAGAGTAAAATCAAGCTGAACAAGTTTAAGGCTTTATAGTGTAGTCATTGCATTTATTTTACTAGATAGTTTGAGAGGCTTTTTTGCTTGATTCATTTTTTTACCAACTATCTCCTTTGTAAGCTACAGTTAGTTCTTTGGGTTTATATTTATATAGGGCCTTATTTAAAACACTCTTGCCAAAATCTCAAAACAAACTGCTTTGTGATACAGTGTTGTAAAAAATGCTACGAGCAGAATAACACTGCTGGAAACATTAATGGAGGAAAAATGGAATACCTTTTCTTTCCTCAGGCTTTCATAGATATTGTAAGAAATATATCACTGTTGATTTACAGGACAACTGCATAGCTTCCAACATCCTATCAATTCTTCCCAGAAAGTGTCACAAAAGCAGCACTTTCAGAGTGATTTAGCAATACAGCAATTTCTCTAACAAGGAATGTATTTTTAATGATATTTCACCATTTTTTTGGCAATGGCTTTTCATGTTCATTTATTTTAATTATGCTGTATTTATGTTACAAGATCATTCCCAGATACGTGAAGACATGACTCATCTTTAAAATCAATCAATTACATTGAGAAAGCCAACACCAATAGTAAATTATGTTACTGAAATTTAAGTTGAAGTCCTCTGAAGATGTTTTAATAATGAGGAGGGGAAAACCTATGCGACTCTCCCGTTCTCTGTGAAATGCCTGGGCAAGGGGCTGTAAGTAGACACATGGAGCATTAGATATGCAGCAGGCTCGGTGTGCAAGGAATTGTTTGTTACTGTGNTATGGAGATACCTCTCCACAGTGGTGCATCTGTTAATTCAGGCAATGACTAGTGAAAGTTAAAATATATTGAAGTACATTGAAGTAACTGAGGGAACTCACCCTGTGTAGTTTCGGTATGTCTGATTTCACCACATCTGAGCTCAGCTGTGTATCATGGCTGTAATGTTTTAGGTTGAAACTAAGAATATTATTCTGATTATTATAAACCTAGAATATAAGTTTTTCCCTAGCATTCAGTATAATCATTAACTTTCACATTTCTATTGTTCAGAGTTATCTTTTTACACTAGAAACTTTTTTTTTCTAGTCAGTGTATTCAAATAATTAAGATTTACAATACAAAGTTCTTAGAAATTGAATTTCCCAACAGTCTTTCAAAAGCAAAGTCTAGCTTTGGTGTAACAGGTACAATGCTTTTCCACACTGATAAAACAGAAAAAGTTTTATCAACACTTAATAAGTTGAAAGTTTTGTTTACATATACATAAACATTTGAAATGATAAATCAGCATATCCATATACATGAACCCAACCATATCAAAACAGAAATAGGGGATACAGACAATTCCTACAGACTCGTGGTTTGAGCTGTGGAATGGATGAGCAGCTATGATGTGGTGTCAGCTTTTGCTGAGGTGCATCAAAACTTCAGGGTCTTTCTATGCTACTCTAAGCACTCATTTACAAAAGACCTGGCTAGGATTGTGGCATTCAGTTGTGATAGCCTTTAGACTTAGCTTCTTTGCTTTCATGAGTCCAATAGTCCTATGTAAATTTACCGCTTTAGTTTGTGTGTTGCAACTTCCTCTGTGCTGGATCTCTGAGGGGTATGAGTACCTTAGAGAACACAAGCTTGATTGCTTGGATTGGTGAACCCCAGAAGCTGACTTTCCAGCTTTCAGTAAATTTCTAAATGGGTCCCTAGCAATCTGAGAGAAGAGAGTGAAGAGTGGGGGTCCCCAGTAAAATAGTTTTCATGATGGTTTAGAATGAACACCCTGAAAGAGAAAGCTAAAAATGAAAAATGATGGATGCATTCAAAAACACATGAGGTTTTGTGGTAAGTTGGTTCTCTAATGATAAATTTACATATTTGCTGTAATGGAAGTGAAAATGAAAGTTATATTTAAAAAAATGTTACAAAGTCTTAAAAACAGATATTCTTTAGTTTGCGCAGGTTGAAGTGTTAGTCACAAGAGAAGTAGAGAAACTACAGAATTACATTACTAGGGTGATTTTTTTCTTGTTGAATTAAAACATCAATTATTTGAAAGATCATCTTGAGGTGCTATAAATGCATTTTTTTATGCAATAAGGATTTTGTCTTTGAGGAAAATGCAGTAACATACTAAATTTAAAATAAATAGTGTGTGAAGTGGCCTTAATTTACGGAATTAAGCTAATTATTTCAGTAGATTTGATTAAATCAAATACATGGATTCAATATGGTTTAATCAATGAAGCTTAGATTCACATCTTTAACTAATTCAGGCTGCATTCCTTGAATGTCATATGTAGAAAAGTTGTAACTGATGATGACTTAGGCCTGAGAAGAATGAAACAAAAGCACTAACTGTCCTTCGTATAATGAATATTCTTTGTGTTTCTTCTGTTGTATGTTCCAACCATTTTTCAAAGTTGGAGGGTAAGTGCTTCTTTTCCTGTCAGACCTGGAGGCATTTTTTTCTGTACTTGAATGGCTCATAATACAGATTGAGGGCTGTTCCAGAGCTGCTGCATAACCTCCTTCTAAGGGACATATTGTCAATTATTTTGCCTAAGGCATTAAAAGAATCTTGCTTCTAGCTCTGGCTAGGGGAAAAAAAAAAAAAAGAAAAAAGTGAGAATGCTTTATGTCAATCATACTCTCTTAAGAGTCTGATTATTACCCTTACTGGTCTATACAGTTATGTCAAAACTAAACCCAGATCATAACTGTACTCATTTTCACTACTGTATTTAAGGACTGTTGTTACCACATAGATTTCTAAAATCTTTGTGATTCAAAATTCATTCTTGTTGGACAAGTGTTACAATCTTTTCCTAAAATTGATGTTAAACCTCTCAGGAGATGATAGTAGAAAAGAGTTAGTTGAGCTTACTTTCTTAAATATTTAAGTGATGATAAAGAAGAAGGAGCAAGCATTGTATCAATTACAATTGAAACAACTAAAAGTTGTGAAGATGGGTGAAGCTTGAAATTTCTTAAAGAAAAACACTAGAAATAATATGAGTAGAAAGCAGGAAACAATATTCAGGCTGGAATTTTCAGTGGGTTCTTGGGCTTCCCAATATCTCCAGATTTGTATGTTTGCAGTCTAGCATGGGCAACAAAAGAAGTCAATACTTCTTGGTTGTGACTTCATTAGTTAATTAGACTGAACTGAGAACAAACTTTTATCATGACTGCTTAGGTGACTTGGGAGAGATTTGTAGGGGTATAGAAATTGGAGGGAGCTATTGATAGAAGTATTTCTGACAGAGAAATTTGTACTAATGCCAGTATACCTGTCTATATTTTAGCCTGTGTTTAAGAACTAGATTGTGTGCCTGAGTTTAATAACATGACACAAGGCTATGCCAGCTCTGATCTCAAAGCAGACTCTCAAAACTGTCCACTTTGTTTTGAATCTCCTGATCTGCAGAAGCACATGTAAGCATTTGGTCAGGTTGCATACACTATGGGCTGACATTTGAGCATATGGAAGTTCCTGACGCTGCAAAGCCTTCTCAGACATCTGCTGTGTCTTTGTCCACTTTACTAATTAGAGATTTCCTGGAATGATCTATCTTCCAGATAATGTCCAGGTTTTTTGCCCTACAGAGAGCTAGCTCAAGCACTACCAAAAAAAACAAACCAAAAAGAAAAATAATCGTTCTACAATGTGGACAAAAGGAGATCCAGTGTCGAAATTGTCTCCCTGATCCTCTTTTGCTTTTGCAACATAGACATACTCTCTGTGTATAGAAGGCAGTTTGGCTCATTAAAATGATTGCGCGACACTTCCCTAAGCAGAACTTAAACATATCTACATATAGTTGGGACTGTGTATGAACAATGACATAGGAGTAACAGGAAGTGTTCTGTAGTCCAGCCTCTGCTAGCATGAGTAATATTTCCTAACCCTTTCATAAACACGTCCATCTTCATACAAAACTAGGTAGAGAAGACAAAACTCTCTTTCAAAACTTACAGAAAATTCTAATTTCAAAACTGAAAATTATTGTTATTTGGGCTCCTATCTAAGCTTCAGATAACTCATGAACAATTTTATAGCTGTTAATTCCTGTGCAACTATTGTTTATTTTGCTTAAATAACATTTTACAATCATGGTCAGAAAATGTGTGTGCCCAGTGACAGTTCAAATGATGTGTAGCTTGTGTGAATTGTCACTGAACACCACTGCACAGGGGTGATGTATTTCCTGCTCACGTATATATTTTGATGAGCACTTTTGTTTTAATGGTAGTAGTGCAGGCCTGATACTAGAACTGCACTTTGCATAAAAGAGAAAGCTCAGAAAGATTTTCCTGAGGATTATGATGTTTTGATGGAGGTGGACCTCATGTTCCCAAGATAGCAGACAGCTCTTGTGCACCGATTGCCTGGTTGCTCTTGCAACATCAGAGCACCACTATATTAAAAATGAGACATTCGATACTTAAAAGAAAACAAACTACAATCCTTTGTAACATAGATACAAATGCATAAACAGAATACATCTGAAAGAGACAAATTGAATCTACCTCTTCTGTTCAAATTTAGTTTCTTGGAATACACATAGCACATAAATTGAGCAGACTACTTACCAAACAGCAAAGTAGAAAGTTCATATGTAACCGTGACATTTTGAGAATGAAAAAACTTAGTATGCATAGCAGCTCCACATTGTACATTGTGCATTCAATGGCAAGAGGACATATGGAAAAAATAGAAATGTCATTGCCTTAGTCACCGAATTAATGTTGTGGCTGCCTGTTACTATTAAGGTTATGACTTATACAGGACAAATTCCTCATTCTTTTTGTTTATCAACACTAGTTATACTATTTACATGTCTTTAACTTTGTGATGGCAGGGATTTTTTCTCTAGAATTTTACATTTATCTGTTCAAGCAGAGCTACAGAAGCAGTCATTTCAAATAATAAATAGCAAAACAACATTTCTACGTTCAGTAAACTATACACAACTCATGTTTAATCTAAAATGTAAGAGATTTAGGGAATATATCCTTTACTATGGAAGATACTGCATTTGGGGCTTATGGGTACATTAGTAGTGGGACCTAATAGACTAGGCAGTTTAAACCACATTTCAAATTAAGGAGGTATATTGATTGCAATATGTATAAGTTTGAGGAAACTTCCCAAATTTTATACAGAATGTTGGCACGTTTTATGACATCTCATGATTTTCTACACTTAGTTCATGGAAAATATACTTCAAATCTTATCTTTAAATCATATAAAATAAAACTTCCCAGATCACCTCTTTAGTCATTTAAGATTGTCACAGTTTTCTAAAGTAACTTTTGTTCAGCCACTGTTCCATGCATCACTATACCTGTGATACAGCAGACATCTAGTATTGATATTTTTATATCCATATTGATTGACAAGTTTAATTATCTTTCTAAAAAAAGTTTGGGAGAAAATTGATCAGATGATATATGGTACTTATCTAAATCATTATGTATTTAAATCTAAATAAAGCATAAGTCTCAATTTTTCTGAACCAAAATAACTTGTTAGCACATTTTATTAATTCTACTTAGCAGCACTTATGTCAGCAATTGGTTTAAGAGGATTTACAGTGTAGGCAAGATTCAATATAGGTAAAACTGCAAAATCACTGCTGAACTTAACATTCATTTCTAAAACTTTGCCAGGGTCGTAGAAAAAAAATGATGTGACATTGAATTTGATAAATACTAAATCACAGGTGCCTTATTTCTTCCTTTTTACTATTAAATAAAGTTATGCATCCCTTTCACAAATGTAGGGAAAAAATGAATTTTCCAATTTTTTTTCTTTTAAAGTCAGAACTCAGACTTTCACATTGTGACACTTCATAGCAATTGAGACTAATCCTCAAAAGAACATACAGTCATACAACTATTATACCTGCTTCACAAATGAGACACAAATGAAGCTTTATGCTAGGTTGTGCAGAGTCCAGGACAAACACAAGCAGGCAGTATAGTAACAAGAATTAGGCTCAAAGTCCTGAGCTCAGGCAGTGGCTCAGGTAGCTAACCATCCTGAGAAAACTGAGGTTGCAAGAGTCTGCATTTAGCCATCAACTTAATACAAAGCAGAAAAAAACATAGGTCCTGTATAAGCAGAGTCTAGTATCTAACCTACATCATCAACAATAAGCAGCAACATGCCCAAACTCTACCTGGATCCAGCTGCAGTGAGTGAAGCCCAATATAATGGGGACATCCAGGCTACATCTGGAAGCAGCAATTGTCTGTGGAGTGGTTGGTTCCAGTGGGAGCACTGGTGACTTTCAACCTGGGCAGCAACTCAGGAGTTAGAGTACTTATACGAAGCAGTTCAAGCTCTGTCATTCTAAAATCCAGGACCCTCTTTTCTTAGATAGGGCTCTGTTGTCTGCCCCTTCTACTTCCTCCTTTTCTTTCTGCTTTTCTCTTATGTCCATTTTCTACTGATTTTCAGTCACTCTCCTGAGTATGCAGGAGCCTTACAAAGTCAGGAGATAGAAATACTTTATAGAAGCCTTCTTAGATCCTGTGGAGGCTTTGGATCTGCTTCTTTCCACTCACTGAAGGAAGGTGCTCTGAATCACCCTGCCAAACAGACAGCAGCTCTTTAAGTATTACCAGGTCTAAAGTATCCATAATAGAAAATGTGAATGAAAACAGAGAAACTAACAGTATGGTCCTATTTTACACCAGAAATTTGGAGCAGATAATGCAACCAAAGCAAGACCAAGACCACTGTAATTTGCCTCCTCCAGCTCATCAAAACAGCTTTGCTGGATTTTTCTTATCACACATGCCACGCATTTTCTGCCTGTAAGCAGTAAGCTTTTCCAGAAGCTTTATTTTGGCTTTGTAGGTTTATAGCCCTAGTCACAAATGTGTAACCCACTTTTTAATCTATGCTTATCACAACCTCTAAAAAAGTGAGCAATTCACTGAAGAAATTAGGTTATGGACAAGATTCTAAAAATCAGTGTGAATATATTACAACTCTTTGTCTAACCAATGTTTTTTGCAGTAATTGAAAGGTAAAAAATAGTGTAATTCAGTACAAGGAAAGTCAGTTTACATTGTTACAGTTTGGGGTTTTTTTTCTAAACTAGCAGCATGACATGTTTTATAATTACACTTTAGTCATTCTTCTGTGCTTGTGTTTTAACCAGATTACACAACTGCTAAACAACTACATTGTCTTCAGCAACATGTTGGAGGTGTTAAAAGTTTCATTATATTAGGGTGAAAAGGGAATGTGTCTGGCTGCAGTACTGAAGTAAGAATGTTATTCCACTGATGTACACGGTGGTGTCAGAGATGATTACAGTTTTTTAAGACAGATGTATACAAACCTGTATAATATAAAGAGATGCTCAAGCTCTGAGCCTGGTTCTCTAGCAGAGAGATCTGCTGTGGCCACACTTGGAAAGTGGCAGATCTGGGACTAGCTGTGTTAAGGTAGGGGTATGTGAAACTGTAGTCTTGGTACCCTTGAAATTCCCTCAAAAGTGCTTAAGATGACAAAAACATAAGCCATTTCTACGACTGAGGCATGGAGGGTGGAGGTTGAGTCTGTGGAGAGGCAGGAGCTCTCCTATGCATGGTCCAAGGCAGACCATTCCTCTAGGTGAAGCATACGAAGCAGACTTCTTCAGAAACAGACACCTGTGGTCGGGAGCAGGACCCGACAGAAACAATTTTAAACAGCTGGTGTGGAAGCTTTACCTATAATTTTGACTTACAGTCTGCCAAACCAGCCCTCAGCATGGTTCTTTCCTAAACTCATAATCAGG
>VYZX01020697.1:1782-25170 GCA_013401335.1 Brachypteracias leptosomus | reverse complement strand
CTCCCCCCCGCCCCGGCTCCGGGCCTGGCCTGTGCCCCCGGCTCACGCAGCCTGCGGATCTCCACCGCTCCCGAGCTGTGCACTGAAGCCGCCATAAACAGCAGAGTCTGCCCTTTTACTATTATTATTATTTTTTGGGGGGAGCCAGCCCCAGCCGGAGGCACTTGCAGGTTAAGGTTAAGGGGAAAAACACCCCCCGGTGGGGTTGCCTCAGCTGTGGCCCGGACCGGTGGAGGCCGGTGCTGGGGAGCACTGCCTTGCACCCAGCTCAGCAGGGGTCTGCTGGTTAAGAGCTATTTAGGAGCTTCTGAAAATGCAATAGTTTGCTATCAGAGCTGTGCTTGGTGAGTGTGGTGTAGCTTGGTGCTTGCTTTGCTGCTGGAGTAGAAACCTTCCCAGGAGTTTTGTCCTTCTACCTGCTGGAAGCACAGATTTTATTGATCTTGTCCGTTGGCTCTTCTCAGATGAAGTGTGGGGCAGTTGACTCACTGTGGTCCTTGTAGCTTCTTGGAATTTGGCTTTCCAGTTATAAGAGGTGCCAATTTAATTGTTCTGTGCAACCTTGAAAAATAAACGCAAAGTAGAGTTAGCTGGAAGTGAATAACCAGGCTGAAAGAGGAAGGTGGGTTTTCCCTGGGAGCCTGAAGAGGAGTTCTCTTCATCTGTTTTTTAGATAAGAAAGAAAAGACACTTGAACTGTCCTCCTCAACAATTGCAGGAGAACCTGAACCTGTTTCATGTGTTCTGCAAGGAGATGACATCCAGGCTCTTGCAATTAAGGTGGAGGACCTGGACAAAGTATGTATATTTACATATATATAAGGAGCACCTGCCTTATCTGACACTCATTTTGTGTATTTAACAGAAGATGCTGACCGTTTACTTGGAACCTACTCTTGGAATTAAATTCTCATCCTGTTTTGTCTGTCCTGCTTTTTATGACTTGTCAGATCATCATGTTCAGTTGCTAAAAGTAAAGGATTATTAATCCTTACACAGTCCTTTCAGATGGAAGGTTACCTCATCCGCCTCTTCAAAGTTACGTTTCCAGCTTCCTGATCTAATCAGATATGCAAATAGTTTAGCAACTATCGTGGCATCCCTTCCAAAAGTCGAGTCAAACTATGCTAAGGGGAAGCATTTGACACCAAGTGACACAGCAGAAAACTGTTGGGAAAGTGATGTAAAACTCTCTTCCCTGTCCCAGTTTTAAACCAGAGTCCGGAAGAATGAGACAATAACTGAGCTGGTATCTCCACTGTCGTGTAACGTGCCCTTTAGGAGAGGAACAGCCTTTACTGATGTTACTTCTTTGCATATCCTAAAAGGATCAGAAGGAGTGAAGGTGAGTCAGTATGTGCCTAATTGCTCTGAGACTGTTTCTTTTCTGAAGCTCCATGTTCCACCCCTTCCCCATGATGCTGGGAGAGTTCCAGTTAGGAAGAAATACCTCGTTCGGAAATACCGACCCAAAGAGATAAAGAAGGTGGCACATGTCCTCGTGGCGTGTCCTGCTGACCCAAACACACCCAGGGAGCCACTGACTTTTTCTGGTAGAGTTAATCATCTCTTATCTTTGGGCTTTGGTTTTGCTAAGCCTAGCTTTAATGACCTGGCTCTGGGGTTGGCTAATTTGTCTCCTTGTTGTAGGACCAGGACTGTTTGGTGATGGCTGTGGAGAGATTCTTCCTCATCACATTTTGGGAAGTCTCCAGGAGTTCAAGCTGGAAGCCTTGGCCAGAGGAAACACTCAGGTTGGTTTGTAGAGTTACAGAAATGCTGCTGTGCAGCACTTTTCTAGAGGTGGAGCGTGGTGCCTCTAGTACCTTTCGATGCTTTTCAGCACCTATCAGGAACAGGTCAGGCCTGAGGTGTGGTTTTCCCAGCCTTGTCATGCTCTGCAGGGAGGGCTTGCCTTCAGAGAAACTGCACCAGCAGGTTTTGAGTCCTGTGTTCAGGACGAGGTCATGGAGGGAAGAATTATAGAGGCTTCCTCTTTCATACATGCTCCTGCTCACGGCGTCAGGAGGAGCTGGTGTTGCAGCAATCCCATTGCTCGACTCCAATTACTCAGATAAATCCTTCCTTTGTTTCTGAGTGTGTTCCTAGTGCCCTGGTTTTGTTCCTCTCAGAGTGATAAGGTAAAAGTAGTGTCAATCTGAGTAATTCTTTTCTCCTTCCCTCTCCCATTCTCATGGTGGTGGCCGTGTGTGTACAGAGAGGTTAATTTAACCTTCCCTCTCTCTTCAGATAGCAAATCTTATTGAGGTTTCTCACCCAGATGTTACTACAGTAGCTTTAAAAGAGGAACATGGAGGAGAGAAGAAGAAAAAGGTTCATCAGACCTCACTAGCAGAGCACAAAGCTCTCCAGAATTGGCACCATAATATGACAATCAGGAAAAAGCAGGAGAAATATCTCGGAGGTGAGAAAAGCTGAGGCCTTGTTCTGTGAAATTCTGTGCAGATGGGAGAGTTGGATGGCAGCACAGCAACCTGTAATGGTCACAGCCAGCTGAGGTTAATGCTGCTGCTGTTGCAGTCTGCCTCCATGTCCTCAGAGCTCCCCACACCACTAGTGCTCATGGCTGTGGGTGCTGTGAGGAGGTGAGCTGGTGGTTCTGGCTGTGGGAAGGACAGTACATCTGGGGGTGGACAGTGTAAGGGGGTTACATGTGAACAACAGTAGTGGTAAAGGGTGTGCCCCGAAGTGCAGCACCAATGATTTGATATCTCCTTTATAGAGATTCTTCAGAGGCCAGAGAATGAATTGCTGATGAGCATCTCAGAGAATTACAGGCAGATCCAGGAGGAACGTGACCTCATTGACCGCGGTCTCCCTGCCCTGCTTCCTGGAAAGGTGAGAGCCCCACTTCCCTGCATCCTGACTTCTGTTCTTGTGAAGGAGCTGAGGTTGGTTATGAGTCACATCTCTGAAGACCTGTCTTTAGATATTTATCAAAGCCACTCCAAGTCCTTCAGGCTAGTGTGTGAGCAGAGCTTTCAGTGACTTCAAAAATAAAAACATGGCCTGTGCTGTGTGTACTAGTCAGGGGAAGGTGGTGGTGTGCTTTCACCCCTTGCTAACGAACTGCTTTACATGGGCAAGTGCCATTGCTTGATTATCACTGTCGTGCACTGGGAAGTGACATGGGGATGTGCTGCAATTGCTGTTCCAGGGACAGAAAGGTCTGAGAGCCTCAGGCTCGAATTTTAGTGATTGCCATGGAGAGAGGGGTATGGGTAAGTCAGGAGGATTATGGGAGTATCCTGTGTTAAAATAGTTTTCTTACATTTATAGCACTATCAAATAGTTTTCACTTGTGTAGGCTTTATTCAGTATCATTCAGCCTTCATGTAGCACTAGCTAGAAGAAAGTTCCTCTTTTGTCTTTGACAGCAGCCTGAGAGAAATTCTGGCTCACTCTGCAGAAAGTGATAATTTATAGGCTTTTAATATATCTGTACCAGCAGAGTTAGACCCCTTCTGCTTTTTAGCTTCTAGTCCCTGTGAGAGTAGCAGGCAGCCGTGTGCCTCTGGAAGTGTCAGTGGGAGCCTTGTGTTCCACCCTAGGGCTACGGGAGAGGCAGCGAGTTCTGGAGCCAGCCCGAGCGTCTTGGGGACGAGCTGAGTGGTGTGACCATGACCCTGACTCGGCGGGAGCGTGGCTGCCCAGAGCCACTCACTCGTGTGGGGAAACCCTGCACAGTCCAGATGGAAACGGGTAAAGGGGGTGTGGCAGAGAGGTGATCCCACAGAAATGGGATGCAAGGGTGGAGGGAGCAGCAGAAAGAAACGGTGACTCCCGCTCACATCGTAGTTGTCCCTTCCGACAGCTGCTGCACGAGCTACTTCCAGGGCATCTGTTGGACCTTCTTTTTAAAACACCATGAGACCAAAGTTTGGCAGAGAGTGAAATTAATAGGTGTGTGAGAATGTAGGCAGTGAGCTGTTGTGTGGGTATTTCCACAGGTCTGAAGCCTCCAAAGAGGATCCCTTTCCATCTAACCTGGGATAAGAGTCTTTTCCTGAAACACCGACGGCAGGAGCTAAAATCTGTGCTAGAGGAGCTAGATTTTTATAAGCCGGTAAGACTAGAGGAGTGAGCACATTCTTTGCATCTCTTGTCAGATGCTGTAGAGTAGCATAAAATTGCCAAGAACTGGATCTGAAAATGCATTAGGAATCTAAAACTTAGCCCCACAGTACTTACCTTGGAAGTTCCCACATTTCCGAAGGGCCACACTCATGAAAGAGTTGTTTGACCTCCCTAAGTGTTGCAAGGAGTGGTCCAGGAGCCTCAGAATAGGACCCTGAACCAGCAGCATGCAGCTGCCAAGACCTAGACAACAGAAAAACCTGCAAACTTCGATTTAGTGCCTCATGGCAGAGGGGAAGATGTGGATCTGAAATAACCTCCTGAAAGCAGGTAGCCCTTCCTGTTAAATGGAACAAACCTCACCTCTTTCTTTCTGAAACCTGGTTCTGAGGATGAGAAATGTGTGTGAAGAAGACTTCTCCCATCCATGCAGCTTTTGTAGTGGGGATTGCAATCATTTAGAATTCTTGGGAGACCCAGAATTGGTTCCTTCCTGTGTCTCTTGAACATTCCTTGGATACCTGTAAAAACCATCATAGAAGCAAGATATCTCGACTTCACTTTACTTGGGTCAGATGGTACATTTGTCTGGTATTTTAACTTCCTTTCTATATAAAAAGAGATATGGTCGTTTTTCTGTCTGTCCAGGATCTGGATGGGCTGGAGGTGATTGGTAAAGGGCAGCCTTTCACATCTGTCACAACAGAGCCTTTTCCAGGTTCCACCACTTCTGAAGAGCCGGAGACCCAGTAAGTTGTACTTCATGGCAGAAATAATTTGGGGTATGCACCACCAGTCTGAAAGGGTATCCTGAGCTTAACCAGAATGGAGAAGAGTCTCCACTAGGGCATAATAAAAGGCATATTCTAACATTGTAACCACCAGATTTAGGAATTAAGAAGTTCCTTTGTGCTTGGGGCCTTGTGCCTAAGGAGCAAGAATCAGAGAAAAGCTTTTTGGAGGCCCTTCCTCCAGTCTTCCTTCTGTGTAGCTCCAGAGCTTACGTTAGACAGGGTGGGGATTCTGCCCTAAGTAGCCTCCTTCTGGTTCTCTTTTTCCAGCCTTCCACTTCCATCATTTATTTTCCTTTTTCCCCATCCTCTTCCATCTGTAACAGACACAACCTGAGGGCCTCTTCTCCTTATTCAGTTGTGTGCCCTTAGCCTTAGCCAGGTATCACTCATTAATATTCTGCCTGTCCTGTCCTCCTTGATGGTGACAAATGGGTAGGTGGAGTCCACCACATCTTCAGGGCTCTGTCCCTAAAGAGGTGACTATGTGGAAAAGGATTAGTTGGGATTATTCCTTACAGGATCTTATAAATCACTCCTGGTTCTCCCCTCTCTGAAAGTGAATTTGACTCCAGGAAAACACTGGCTCTTGTTTTCTTCAGCATTGACTCCTTAAGCGACTCCCCTGATGTGGTTCCAGAAGCAGTACTGGGTCCCTCTCTGGATTTCTGTGGCCAGCCTGCTCGTTGGATCAACAACATCACCTCTTGCAGGGTAATTGTGCACTTTTCATTGGTTAGTCAAGCCGAGCCTGCTTGAGTTCCTAAGTCAGAGCTGTACAATGAGTGTGACTCCCAGGCAGTGATTTGGAGAGATCTCTGGAGAGATCCAGAAGCAGAAGGGGTTGCTCTGTCTGTGGTGTGAGGCTCAGGTTCCCAGGTTCTCTCTGTATAATGGTCACTTCATTGGACCTGCCTTACAAGTTCTTAACCTCTTACTTGTGATGCAACTTCAGGCAAGATAAATCCTGCCAGATGGAGTAGAAATTGTTATTTTTGTCCTTTCCTTCTAGGATGAAGTTGGCATTGCTGCCCGGCTCACCTTTGAGACTTTGGCTGGGGAGAAAGCTGAAAGCTCCCTGACAGTGAACAACGATGGCACGGCTGCCATCTGGTATAACTGGATGAGGCTTCCCCAGCAGATTCCCTCCAGAGAAACCAAGGGGAAGAGGATGCAGCGTTTTTACTTTGATATCAGACCAGGTATGAGAGCTGCTGATCTCAGGGACCTTTGTACATAGACCAGAGAGCTCGTAATCGGAGTTATCTGAGATGTGGAGCCTGACTAATGGCAGAGCCAGCCTGTTGGGTGATTGTCCTTAGGAAGCCACCCTGGGTGTCAGAGCTGACTCATGCCAAGAGGTGTGCAGGGCAGGTTCCTTTCCTGGGACTTGCAGGAAAGGAGCTTGGTCCTGCTCTGAATGTAAATGGGTAGAATATTGAAAAGTGAATCATTTTCTGATGGCAAGCTGGCCATAATCTGGCAGAGAGTACTCAGCTTGCTGTAAAGGGAGTGTGCAGTGGAAATAACACCAGTTCAGTAACATGGTGACTGGGAGGAAATCTGGAAGGAGAAAAATAGCTGGATGAAGTGTGATAACCATCCAGGCTATGGGGGAAGAGTCTCATACAGAGATACAGACACTAAAGGTGTGGTTGGAAAAGGGTCAAGTTAACCAGGTGGCTTCTTGCAGACTGATGCATTTTCTCCCTTGTTTCAGGTGTAATTTTGCCTGGAGAAACTAGGAAGTTTTCCTTTCTTTTCAAGTCAGAGAGAGCAGGCATTTTCAGCGAGTCCTGGGAATTTAGGACACATCCTCTGTTATTAGGAGGAGCTCTGCTGCAGGTGACCCTTTGGGGAATTGCTGTGTGTGAAGATAAATTGGCTGACCTCAGAGAGAAGCTGGAGGTAACCAAGCATGTAACTGGGTAACTGTGAGCTTTGAACTTCCTATGCAAATAGAGGATAAGGGTGGGCGTGGATGACATGGTATTTTTACTGCTGTGCAATTAGGGCTGAGGGATGATTATGTGTTTGCAGATCATCTGTACGTACTTGAGCAGGTTGGAAAGAAGGCTGCAGTCTATTGTAAGGTTGTTAATAAAGACTTGATTGTGTCTCCTAAACTGTTCACGCTGGTCCTGTAAAGAATGAGCTTTCTGTTGGTAATGAATTTCATTAGTTACTCAGTGGGGAGGGGATTATGTGTTGTACGCTGTGGTATCAGTTAAGGTATAAATTGAAAATTACACTGTGCTTTGAGAAGTGTAGTTTGGGGGAGGATTTGCAGGGTTTATTTGAAAAGCTGTTGTAAGTATTGCTCTGCTTAGTGGGGTTTGCAGTTATTCTTGTCCTTGTAACTCTATATAACATACATGGTTACTAGTGTGGGTGTGAATTTTTGTGTCTGTATATGGAACAGAGACTCACAGATGTTATTCTTGTTGTGGTACCTCAGAGGGACCTGGCTGCTCGAGAAGGTGCTGCTATAGTAGAAGAGAGTCTGAAGGAACTTTTGGCCCGAATTCGGACCCCCGAGCGCACCCCATCTCCCGTGGGTGCCTGTGTCACAGAGGAAGAGTTGTTCCACCAGAAGAATCCCGAGGTGATGTTTGCTCTTTGATGGGCTACCCAACTGAAAGAGCAGGGAGGGAAGACCCCGGGGGCTGGTGCATCCCTGGTCTTCTGGAGCCTGGTGTAGTCTGCCATGGTGGCTTTATCAAGGAGGTCTGTAGGGGAAAGGCACAGCTCATTTCACTATTTACCTTTTCCCCATTATCACAGTTGCATTATCAGCACCAAGTGGTAAAGCAGCTGCATGAACTGTGGAGACAGCACATGACTGTTCCTTCAGCCTTTGAGGAGAAAGTGTCCTCTGACCAAAAGAGCACAGTGGAGGACACGCAGTACCAGGAGGGTGCCTCAGAGGCTCTCCCTGCTCAGAGCAGCAGCACAGAGGTTCCAGGTTGGAATAACACACTCAAGGAGGCTCCAAGTCAAATGACGAACATGGTGGAGGAAGAACCAGGCCCCTCAGGATGGAACCTTTCCTTCGGGGACTTTAAGCAGGTGGTTACCCCTGTTCCTGATAGTGCTGTGACAAGCTGATGGTGTTTTCATTTCCCTACAATTGTCCCGCTCCAGTGTGAGCCCACCCCAAAGTCTGCTGCCAGTATGCTCTGACTTAGAGGTGATTTATGGTGTCTATCACCGGAAAGCACTTCAGCTCTGCTGACCACACCCTCAGTGCTCTTGTAAAGAGATTCTCCAGAAAGGCTTTGGGGGCTGTTGTGTGAAGAAGAAAAGAGAACCACACAATGTAATAGATATTTTAAGCTCTTCCCCCATTAGCTTTCTGTCATCCCAGGCCTGAATGCAGGGGGTGGGTTAATCCAACAGCCTCCTGTGGCTTCCCCAAGGGCTCTGTTCCTTGAAGAGTCCTTCCTATTCATCAGAGCATGAAGGGGGCACTCATGACAGGCCGGGGAAAAAGGACAGACCTCCCTAGATTAAAGCAAGAATGGCATGGATTCTGTCAGCACAGTTTCTCTGTAGTGCCCTCTTGTAAACTCTCTCTGCTGCTTTTATAACTAATCTTTATTCAGAGCTTTCTAGCTCGCTGGGATCCCTGATCTCCAGCACACTGTGACGTTGCAAAGGGGCTTACTGTGAATCTGACTGGGGGGTCTGGGATTGCTCCTCAGACCTTGGGTCACGTCTGCACCTCGGCCAGATCTGTACAGGAGCTGGGTGAGCAGTTGCCCAGTACAACCTGTTTTCAGAGTGGTGCCCATGAGGAGAGCTGTGGTGTGCTCTGTTGAGCTCAGGGCCCAGGTAGCTGAAGACGGAGACTGGGAGGAAGCGCTCGCTCCAAGGACCGTGTGTTTTCTCTCCCATCAGGCTATAAAGTCGATCCCTGCAGAGGAGCAGCGAGAAGCAGCCCTGAGCCAGCTCAATCAGGCAGTGCTGGAGCTCTGCGTTGAGCAGAGGCCGACTCAGTCAGACCTTTTGTACCAAACCTGGTGCGTTACCTGTGCAAGATAAAGCTTGTAAACGCGTCGTGTGATCAGCAGCCTTAGCAAGCTCTGTTGCAAGCGTTGTGATTCAGAGTGCACATAATTATATGAGGTCTAGAAGGCTTCTTTACACTGTTTTTTTTTAATGACTTAATTTTAGCAGCTGTCTAGGACCCAAATGTCTTTTTTTTTTTTTTTTCTTTTTCCTGGAGGTAAGTTTAAAATATTAAATTCATATGATTTGAGGAAATATACAAGATTATTTCTGGCAAGATTATTCTAGTCTTTATTTATGAAACCTTTGGGTGATTTTCTGTACCCTTTTCCATAGATAACTGTATCCTCCCTCATACAGTCTCTCTGTTCTTCACTCAGGCTTTCAGACTGTAAACATCTACAGCTTCTAGTTGCTTCTAAATTAGAAAGGTGCAGATTCCTCTTGGTAAACACAGAAAAGCAGGTCAATGCTGATTTACCAACATGTGTCATGTGGAAGAGCAGGAGATCTGGTTTCATGGTAATATTTATGGGTCCATATGAACCCATTAGTCTGCAAACCATTGAGAATTCAGAAGGCTTAAGCACGAGGAGAATAATTTAGCATCTCTCCACATGGACTTTAGATGGTGGGTGCTGGTTTAGAGGTTCAGTTGGACAGCAGCTCTCAGCTGTAGGGCACAGGGTAAAACAGGATGGCAATTGCTGCACTGTCTCCTTTCTGATTCTGGTACTTTTCTCAGTCTCCAGCTGTGGCGTGAAACAATTGATGGTCTGGTGAGTCACTCCCTGAAGCTGAGGTCCCTGCTTGGCTTGCCTGAGAAGGACACCTACGTAGATACTGTTCCAGAGGAAACAGGTAAGTAGTAGTTTTAAGACACTGTGGACTGTTGGAAATCCAGAAAACGTGCTGAATTTCAACTGAAACGGCAATTCCAGCAGTTCCTCCTCAAAGCTTTTATGAGAGAAGGCATCAGAAAAAATGGCAGATTGTCATCTGTGGTTTGGTGTCAGTAAAAAACCACCAACACAAATAAGCCTTTTAATTTAGCTAGATGTATCCATGGTTTTCAGAGACGCACCCAGAAAACCCCATCTCACTATTAGCTTGTTCTGATACACATCTGAGACCTCTTCATTCCTTATTTAAACAAAGCTCTCTTCAAGGTATTGTTTTTTAGTGCAGTACAGCTCAGATTAATAAAAAGAGGAAAACACGTTGCAAAAGTAATATACTTGCACTGTGTGAGTGCAGTGGGCTTGTCTTTCTGGATCTGAAAATGTTGCTTTTGGGTAACTGAAATTCTTTCTTTTGTAGAGGAAGTAAAGCAACCTATAAAAGGAGGAAAGGAAGACAGAATAACTGCTAGGAAAGAAGAGAGAAAGACCTTTGGTGGTAACGATAAGGAAGGCAAAAAAAGAACAACAAAGACAGCAGGGAAAGAGAAAGAGGTATGTGTTGGGATACCTGTGGAAACCTAAGTGCTGGGGACAGTGTGATCTGTTCTGAGAGTATGTGTCCTGAGTTTGAGCTGATTTCCAACCCAGAGAAGGAGATGCTGCTTCTGGGAGGTGCATCTTGCAACAACCTGAAAGGGCTTCTAACCAATGTCACTTTCTTGTCCCTCCCAATATAAGAATGTCCAAGTGGCAGAAAAACAAAAGATGAGAAGAAGCTGAAATCTTCCACTTCATTGCAGGAGGTGAAGGAGGAAACACAGCCTGTGGAAGCTGTAACCACTGATAGAGCAGAACCTCCTCAGGAGCAGGTGGATCCTGTTTTGTTTGGGACATACCAGGAAAAACTTTATGTTGAAGTGAGTCTGACCAAAGGTTACATCTTTTGTTTCTTGCTTCCATTCTTTGCTTGTAAGCTTACACTGCAGCTTAGGTGGAGAGGGGAGCCCTTTGCTAAGTTCAGAACACTGACAAACATTTGTCTGTAATTCTGTAGCAAGGTAAATGTGGAATACAAGGTGTGATGTCCTTCATTCCAGTCTGGAACCTGTTAACACAAATCCAGCCATCACTGGGCCACATGTGGGATTTCTATCTGGGATGTCTTTAGCATGCTTGTGGGCTCTTGAGGGATCAGCAGAATTAATTGTATCTCACATAATGTTAAACACACTTTGTAGCTAGAAAAATTACTAGAGCTAAGCACTGTTAGCAGGCAGCTGCTTCTATGTGGGGTGTGTGTGCCCGTAACTTAATGTGTGTGAGAAACCCTCTCACTGTCCATTGGTCTCATCATTGGGATTTCTTTGTGTGTTTTCACTGCAACTGTTTTCTGTTCATTTCTGTGGCAGGTTTACGGGCTGCTGGATTCAATGGTGAGCAAAATGGTTTCTTTATTTGAGGAGCTAAAGGAAAAAGGGGCTCTGAAGTGGGAGAGCGGAGCCCTTTGTAAGTAGGGATAGTCTTACTTTGGAGAAATAAATAACAGGATTTAAACAGACCAAGTGGAGATTCTTCTTTCTGAAGTGATGTGCTGATTACCAGTACTGGGCTGCCTTGTCTCTGACATGCTGTGGTGGGAGACTGTTGCTAGATCATCTGTTGCTGCTAAGGTGATTGCTTGCCAAGAAGAAACAAGGCAAGAAATATCACAGCCTTGGAAACAGTTAAGAGTAGAAAATGCTGGTGTTTCTGCTAAGGAAGGAAAATTTAAAAACACCAGTCAACATGAGATATGTCTTGTTCTTTGTTTCTGGATCTTGCTTGGCTACCAGGTGAGTGAGCAGAGTGTCCCTTGTACTCGTGAGCTGAGCCCAAGTACTAGGACAGTAATTTAGAAAAATCCATCCTGTTTTTTATCATACTCTTGACTTTGTCCAGTCTCCTGGAGGCTTCAGGATTGCAGTGGAAATGTACCATCCTAAGGGATGTGCCACCCTGCCTGGTCCTGCACCCATGAGTTGGGCTTGGGTTGGAGCAGGTTTCCAAGGCAGAGTGAGCTGGGTGTGGGGTCTGTCTTGACCTGGCATCAGGAGAGACCTGGCACATGTCAGTTAAGTGCCATCTTCCTGCTGGAGCAGCTGGACGGCATTCCCTGGAGAGGCTTTGGCCCTGTAGAGAGATGACTTCAGTGTAGTTATTAAGGGGGGTTTGTGGTACCTTTGAGGTTCTGAGGCAGCAGATGCCTGTCTGTGCTGAGTGCTGCTGTTACTGGTTCTGTATGTCACCGCTCCAGGCCCCTGTGCCTGGGCATGTGCTCTTACATTGGCAGCCACTGACACACGGCTTCTAGTGTAAAATAACTGTTCCTTCTGCAGAATTGTTTTCCTTTCTCATTTTAACTCATGTGCTGTCTCTGAGGAGAGGATATATTCTTCCCCTTGGCTCCCAGCAAAGTGCAGCTTATTTTTTTTGATGGCCAGATGAGGCCCCTCATGTTTCAAGATACTTTCTCTTCTCAGGGTGTGGGGAAGTACTTTGTTTTCTGTGGAAGCCAGGAGCTGCTTCTGCCTTAGTAGGCATGAACCCACAAAGGGAATGTCTCTGCTCAGCATTCCTGCAGTGAGAATTTCAGCAACATTTTGAGAATTAGAAGGAAAAAGGCCTGAAGTTGGGGTGTGTCTTACAGGCTCTGACAATAGCTCCTGCCTCCCTGGAGATGATTATCAGCTTGTGAATATGCCCAACTCAAACAGCTTGAGCCATCTGTTTCTAGACAAGAGGGAGTCTGCACATTACAGAGGCAACGTGATTGTCTCAAAGGCTGGAATGCTTTTATTTGGTAGCTTTACCTTAAAAGATGGCAAAGCCTCTTCACGAGATGCCTCCAGTCCGGCCTATAGAAGCCAGGCCCCATGTACACCTCTACTCACAGGAAACCCATTAGTACAAAAACAGGTAGATGGATGTTTCACGTCAGTCTTGTACCGTGGAAGAACATCCTACTCTGGTCTCCCCTTCCAAGGGAGGAGCCTGGTGGCCCAGGGCAGGTGGGTAACATAAGGGCTTTAGCAAAGGAGAACAAACCTGAATGCTGCAAATAGACTATTTTTTTTGTCACAAACATTGTCAGTGATTCTCCCAGCTTTGGACAGGAGTGTCCTCGGGGGACAAGGTACGAGCAGAGCCCAGGAAGGGGTGTGCTGGACCAAGCAGTGCACTCCTCTGCTGCTGTCTGGCTGCTGCAGCTTTCACAGAGCCAGCTGCTTTTTTTTTTTTTTTTTCCTTTTGCAATGATTTGTGGAAGTTACTTGACTGGGACTGCAGTGGAATTAAAGCTGGCTTCTACAGGCCTGGTGTGAGACGTGGGCTCTGTTATTAGAGCAGAGACCTTCGGGGCTGGTCAGCCCTGTGCTCCGGAGGACACGTGGATGCTCCAGTCCCTGTACCCAATCCTAGCAGCCAGGCAAGAATATTCCTTCTCCCCTCCCAAATGTGGCATTATTTGTATTAGTGTTAATAATTTGTGTTGTGTTTGTTAAATAACCGAGGTGAGCGACCTTCCTGGCCTTGGGAGCTGCATACCAAATCCATCATGTGAGTCGGGGGCTGAAGACACCGTAACTATTAGAGAGGCCGGGAAGGGGGATTCCAGGAAAATGCTGCAAGCAGAAGGTGGCAGAGACTTTCTAGAGACTTCTCAGGGGCAGAGGAGGTCTGGGTGAGCTGCCACCTTGTGCCAGGGCCGAGGGAAATCAGCTTTAGAGCCTTGCTGGGTCATACTTCCTTCAGCAGGGGTGTGGGGCACTGAGCAAAGCAAACCTCATGTTTGTACAGCTCTGCTGTGGTTTGTGGGGTGGTATCCCCAAGGAGAGGTTTGCTTTGCTTACCAAAAAATCAGTGCCTGAAGAGGGGCAGCTGATGAACTGGGAGCACTGGGGACAGAGGAGGAGGAAGCCCTAGATCTTAGGCAACCACACAAAATGTCTCCCGCTGCCCGAGCTGGGATTATCTCCAGTTGACCTGGGGGATGGTTTGGATGCTGGAGGTGCTCTTTTCACAGGCTGCAGCTGGGAAGGGGACTAAATGCACATTCAGTTCATGCAGCCAGGGCCTGTTGGGAAAGCCAGGCTGAGGAGGTCCACAAAGCCCCTGGGGGCACACGGCCTCCCCTCTGCCTTCTCCCTGCCACCCAAGGCAGGATCTTCAGACCTTCAGCACTGGGGCTTGGGGCAAGATGGATCTGAGCTCTGCACTTTGCATGGCAGAAGCATCAGCAGGAAGATGGGATCTCAGAATGTCTCTGCACGCAGGAGATGCTTTCCATGATGGAAAATGTCAGTGATATTAAAAAGATTATATATATCCATAATACTTGGGAGGCCTGTCAGTGATTAAAATGGAAGGCAGAGGCCGGGAGAGAGGGGGTGGCATTGAAACGATTGAGAGACATGACTTATTTTGTCATGTCATCTGATGCCTCCCTCTCTCCCCCCAGCCAGGCTCGGGGAGCTGTTCAGAGCAGGGGAAGAATCTGCTCCAGATTTAGATCCTGNGGCGGGCCGGGGGATGCCGGGCCCCGGCGGGCAGCTCGGTGGAGCGGCGCAGCCCGGGCCAGGCTCGAGGCTCTGGGGCCCGGTGGCGGGNAAAAAAAAAGAAAGGGGAAAAAAAGAAATTAACGAACCCACATTGGAACCATGGCCTTGGGTACCAGAGCTGCAGCTGCACTATGGGGAGGGTCGGCGTCCCTCGGAGCCGCCGCCGACCCCCGGGACGCTGATTTCTGTCTAAAAATAAGGGGGGAGGAGGGGAAAAAATTAAATAAATAACGAAAGCAAGCAAGCAGCAGCGAGCAGCGCCTGGCTGGCTGCCAGCGAGGGGCAGTGACTGAGCATTTACAGCATCCCCGCCTCCCGCATGCGGCGGGGCAGGGGCTCGGCGCCGCATCCCCCGCGGCCGGTACCGCACCGCGCTGCACCNGGCGGGCCCCCCCCCGCGCGCACCGACCCCGGGGGCGGGGGGGGGGGGAGCTGAGAGCCTCGGCCGGGGCCCGGGCGGCCCCGAAGGGGTTAAACCGAGACCTGCCTCCGGGACCTGCCCAGCCAGCCCGGCAAGTCGGCGGCGCGCAGCAGGCAGCGGGCGGGNTTTAATCCTGCCCGGCCTCCTCCTCCTCTGCTTCTCTGGCCTCTCTGCCCTCTCCTCATCCCCCATCCCGTTTTGCTCCCCCTCCATCTTATTCATCCTCGCTCCCCTCTTTCTCCTCCGCAGTGCCGTGCACCGGGCCGCGGACGATGGGGACCTGTCCCCGCACCCCTGTGTCCTTCTCCCACCTGGCAGCTTCTTGCTCAAGGTCACTGCAGTAATTCCATATGAGCTGCTGGGTGCTGCCGCCTTATCTCCCGCACAGCTTCTGTTTCACTCTCTTTATATTCCAGGGAGGGGGGGGGGGGGGGGAAATAACGCGTTCGATAAACCCCGCAGCCTTTAGCAGCGCTGGCAGTGCTCCAGCCAAGGCCACGCTCCTCTCGCCCCTGCCCCAGCCCCTGCTTCCCATCCCTTCCCGTGCAGACTTCCCAGGCCATCACATGGCAGGCGAAGTCCAGCTGGGATCAGGTCTCCGGACCTGGGAGCCTTGCTGGAGGCAGGAGGGACTGTCCTGCTCTGGAGGAGGAGTGCCGGTGTTCGCTGGTGTTTGCCGGGCCGGTGGCACCTTTGGAAAACGAGACTTTATCTCCCGCCTGTGTGTTGGTGGAAAGCAGAGCGTGGAGCCAAGTCCTGGAGGACTTTGCTTCATCGCTGCCCTTGTCCCGAAGGTGTTTCTGTGCCAGGCAGCAGCGGTGAGGCCATCTGCACCGCGGGCTCTGCCGTGGGATCCCGAGGCCTCGCCGACGGGCGGCGTTGCGAAAGGGAATCGATACAGGGAAGCGTCGTGAGGGAAACTCCGGCCGCCCAGGAGCGTGGTGGTGCCAGGCTCCTCCGTGACTCACGGGGGACGTTGCTGGTGGAGCCGTGGGGTGCTCGGCCGCCGGCCCGCGGGAGCAGGAGGTGCCAGACTGGTTGCACGGGTTGTGCTGAGCGTGGTGGGTGCCGTGCGTGGCTCGTGGGCACGTCGCATGGCCCTGGCCCAGCACCGGCGGGAGGGAGCCGGGAAAGGGCTGGATACACACAGCAGTGGAGGTCCAGGGAGGTACCGGCACCCGAGGTGGGTGGTGGGATGGGCACCGGTAATCGCTGTCTGCAGACACTGCTGCGCGGGGGAGATATTCTTCTGCCCGCAAATGTTATCTTGGATGGGGAGAAAACTGTCGGTGAGTTTTGTTGCAGCTGCACAGGGAGCTCGGGGAGCAGCCTGGCTCCCTGGCCCTGCAGTGTGGCCCTGCGGAGGGCATGGCTGCTCCAGGAAGCCTCTGCCTCCTGGCTTTGCTTGGCCCTCGGACAAAATGAGGGTAAATGGTGTCTTCCCACCATGCAGGGAGAAGGCGAGGATTAGGTCGAGCACAGAGTAGGGGATTGAGTTGTGCTGAGCTCACGTGCAGATGGGTCTAGACTGACCCACGTCATTTTGTATCCGTGTCGGGTGCAGTGCATCCCAAGGACAGGCATTGCCCACCCAGGAGGTACCAGGACAGATCCCAGCTGCACCAGCTTCTGCTGCCCCAGCCCTGGGTGCAGAGAAGGCTTGTGCGGTTCATTTTGGGGGGTGTGGTGTTATGTTATCCATTCTGCTCACTGACCTAGTGCCCCCCCCAGCAGCACACGCTTCTGTACCTGCAGCCCCTCGTGGAACTAAAATTATTGAGTTTGCTGGGAAAACACCCCAGCGGCTGCCAGTGCTGATAAATCGTGGCAGGCTCTGCCTTGCAGCAGGGTTTTGGTTCTGCACGTTGCATCCTCAGTGCACCGAGAGCTTTGGGGCAATGGCTGGGGCAAGCTGAGCTCAGATACTGCATTTGGGGGTACAGGCGAGCCCCTGGCTGGTGTGAGAGCTGAGGGCCCTGAAAACAGCTTTGCTGGGATGGTGGGGCCGAGGCAGCTGGGATCTGGAGGAGGGAGCTGCCATTTTCAGGTGGTTACTTTTAGAAGCAGAAGTACAGGGTAGAATCTACTCCAAATGTTGCTGAATCTGGAGCCAAACCCCTTGGCAGCTCTGTGGTGCTGGGTTTCGGCTTGCTGTGAGATTTATTTCTCCTTGAGCATCCTGGCTGTCTTCAGGTCACAAGCGGTGGCAGCCTGGCAGGACGCATTTGATACCCTGACAATGGGCACTTCCACCTTGAGAAGTGTCTCAGGTTCCAGACGAGGGCTCTGGGTGGCTGGGGTGATGCTGACACCTCTGTGTCCCTGTTCCCCACTGCAGGCACTGGTGAGACTGTGGCCGTGAGCGCTCATCCCTTCCCCGCCATTCCTGCCCGCCACCGGCGGGTCTCCAGCACTGCGCAGCCATGACGACCTCGGCCCTGCGCCGTCAGGTGAAAAACATCGTGCACAACTACTCGGAGGCAGAGATCAAGGTGCGGGAGGCCACCTCCAATGATCCCTGGGGACCCCCCAGCTCCCTGATGTCGGAGATCGCCGACCTCACCTTCAACACGGTGGCGTTCGCCGAGGTCATGGGCATGATCTGGCGGCGGCTGAACGACAGCGGCAAGAACTGGCGTCACGTCTACAAAGCCCTCACCCTCCTGGACTACCTCATCAAAACTGGCTCTGAGAAGGTGACCCACCAGTGCCGGGAGAACCTCTACACCATCCAGACTCTGAAGGACTTCCAGTATGTGGACCGCGACGGCAAGGACCAGGGTATCAACGTCCGGGAGAAGGTGAAGCAGGTGATGGCGCTGCTGAAGGACGAGGAGCGGCTGAAGCAGGAGCGGGCACACGCGCTGCAGACCAAGGAGCGCATGGCCCTCGAGGGCATGGGCAGTGGCAGCCACCAGGTCTCCTACGGCCGCCGCGCATCACCCTACGGTGAAGACTACGGGCGGGCACGGGGCTCGCCCTCCTCCTTTAACTGTGAGTGCTGCTGGAGGCTCACATGGGCTCACTCGGGGTGGAGACAGGCGTTGTGTTTGGTTTGCCCATTGCTCCCCATCAGCTGTTGAGTTGGTGGTGCTGGTGATGCTTATCTCTGTCCTGTGCTGTGGGCAGAGGTTTGTCTGGGCCAGTAGTGAACTCCAAGAGTGGAGGCAACTGGCGGTGCCTTAAGCCTTACATCTCCAGCTTGTTTGTGGTAGGGAGCTCTAATGTGGGGCTACGTCTCCTGGGGAGCCATGCTGTGGAGCTGTGGGGTGGAGGCCTGGAGGAGGCTGCTGATGTGCCGTCCTGATGCCACTCATTCCTCTTTCCCTCTTTTATCTCCCAGCATCATCCTCATCCCCACGGTTCGCCTCTGACCTGGAGCAAGCGAGGCCCCAGACGACGGGCGAGGAGGAGCTGCAGCTGCAGCTTGCGCTGGCCATGAGTCGGGAGGAGGCAGAGAAGGTAGGGTGGTCTTGCTCCCCCAGGTGTGTGAGGTCTGGCATCTCCCTGCACCTTGCCTTGTCTGCAGGCATGGTGGGTCATTTCCCCAGGAGGAGGGAGGATTTTGGGGGCTGCCCGAGGCCAGTGTACGCACCTGCAACCACACCAGGCTGCTCACGCTGTGCCCAGCATCCAAAATCACCAGCAGGCAGATGGAGGCACAGGCTGTCCCTGCTCTCTGTCCTTGTACTGGTGGGGACAGCACTAAGTTAAGACCTGTCCAGCCTCCCAGACTTCCAGGTGACCACCTCCCAGGGTGAAATTGGGGTGAGGCCTTCTGGATTCGTTGCAATCCCCCAAACCTGACTGCCCTCTTCCACCAACACTTCTGGTCTAAGCTCCCTAGGGAAGAAATTCTTCACTGTGAGGGTGCTGAGGGACTAGCCCAGGGGGGTTGTGGATGCCCCATCCATAGAAGTGTTTGAGGCCAGTTTGGATGGTGCTTTGAGCAACCTGGTCTAGTGGGAGGTGTCCCTGCCCATGGAGGTTGGAACTAGATGATCTTTAAGGTCTCTTCCAACCCAAACCATTCTATGATTCTATGATTTCTTCTGCCTTCCTGCAGAGGTGCTAGGAGGCAATGCCTTGCCCAGCACTATGGTTTGCATGGTGGGTGGGGGTCCAGCAGCATCCCCAGGACTGTCACTGGGCTGGGGGCTCCGTGGAGCTGGGGGTGGTCCCTCCCACTAGCTGATGATCCTTTCAAACCAGGTTAGAAGGAGCATTGGAAAACAGCACCAGCAGGAGCTGAGCAGGGGTGTGGGCAGCAAGCGAGCTGCGGTCTCTAACCATGAAACCTCCCCCAGGGCTGTCCCCTCTCCTATCTGCTGGCCACGGCTTATTTGCACACCAGTGGAGATTGCTGCCGGCTGGCACGGCCCGTGCAGAGCATGTGGGTACGGCCGGGCACACAAAGTCAGAGGGACATGTGACCGAGGGACTGTGTGCCCAGGCCAGCGGGCATCCCCCCAGGGCTGGCACTGAGCACTGTGAGCTTTGGAGACAGGGCTTGCTGCTGCCCATCTTCCCTGCCTGATGGAGTCTCTTTTGGAGATGGAGCAGAGCATATATCCCTATTTTTGTCCTGGAATTGGAGTATTTATAGCTTCCGCATGCTGCTGTGATGAGCACTGTAGGAACATGCTCCTGAAAGTGTTGCCTGTTGGAGTCCATCTGAGCTGTGTATGCGTGTCCACGCTCAACACACTTGTGTACACACACCTCCCCCCTGAGCTGGGGTCCTCATTCCCAGCCCCAGCTGGTCCTATGCTACTGGACAAGTGTCCCAGGGTGGTGGTCAGGGCTGTCCTGGCTTTATAGGGACAGCCTCTCCCCAAAATCTGCCTCAGGTCTGGGCATTTTTCCCCTAGCAGAGCAGGGCCAGGCAGGATTCCCAATCCAAGGCTGGTTGGCATCACAAACTCTCTTTCCACAGCCAGCTACCAGGGCAAAGGGACACCAAATTGATCCCCTCTCCTCCACCGATTCCATTGGAGTCCCTGTAAACCTCCCAAGGTAGCTGCTGGCTGCCTAATTTAGAGTTGTCCCAGCCTAGATGCAGAGGCTGGTGATGGGGTAGGGGAAGGAGCTGGGGCAGTGGCCGCAGGGCAACCTGAGTGGGAGCTGGTTCAAGAGTGTAGGGGCACCGGGCTGGGGGTCTGCAGGCAAAGCCGGCTGGATGGGCACAGGGATGCTGTGCGGGCAGGTGAGGGGCCACAGGAGAGGTGGTGGTGAGGACAGGGACCTCCGAGCAGCCCCATGAGCTGAGGGCAAGCTGAAATGTCACCCAATTTCCTCTGTTGGCAGAAGCCACTTCCTCCAATTTCCAGTACAGACGAAGAAAGGCAGTTGCAGCTCGCGCTCGCGCTGAGCAAAGAGGAGCACGAGAAGGTACCTGTGCCCTGCAGCCCTGGGCACTCCTCTTCTTGCACTTGGGCTTCTCTCTGGGGCACCAGAGCCCAAACTGTCGCCTCGCTCCGATGCCTGCTTTGCTTTCACTGCTCTGGGCTGTCTGCTGAGCACTCTCCCCCTGGGCTCGGCCCCAGAGGAGCCACCTGCTCGGATGCTGGGACTTTTCGGGGATGCGGTGGCAGCTCCTGTGCTGGGTCTGTCTCCTGGAGAAGGTGCTGACTGCAGGGTTGCTTTACTCATGGGTCTTATCCCTTGTCCCTGCAGGAGGTGAGGGCTTGGCAAGGGGAGAACTCCCTGCAGCAGAGACCCACAGAGGAGACTGCCCAGGGCAGAGAGGAAGAGGAGGAAGAAGATAAGATGAAGAAAAGCCAGGTACAGCACTGGGGGCCTGGATGGCCACACAGCCAGCCTTGGGCTCTGGGGTGATCCCACAGGTCTCCCCTGGGCTTCCCTCACGTCTTTATTCCCTTTCTGTTTGCAGTCCTCTATCCTGGAGCTGGCAGATATTTTCGGGCCGGCGCCAGCCCCCTCCAGCCACACATCTGCCGACCCATGGGATGTGCCAGGTAGGGGCAACTCGCAGGCTGCCAAAGCTTGGGACAGTGGCAGAAACCTCTCCCTTGCCTCTGTCCCTCCCCAATCCCCAGGAGCTCCATAGTAAGGACCTCTTGCTTCTCCTCCCTCCACTGCCCCGTCCATTGCCTGGGCGGTGCTGCTGGAAGCTGTGATACCCCCAGGGACTTCCCTGCTGCTCAGCATCCCTCTGTGCCCTGTACTGTTCCCCACTTTCACAGCTTCCCTTTTTCTTTCAGATATGAAACCCAAAGCGGAGCCAGCAGCCTCTGCCTGGGCCGGTGCGGCTGACCCCTGGGTGCCAGTCCCGACTGCTGGTGGGGAGCCCCTCTCCCAGGCGAGCACCTCCTCCCAGCAAACCTCTGCTGGGCCCTGGGATTTCCCCCCCAGCACCACTGCAGCCTCCGACCCTTGGGGGAAGGCTCCCTTGTCTTCTGGCTTCCCTCCTGCGGACCCCTGGGCGACAGCATCCCCCCCAGCCCAGGTCTCTGGTTCTACACCCGCTGTTGACCCTTGGGCCGCTGTGGCCGAGCAACCTCCTCAGGCTGGTAAGAGGCTCGATCAGCGCTTGGGCTTTGCTGAGGACCACGGGCAGCCTTAGCCATCGCTACCCTCCTGCGAGTGGGCATCCCGGAGCACTCCCCCCTTCCTCCACTGCCAGCTCTGCAAACACCCCCTCCCCGCTCTCCTGCCCTGCAGCAGGACCTCTGCTCACCCTTCGGCATCCTGAAAGCTTCAAGGAACTTCTAGGCTTTTGTCTCTGCACAGAATAGGCTGCTTTAATTAACACAGCACAGTTAACGAAGCCCTCCTGTGGGAGCGGATGGCAGCCACCGCACTGCTCCAGCAGCGGGGTGACAGTGTCCCCCCCAGTGATACCTGTTTGTTCGCTCACCCCAAACCAGCCCTGAGCACCGGGACGGGACGGTTGCTGCTAGCAGGTGTCGCGTTGCAGATGGGGAAGCGGTTGTAGGAGCAGCCTGTGTTTCAGAGCTCAACACCACTCTCGGTTCCTCCTCGGTGCTTCCTCCGGACCTGCCTGTGCCGCCTTCAGTTTTGGCCCCTGGGGAGGCGAGCAGAATCCATCCTGGGGGCCTGTGCTGGTTGTTAAAGCATTCCTGCAGAACCTGGCCCCTCCGGAGCTGGGAAAGGGACCTGCCGGCTGTGGAGGCTGCCCTGGTCTGCAATGGTCAGCCCTCAGTGGTCTGGCTCATTTAGCCCCCCTGGGCCAGTTCCCGACCCACAGCCCCGCATCCCCCCACTGCACGCCCTCTTCTGTCTCCTCGCAGGCAGCTGCCCCTGCCTCTCTCCCGCCTGTACATCTCCTGCCTCTCACTTCCCCGCTTGCTCCCCTCCTTGAGTCTCACCTCTTCCCCCAGCTCCAGGGGGAGATGCTTTTGACCCGTTTGCAAAGCCGCCCGAGCCCGCCGACCCGCCGGAGCAAGAGCCCTCACAGCCGCCCTCCTCAGCCAAGTCCAACAGCCCCGTCGGTAAGAGCCGGGGGGAGCGGGCAGGGGCCGATTTGGGCAGGTGGGGAATGGAAATCTGCCCATGCCCATGCCAGGGAGGCAGCTCCAGGGCTGCCCGGACTGCGTGGCTGCTTACTGGTGTGGCCAAAGCTTGTTCCCATCTACAACCACGCGTGCCGTGGGCTCAGACTGCCCTGTAGCTAATGGGGCAGCTCTGGTTCCTGTGTGTACCCATGTCTTCAACCCTGCCACCTCCTGTGATAGCTTGAGAGGAGCTTGGGCACACCAAGCTCAGCCCCACCACATTGAGCTGTGACCTGGGCCAAGACGTGCCCTTAGCAGTGACAAGAGGACACCGTCATCCTCGGTGTCTCCCAGCTGGCTCACGTGGCTCATCTCCCCTCCTTCCACCCCAGAGCTGGACCCCTTCGGTGATCTGTTCCCCAGCACCAGGCAGGATGGGGCGAAGAGCTTCGACCTCACCAACCTGGCTGACTCCCTACCTGAATCTGGCAAAGAGAGGAAGGACTGTAAAACCCCCGAGGCCTTCCTTGGCCCTGCCGCCTCCTCCCTGGTCAACCTGGACTCCCTGGTGGCACCTGCACCAGCCTCCAAGACACGCAACCCCTTTCTCTCGGGTAGGTGCTGGATGGGGCTGGGCAGAGGGACATTTGGGGGAGGAAGAGGTAAGGAGGGGTGGGGGTGGGGCTTTTTACAAGGGCTTGTAGTGATAGGACAAGGTGTAATGGCTTTAAACTGGAGAAGGGGAGGTGTAGATTAGATGTAAGGAAGTTTTTCACTAGGAGGATGGTGAGACATGGGAACAGGTTGCCCAGGGAGGTTGTGGATGGTCCAAGATGAGGTTGGATGGTGCTTTGAGCAACCTGGTCTAGTGGGAGGTGTCCCTGCCCATGGAGGTTAGAACTAGATGATCTTTAAGGTCGCTTCCAACCCCAACCATTCTATGATTCTATGACATGTGGCTGTCCTGATGTATCCCACCCTCTCCTTGCCAGGTCTGAGCACGCCGTCCCCCACCAATCCCTTCGGCCTCACCGAGCAGCCCAAGCCCACGCTCAACCAGATGCGGACCAGCTCGCCGGTGCCGGGCCTGCC
>VYZX01020696.1:0-13740 GCA_013401335.1 Brachypteracias leptosomus | reverse complement strand
CCTGCTGAGTGCAGGTGATATAACGAACANACTATGGGTGGTGAAATCAATCATAGCCCGAACACCACCACAGCCATACACAAGCCTCCCTGGCAGGTTCCAGAGAGGTGCGTCAGCATGATATGGAAGAGACCAAAGAGATATGTTACCAGACCACGACCTACCCCAAAGGGATAGACGATTAAATCCATGACCCTTGTTCCTTCCGATGTCTTTTCTGAAATCTTTCTTTGTCCTGCTGTCACTGGGGAACTCCAGTCGCAGGAGGAAGTCAGAAGCCTTTTCAATGATGGGAAGGAAAATCCTACGTGGTGTCTCCACTCGCAGAATGGCTTCCAACTTCCCTGCAGGTGGGACCAGCTTTTATATCATTGAACAAACAACTCAGGTTGCATAGGCAATCTCAGCAAAAACTTCAACAGCGGGACATCTGCTATTTTTCCTCCTCCTTGGATTCCATCTAAGGTTGGCCAGACCTGGGAAAGAACAAGAAGGAGGTACCTTTATTTTCCTCGAGTCCTGCACACCCTTTATCAGACTAGCTGTGTCTGTTCTCACAGACAATCAGCTAGTTTCCCAGCAAAGGACTCTTTTCTCTGCTTCACTATGCTGTTTGGTTGTGGGACTCATCTATATGTCAGCTTCAATTCAGGGCCTGCACTTCAGTGCTCGATCTGCAGGAGGGTGTGCTAAACTGCTGTTGTTAATGCCTTGGGTGGACATCTGCCAGTCCCTGGAAGAGAATTGTAGGGCAGGATTTTTGGTGAATGGCAGGCATCCACTTTTTCTACTCCTTTCATAGGATCTATGTATGTTGTATGTCTGCATTTTCTGTGGTATGATAAGACGGGTGATCTGGTCACCTGAGGGGTGCTTCTCTCTTATGACCCTTTGTGAGGCAAGTGTAAGCTGAAGTTACCAAAAGGGCAACCTGATATCCAGGTATTTTTTACTATTACCTGTAACATCAGCTCTTGCTACATGGGTATGTCACTGCAATGGCAGAATAGTAATGTCTGTGGAAACAAGGATATTGCATTGCTAGCAGATTAAATTTCTCAGTTCTACAAGAAATCAATCTTTCTACAGTTTCATTTTTCAGAATTGTTACTGACTGCCATTGTGACCAAGGTCTGTAGATAAACTATCTCTGTCTTGGTGAAGGGAGGAGCAGGAATAAAACTCCCTTCTTTTCTGTATTAATCTTTCAAGGTGTTATTTATAGCATTAATATGTACTATTTATATTCAAGGGGTTTTATTATTTTCTCTTGGAGAGAAAGCTTTCAGCAGCAGATCCTGTGAAGCAGCCCACCATTCAGGAGCACAGCATGGCTTCAGTGGAAGTGATGCAAAGTTCCGGAGGAGAGAAGTACTTTTAATGGGGGACATTGTCAGTACTGGAAATTCACTAGCCTCTTTTTCTTGTTCAGTCTCATTAAGATTATAATTCTTGCACCCTGCACCTCTACTCTGTTTGTTTTTTGCTGTAAGGACTCATAGATGAAAATCCTTGATATAATTTTAAAAATTGAAATTAGATTTGATTGTTTTGTGAATAAGGCTAATTTTTGTAATTTTGTAATTTACCTCATTTTCCTATAATGACTATTTGTCTCTTATTTCTGTGTGAATGACCCACAAAACCCACCAATATTAGTATAAATTATTTGCAGAAGTACTGTAATGAGCTAAAGAAGCTTCATAGTGGAAAACTATTTTGTTTACATTGCTTCTTTTAAAAATAGTTTAATAAAGCCTACATATGGATGATTTAAAATCTAATGTCCTTTGATCAGTTCATATTTTATCTGTGAAAATACAATCATATTCTAATTTATTTTAAATAAGATGATGAAATGTTGAACACACTGTATTTCTGCCAAAGTTTGAGATGGAAATTGCTTATGTTATGAAATACATTCCAGAAATTGCTGGAATCAACTTTCATATATCTTATAGTAGTATTAAACATAATCATCCTGTCTCTTTGTGTATAGCACAGGCAACACCAGCAGCTCTCTGTTCTGGTTTTATATTTTATATGTATACTTTATTTTATGCAAGATTTATGATAGTTTATATGCTTAATTATAGACATAAATGGCGTAACAGCATTTTACAGTTATTGTTCTGTGCTGTTTTCATATATTGGCTTTTGCATCCATATTAATTAGTGGGTTTGACCTCAAAGTATTAACTTGCAATGAAGAGAACTCTTCAGAGTGACAGAAAAAACTTCCTAAAAGACATGTTAATTTAAGGAACCCTTTGGACTCTAAAAATAAATCCCTTAATATTTTCAGTTAATTATGCATTCAATTGTTTTATTTTTATGTTAATAAAGTAACAACTATTAAACGTGATTTTTCTTTGTATTTCTTAGTGTAATACAAGTAATGTCTATGTATCTTGCATTAGAACACAGCTGATCATGGAATTGGGGTCAATATTCTGTTACTATACCCCATTATAAGTAACTATGATTCATTATAGGTATGCATTGTTTTCTGTTATAACTTGAATGCAAAGAGTCATTTTAGGATGAAATGATGTGAATGGTCTCTGCATGAGAAGAATAACTCTACTTTGTGCTTCTTTTCCTATTGTCATCTTTAACACTTCTGCAAGTAAGAAATGAAGACTGATTTCTTTGGGAAGCAGTCAAATGATCACAGTTTTCTTGAGCTGAACTTAACAGGGCAACTCACTGTGTTACATAAGATCTTGATACCTGCTAGTTGGAGGTGGGGTACTCTCTAGGCCTTTGTGCAACCACTTCTGGCAACATCTAACTGCTCCACTGAAGCAACTAGCTGATTATTTCTCGAACTTTATGTAGAGAATTAAGGGAGCAAATTTCATCTATGAAGAAAATGAATGGTTGACTGCTGCTTGATCTGAGCTTTACATCAGGAGAGCGGCCTGGTACTCGTTTTGTGTTAGTGCCACAGGTGCTAATAGCTTGAAGTTTACACTGGTGCTAGTCACAGAGGGCTGCACAGCAAATGCAGTGCCATGATTTTAAGACTGAAGGTGCTAAAATTAATGTACCTTTACCATTCTTGGGGTGCACTTGGAAAAAAATCAACACAAAATGATGTTGTTGGTCTCTGATTGATCACTAATCTATAGTAGTATGGAGAGACAGGGTACATTTTTATGGGAGTTGGTGCTATGAGTACCTTTCAGTCAAGAAAATATAAAACCCAGTTCTTTTTTAAAGTAAAATAACTGAGTTACTTGTGATAATGCTGTCCATGTGAGATTTTGAACAGAAGCTGAGCTGTATGGATAGAGCTATGCCAGAGGCTTATTTTTATTTGGTAGAAGTGGAGGGTTAGGAAGGAACAGACAGCAATAAAAACACTGGTGATGTGGCTTTCAGAGATGCCAAAAGAAATTTTTTTTGGATTGATTACTCTCTTGAAAGAGGTTTGGGAATATGAGCAAAGAAATTGTTGCTGTATTCAAGCTTCAAGTAGAAATGCCTGAAATAAATATGTAGCTTTATTGTAATTTTCTCTTTTTAGAAGTGGCATGTAGAACTGAGAAAAAGTAATGGAAGTTTTCATGAGTATAGAGATGACTAACCTCACTAAAGAGCTGTAGGCTGTCTGCAAAGGAATTCGAGCAATTCTTTGAAATTTTCTTGAAATGACCCAGGGATGACAGAGGCTTTGTTGAGGTAACAACCTCCAAAAGTCTTGTAAGATTGGGAAACCAGGCTGTTGTACTGTGGAGACAGAATTCCTGCTTGACAGCGGACATGAAATGCACCAGCCTCAGATTACGCTGAACTGACCTTGAGTGAGAACAGCCCTGAATGAAAACAAGAACAAGACGGATGAGAAAACGAGGAAGGAATCGTCCTTCACAGACAAACCGCATAGTTGATAAACTGCAGAATAGCTAAACCAATAGAATAATATAATGAGGCACGTGAGTAGTTTGTGTATAAGCAGAGCACCAATCATGTTATGCATGTTTGCATGTACGGAAATCCAAGGTCTGTAAAAAGGTAGAATTGTAAGCAATAGATGACTAAGCACTAACCAACTAAGCAATAAGGGACTGAAACAATAAAGGACTTTTGCTGAATTCATACTGGACTCTGCATCTGTCCCTGTTTACTCTCCCGTCGTTGTACCTCTAGGTGGTTGGGACAATTGATGGAAGAGGTGACCAGCAGCTCCCAGTAGCAGATTATCTACAAAATATGGGCATTCTGGAAAGCAAGGACTAAGAGGGTCGACAAATTACTTCAGGGAAAAAAAATTCCAGTTATGTCTAGAATCAGAGAACACAGGTAAGTGTTTAATTTTTATGAGACCTTTTCTGCATTGATGTTATAGAGACCTGGTGTGAAGATGCTAGACGGTCCTTGCTTAAATGGTATGTAATGTCTTGGGAAGCTGATGTATTTCAGTTGCACATCAATTATATCATTTTGGATGATAATGGTGGTCAGTGGCATTGCAAGATTTAAGATTTAAGTGCTGCAAACTTAATCTAGGTCAAGGATTTGCTATGGGATTAAAAGCCACCCTTTAAGTATGGGTTAGATGAGGCACATCTAGTAGGAGCAAAACTGAGACAGCAAATATTCCACCAGAATGGCTACAAAAATCATGGAATTGTTTTGGTTGGGAGAGTCCTTTAAGATCATCAAGTCCAACCATTAATCCAGCAGAGTTCCAGAAAATCACGTTTCTGAGGTACTGGTATGGCAAAGGAGCACTTCAAGGTTACCTTTGCATTGGCAAAGAACTGCTAGAAATTCAGCTGGATGTGAGGGTATCAGTCAGAGTTTCTGGGCTGTGTGATATCTAGAGAGTGCCTTGAGCTTGGCACAGAGCACATGTCTTTCCTGCCAGTCATGCACCAGATATCTTGTCTTTTTTTTTTTTTTTTTAATTTAAAGGCAGTTGCAGAAAGGGATCTGGAAGCTGCTTGCTATGAATTGTGTTATTTACTTCCTACAATACTAATTATTAAAAGATGCTACAGGTTTCCTTCAAACTAATCTTGAAGAGTCATGGGAATTCTTTTTAAAACAAAGGAACAGTGATAAAACCTCAGGAGAAGCTGTTCATTTATATATTGATGCTGTGAAAAAGTTATCATAAGAAGAAAGACAATCATAAAGCAGAGCAGGAATAAACACGTGTCCCCAAACCAGTCCATGGTTGCCATCTCCCTGAGCTCCTGGCAGAAGCTGATGTTAGTGCTTGGCAGAGGAGAACAGTTATCTACACTAATGTCTGTTGCTGGGACTAAACAGCTCTTTGTTGGGAGGATATTTGGGACAGCTGTAGGCAAAGCTTGGAAGTACAGGTAACACATTGACGATTTTTAAGGTCTCTGCTTTTAAACAGCCATGGAAGCTGGGTTACTCAATGTGTAACAGTGGTTGTAATACCCACAGGAGCTCTGCTACTGGCTCAGAAGTATTTAACTTATCAAATCTCTTGGAAAAGATAACTAAATTGAGAGCATGTAAGCAGTTCCAAAGGGAGAAGGGCATTGTAGGAAGTGAAGCTGTTCAGTACTGGGGAGCACTGGATTTGAAAACTGGACAGTATGAATTTCAGTAGCTAGGACAATGAAAAACTAAACACTGGGATTTTTTATAGTTATTAGCAATAGTTATGTAAAAAATAGCAATAATTGATTCTTACTTATGTAGTTTATCGGTTATTTTTTAAAATATAAATTCATTGCCAAGTTGAAACAAATGAGCTGTGGATAATTGTTTACCAGCAAAACAAAAAAAAATTCCTGTCTTTAGGTATAAAGGAGATTGAAAGTCTTAAGAGAAATTTTAGCTGTTAGGTTTCCTATGGATCTGAAGTAGGAATGGGTTACAACTCCCTGAAAATTTCTTATTAACAGCAAATCATTAGAAGCAGAGCAAAAAATGTTGCAAAGTTTCAGCTGCTGTGGAATAAACTACCACAGAGAAAGATGTGAATATGTGTAACTCCTGATACTCAGTATTTTGCAGGGACTTTTATGAGTACCAGCAAGGGGTATCTAAGATTTTTCTGAATAAAAATAAGGATTTTTGTTTTGTTTTGTTTTGTTTTTTCCTGATTCATCAGCAAGGGATTCTATTCGTGCCATTTTCCAATAGCAGAAAGAAAAGAGATGTACTTCTGGAAACATACCATGAAGGGGTAACAGAACTTCTAAGAAATCTGTAGGTCCCATTTATAAGTTTGAAAAAACAAACACAAACAAAATCCAAAACAAGCACATATGGAAGTCTTTCTAAAGGATTCTGGTTCTTTAGACTGAACAGAAGATTTTTCAATTTTTTTTTTCTTGACTAACAACCTTATTTTTGTAGTGGCCAGAAGGAAGCAGGAGAGTAAGCAGAGTCCTAGGAAAACATTGCTTTCATGACAAAACATAGTTTGTGCTAGTCTAAAATGACAGCTCTTATGTTGTGCATGGATGTACTTGAGAGACTACTGCCTGCACAGGTAAGGGGTGTTTTTTGTTTTGTTTTGTTTTCCTATTCAAGCCAGAAGGAATGCTGGAACCTTTGAACAAGAACTGGTATGTGAACAAATAACCTGCAGTAAACCTCAGGTCATCACTCAGGGTCAAACATGATGTGAGGTGTTTCAAAAGGTAGTAATTTCCCTTTGGATACAAAAGGACTTTCCACTGATGAACAGAAAACTGAGGCTCTACAGAAATAGGAAGTTTGGGCAGTTCTGGAAAATTACTGCACAGTGTGTTAGAAATCAGAAATATATGGTGGTTAGCAGACTGCTCTTTGCTTGGTCCATTTAGTTTTATGACCCTTTTTGTACTGAATGGAGACACGAGAGCAATTAAAAGGGCTTGTTTAGTGATTGGCTTATGTTGGCAGCATCCTCAGATTTTCACTGATGAAGTGTCTTTTACCTGGAAAACAATATCTGGCAGTGGTAAAGCCCCTGCTTCCTGTAGAGGATGCTCGTGGTCAAGATAGACCAGGCATTGCTTCAGTTGCTCCATTTGCCAATACTGACCTGATGAGGAGAGCAAGGGTTTGCTTGTTCAAGGAGTGGTTCTGTGCTGAAAGCTTTCTCACTTTCTTTTACTGTTTGTGTAAGTGCAGCCGCTGCCTGAAGGAGCACCAGACAGGTGTAATTTCAGTTTGGCCGTCCCTTGAACTGAGAAAGCAGCTCTGCAGCTGGGGCTGGAGGGAATGGGAAGGTGATGTGCTTTCTGTCCAGGCAAAGAGGGCAGAGGTTGTTCCTGGCAGCAGCTGTCCCTGGACAACCTTGTGACAGGCACAAGGGATTAGGTAGATATCAGAGCTGGTTTTAGGCTGCATGAGAGCTGATACTGACAGTGTCTCTGGGGACACTTGACTGTCACCCCACATATGTTATATGCCACATTATCCCATTAACTCTCCAAGTTGTTACACAGATTGTATTTATATATGGACAATTCTAGCCCTGACACTAGGGACCATCTTGCCATCGTGAGGATGAGAAGATCTTAATTCCAGAGCTCTGTGCTGAAAACACCATCCTTTTGTCTTTTTACTGTGAAATATCTTTCTTTTTGTAAAGTATAAGAAAACGACCAAATAGTGAAAGTCAACTATGCAGCAAAATCCTAACAGTAAGGAATGCAGACTGACAATCTGTGAGAATCCATCTACTGTCACTTGCATAAATGGAACAATAATTGATTGTTCCTCTTCTGAAATGTAGTTTGCATGGTCTATATAAAGGCAAATTATTTAGTGCAGTGCAAGGAGTGGCTTATCTGACAAGAAGCCTGCCTCCATTTTGGAGGTAATGGGTTTTTTATTTTTTCACTTTCTTAATAATAGAGGAAGAGAGGTGGATAGATCTGCTAGAATACTCTCCTTATCATCTTTCCAGCCTATGCTCTCATGGTGAAGAGTAGCTGAGAGTTGAAAGAGGAAAAATCCTGACTATTGTGCTTTCCCTGAGATAAGGAATATTTTAGAGTCCCTTGTCTCATGCATGAAGCCTGGTAAAAGGGAACATATAGAAGAGTTTTGGGGAAAACCAGATCTTAGCCTCAGAAGTCTGCTTTTTACTCGTGGTTTGTCTGGGTGTTTTATATGTCTTTGAAAATGAATACTGAAGGACTATGAGCCATGCAGGCTGAAATTGCTGCAGTGACCTCAAGAGGTGAAAGTACAATTGAAAAGGTCTGTTTTAAATATTTAAGGAATTAATAATAGCTGAAAAGTGCAGATTACTAGAATAACAAGCATCTTATATGCCATGTTACAGACAGATCTGGCACTCATGGGAGGCATTTGTGACAACAGTCTTTCAGTGGGTTACATTTATGTACATGATAAAGAGACAAGACCTCTTTATGGAAAATTTACAATGAGCTTCCTAATGTCATAATTTTTTTTTATACTTAAAAAATTTATTCTCTCATAAAATTAATGCCTCATGTTTGCCAATAAGCTTTTGGGGTGTGCAGAGGACAGCCCCACAGGTGGGTAGCAGTGGATGCACTGGGAGGCTGTGGGGCAGGAGACCCAAGGAGGGGATCCAGGGCAGGATGTTACTGTCTGTGGGTGCATGGCAACCAAAAGGGCTGTTTGCAATGGCTGCTGCTGTTGGACTGAGTGTGGCAAAAGAGATGGAGGGGAAAATGGGTCATTACCCTTATTTTTTCTGAAAGTGTATGTGAGAGCTGGAAGGAGCTGTTGTATCACTTTTTAGTAATATAGTGTAGGCGATCTGTCTGAGCTGATTTTCCCCATACAGCCTTCATGCTGCAGTACTGGAAGCCAGAAGGTGTTGATAACACACAGCCTTGTTTTGACGGGGTGTGTGTGTGGGGGGGCAAGATTTGGGAGGGGATANAATATAGGACCAGCAAAGAATTACAAAGTAGAGAAGAAATAGAGTGGAAATACTGAACAAGTGGGAAGGAACAAGACATTGGACTAGAAACTGATGCTAAAACCAATGTGAGGGAACAGAGCAGAGAGTGCCAGACAGAGCGTGACGTGTGAGAGCACAAAGTGTGTATGGAGACCACCAGCTGCAGCGAGGCTTTGCGTGGGTGCCAGGGTGCCCTGGCAGCCCTGTGACTGGGGGCTGTGGGACATCTCGCCTGCCTCCCACCTGCCCGTGGGTAGCAGCCCCTCTTGCTGACCAGCTGCTGGTGAGGCAGCCAGGCCCAGTGGCTGCAGGGTGCCTGGGGCCCAGCGGCAGGCTGTCCCACTGGCTCCCTGCCCCGCACTGTGGGGAGAAGCAGATCACGAGAGTCACTGCTGTTCCCAGATCCTACTGCTTGTGTCTCAAACCTGCGACATCTTTTGCACAGGGAGCTTCCCCTGATGTTGCTCAGCTCTACATGCGTCCTGACATCTTCCTGTGGCCTCCTCTCTGAACAATGTTGCTTTGTCTGAACCTGCCACTTGGGCTCCCAACCTTTGTAAACCCCAGGTGTAACCACTGGCTGCTTGGATCCCTTGTTGGAGCAGGTGACTTCTACATGATGGAGAAGAGGAGAAAACAGTATGTACTGACTTCATTGAAACTGGGAATTTCCACTTGTGGTGAGAACCGTAGTAAGAGATTTGTGGCGTTGTTCATCCATAATACTTTCAGGTTTACAATGTTGGAGTTGATTTTAGTAGAAAGCCATAAACATTGTGTCTCTTGAAAGCAAGATTCTTCATTCCTCAAAACCTTTTAACAAACTAAACCCTGCCATAACTAGAGGTGTGCAATCTGAATTAATTTTAGTAAGGCAAACTCTGCATGCTAGAATTTTTGTTGGATGGAGAACAGACAAGGCTTTGGATTCAGGCATCGCCTGACAGTCTTACCTTCAAAGATAAGTATTTTGTTTTAGGATATTTTAAGTGACACCTGTGTGTGGTTTCAAAGAACAAATCCTGACACACTATCTCTGTAGGATGTGTGCTCTTGTCTAACCTTTCTGTATGGAGAAGAGAATATGTACAGGGAGGCTACATTTTGCTGAGCAATGCTGTGAAAAGACAACTTTGCGCATAGGCGTGAGAAATCCATGGAGGTAAGTGGGTGGCTCTGGGGAAGCGGTGGCCCCATGGGGTCTCTGGCCATGTGATTCAGCTGGTGGTGGTCCCTCTGGGCCCGCTTTATCTTGTTTAATATGGCAGTAGAAAGTACAAGAGAAGCTTTATGGTAAGGATGTATGCTCCCCTTACTCTCTTAAAACTTTGCCTTCACGTTCTGCCTGCTGTGTCCCTGATTTAATCCAGAATAAGCTGCATTTTGCTAAGAATTGCACTAACCCATTCAGATACTGTCTTAGATCTGGTAGACTGCAGCACATCAGAGTGTTTTGATAAGCATCATGTCTCCTTAGAAACTACTACTTAGCAGTAACTTAACACTATATTTGGAGTGTTATGATTAATTTAAGCCTAGCTTCGGCAAAGACACATGGTATGGGCCACCTCCTACAGAAGTGAGGAATCTTGTTGAGCTTATCAGAACAGCTTGCGTGTTCAAAAGCGTCCCTGTGGGGTTTTAGAGTTCTCTGAATCTCTTCAGGCATGGCTTTAAGCTCATTGGTTATAAATTTCACTTGTTATCCTTAGGTATATTTTTAGGAGTCTGTTGTCTAATTTGATATTTTAAAAATATTTCTAAAAGGTCTACCTCTACAGTTATGAATAAATATAAAGCTCCTTCTGAGGCCATTAAATAGTATTTTAATTAGGCTGGCAAAATTGCTTTTGGCTTGTCTTTAAAGTCTTTAGTATCTTATTTCTATTAACAAAATGATAATCAATGTTAAATTTTAAAATGTAACAAAAGTAGGTCATATTTTTATTAACTGGAGATAGATAATGAATGTGGCCTGTGTAAAGATTTGGATTAAATCTTCTGAGATGCTGAGGATAGTGTTTTAGTTAAGGTAATCCTTATTGCATCTAATAAACACTATTGCTGCTTAGAAAATTAAGACTTTAGTGATGCATATTAGTGCACTACCTCAACGAATCTAATAGAGATTTAATACTTGTGTTTGAAGTAGCAATCTGTCATAAATTAAGAGCATTTGCATAATAAATTTAAACCATGTTATTCTTTGCAGAGTTTTATATAATTAGGGAACACATTCAACATTAAAATGTTGTAATTTTTTTAGTGCTAGAAGGTGTATTTTGTTGTTACTGTGAAAACAAGGGCTAGTTTAACCTGCTTGTAATATGGAGAAGCTCAGCAATTGCAGCAGTGCTACAAATGTGTGCCAAGTTTCTCCCTAACCTCCCAAGTATTTTGGGACACTTGGCATATAGAACAGGACTGTGTATACCATCCCACTGAATGCTGAAATGGGGTTTACAAATAAGGCTCTAAACACTTGATAAGAGTTACTAATTTGCATCATAAGACATTACAAGTCCAGTGTTTGAAGTGGAGATTTGTCCTGTGATACTGGCAAAAGAACTGACTGTACTTGATGCAGTACATTATAGTCTATCAGTATATGTGTGTATGCAAAGGCAGTACTCAGCCAATTTCAATGAGAATTAACTTAGAAGTGTAATTTTTATGTATTAAATAACTGGAGGTTTTTACATTAAATACATCCCAGGCATCCTTTGTCCATGAAGATCTTACAATTCCTTTGCATGTTTTGCAATTTTTGAGCTCTGCTGCTGTACTTATCTGTAGGAATAACGACTGCAAATCGAAGCAGACATAGACCTTCTGGCACACAGCTTTGCTTGGAGTGTGCTGTAACACCATGGTTAGCTGGAGTTTAAGAGTTCTTGTAATACCCTTCAGTGTGTTATGAAAAATGCTTATTTTTGAACTTGGCAAAAGCTTAGCCTGAGAAATACCATTTGGGGTGCACGGAGAGCCTTTCCACCTCAGCACTCATTCCCTGAAAGCAGCTGATGGGATGCTTTTGTACCAAATATAAGGAAGGGACAATATCTGCAGAGAGGCTCTTCCCTGGTCCTCATCCTTTTGGCTTTTGCTTGCAATGGCTTTTTCTGAAGAGGCCTTGTATCACTTAAAATAGGTAAAGTACACTGGCCACTCTTGCTGAACATCATCCACAGAGCTCAACTCCCAACAGGGAGGGAAGGATGTGACAGCAAATCTACTGTGTTCTTCCACTAAAAGCTCTCTGTGCTGGTGTTACTCTCATGGGGCCAGATCTTCTTTCTATTTCACATGGTGGGATACACAGAAAAGAGTCACTGCAGCTCTGGGTGTGCATTGTTGAGTTTCTATATGGGTACATATTTCCATACCTCTTAATTCTGCTCTTTCCCATGGGGAAAAATTGTACTGATATTCAAACTTTAATTTTTGTTTGCATAATTTAACCCTTCTGCTCCACTGGGAATTATGCTGCACAATTCTTGTCTCTTGGGTATTTATGACCATCAAAAACATCTTTCTTGCTCACAAATATAAAGCAAATCAATGGGAAGGTCATAAAGATTATTAGCTTCCTCCAAGCATAACCCCACAACCATAAACCAACAATGTTGTCCTATAAATTAACATAAAAGAATGTTCCTTTTAGGAGATTCATGTTATATATAGTCAAGTAACATTAAAAACTTTATTTCTTTATTTATGTCAAAGTCACTGAATAGAACATATTCTTGCTATCTGTAGATGACAACTATTATGGTAGTCTCTGATGAGTCTCTCTTTTGGGATGGACAACTGTGCTGTCCTATCTTTAGTCTGATATTCTGTTTTGTGTTTTAGTGAAGAATGTAAAGGGAAACCAGGACAACAGACCAGTCTTGTTCAGGCTCTTCACTAACTGTTAGTCTGCTAGTGTTCACTGCTTGTTATAAATGTTGTTCTTTAAATTGGTAATTGATATACAAATTTATACTCGTTTACACTGTTTGGTTTTGGCACCATTAGTTGGCAAATTACATTCTTTCTTATGTTTGTTACACTTTGGATCTGACTGCAGTGATTCTGCCTCTCTTCTCCCTTTATTTTAGCATTCCTTACATTGATGTTGAAAATTACATGTCACTTTTTTCTTCCTTTATATACATGGTCACAGAAATAGAAAGACCTCAGCTATTGAGAACAAAGGTTGCTAAACTTTGCTGGATAGCATGACATAAAGTTCAGCCATGATGAATGATGCCAGGACTTGAAATAAGAGTAGCAAGTCTAAAAGCATGAATCACTGTACAAGGTCTTCGTGTCTGCAGAAAATTTGTGTGTCCTGCTGGCTGAAAGCATTGACAATTTTCCATTAGTAATGAATTACAGTAGTAATTTCATTAATTTCTTCACCTCAGTCAGGATATGTTAGTGTAAGTTGCTTAACCAAGCATCAGAGGAGCCATTGCAGTTAACCTTTAGTCCTTTGCTGTGTAACCAGGACCAGTTAAGAAGTAAATTAGTGTAACATCCCTTTTAAAAAAAAATTACTTTAGATAAGCAGTGGACATAATTTTTGCCTGTTTTTAATTTAATAGCAGGTTTATGGTTTTATGCAAAACCATTCATATTACATCTGACCCTCTGGGAGCTGGGTTTTTTCACCTGTGTAATTTGGTGTCTTTAATTATCTGCTGTCTGTTAAATCCAGCACAGGCTTGATTAATGAATTGTGATGAACCAATGCATTAATTTACAGGTTTGGTCTAATACCCTAAAAAGCTACATCAGTGCTTCCAGTTATTAATGCTAATAAACTTGAGAGAAAAAGCAATGTGTCTGAAGAAGACCGTGGCAAC
>VYZX01020694.1:0-76816 GCA_013401335.1 Brachypteracias leptosomus | reverse complement strand
CAGACAGACCCACTACAACTTATATTGAATTATGTGTCTGAGATGCTATATCATTTAAAATTCCTGTCTCTCTTTCCTTTCTTTGTCTCCCTGGAGGGAAACTGGAAGGAAAGAAGAATGTTATACCTCTTGCTAATGAAAAACACCAAAAAGTATCTGAAAATTCAGCTTTGTCTCAGACCTCCATTCAGAATACTTAATCTTTGAACCAGTCAAGTTTCTCAGTATTGCTCTCACCACAAGTTCCATAGCAAGCTTTGGTTTTGAATTGGAATAAATTTTTAAAACATTTTATATTTTGAATCTAAGTAAGGTGACCATAAATGGAGACCCAACTGTACTGAAGAGCTTGGTTTGATTTGTGATTGGGTCTCAAAGTTCTATGTCTGAAGGCAATGGAAAATCTATCATCAATCTACTGTAAGTGGGAATCCAGAGTATATTTTATTTTCTATGCAGACCACACTGCACCATTATGGGGATGGCAGCAAGAGGTAACTTTCTAGCAGCATGGGATACGTGAAGACCAAGTTTGGCCAAGATAAATAAAAAGTTGTAGAACACAATGAAGCCTTAGGAAGGGAAAGGACATGACTATTAAGAACTAAATGGGTAGGCTGCAAATGGAAGCTGTCCAAAGAGATATGACAGAGAACAGCTGAGTTTTTATCCTCTCCTGGAATGTATTGCCATTTTCAAGTTCTTAACCTGCTTTATCAAGGCACTGTGACATGGTGTGTTTAACACACACTATGATTTACAGATAAATAATTATTATTTACAGAGAAATAATTAGGTCATTAGTTAAATTAGACTCAGAATGCAGAGTTACTGATAAAAAGCAGGTTAAGCAAAGTATTTTTTCTTTCCCTTGAAGACACATTCGTGTCAAGTATCACCAAACAGAGAATGATTTTTTGCACAGCATTAAAGAATTCACCAGAGAACTGGAGACTAGACCACTCTCCTAAGTATGTGCAGGAATTTGCATTTGGGAAGTAGAAAGTGAATTGAACAGTGAGAATGCACAAATTCATTCACATGCTTGACAGATATCTGGTATATTATAGCCTTGCTCTTGCAAGGAGTTTGTCCTTACCCACAACCTCCTGCAAATCTATGGTCTAACAGTCTTTACAGAAACTGATAAATCAATGACATTTCATCACAAATACATTTAATTCATGTATTTTGCCAAATGTATTCATTGTTATCTGCTTACTTTATGCTTTCTACCAGATATGCATAGTTTTTCTAGTACAATTTGCTGAAGTAATTGATTCTTAGGTTCAGACGAAGAGATGAGGGGTACTCAGCACGCAAGAACTGCAGGGAAAGATGGTATTTACAGTGCTGGTGGCTCATTCATCTTGGGTCCAACCAGGAGCAAATTCAATCCCTGCTAATACATACAGCTTATTTCAAGCAGCCTGTTGGCTCTGAGCAGGAGGACGTGAGAGAGAATAACACTAGAACAGTATTGCTTGTGTCTGAGATGTCTGTCTCTGTGTTACATCTTTCCTTCATATCTGAGAGTCAGCTAGAAAGTGTCTGACCTGCAGTTGCAATGCAGTTTGTGGGACCATGGCTACTGCCTTCAAGGCAAGGCTCTTTGATTTCCTCGATTTTTCCTAGACAGTAGGATTGTCATACTTGGCACTTCTGTATTTTTTCATATTTCTTCGTGTTATGCAAATGCTTTATGATCCCTGAAAACACACTGAATTTGATTATTACATTAAACAAATTCAAGAGCAGTTTAACTACACTGTAACCTGGCTTTGCTTCTACACAGGGCTCACCTTGCATATACTCCTGGAAACCAGCATTACATTTTGGAGGCCAGCTTTCCACTGCTGTGTGCCCAGGTAGCATCAAGTAAGAGTTAACTTGGTGTGCAAGAACCAGCTTTCTCATATAAAGCCAACCCATTTCTTTCATTCACCCAAACTATCCTACCAGACCAGGCCATTGAACTCTAGCTAAGAGTGACCTTGATTTGCCTATTATGCATCAGCTGCATCTTGTTAGATTTAATAAGTAATTCATTCCTTATCTTGGTCAGCTTTCTTCATTTGTTTTCCTGATTAAGTTCAGGAGTAGACATTTTCATAAATTAATCATCCCAGTGGCTTCTGTTTTACTTGTATTTTATGGCTCTAGATTAAACTTCCCAGCACTGTATGTGTATTCTGAAGTTCTTATCTTGAATACGTTCTCCTTTTCCTAGGATGAGAAAATAAAGAAAGGTTCTTATGCGTGTGGCACAGTAGGAAATCAGAGTCTGTTGTAATGTTCAAAGTTCAGATAGATGTTCAACAGCTTACTTGGTATTTTGTTTCCTTCTTTCTAATGGAGCAATACAAAAGTTCCTGGATTCATTTTTGTCATGCTTAGCATTTCCATGATGAGGACTGTACTTCCTTATTCTCTTGTATTTTTGACTAGCTGTTAATTGTGATAATTTCATGCTCTACTTGCATATGGAAGAACTGAAGCTAAGAGCTTCAGATGAAGCCAGGATGTGTCCCTGCATTAATACTGCTGCAGAGACTGAATTACAACCAGAATGCTTTTTCTAGGAAGTAGGTAACGCTGTCTCTGGGGAAACACATGAATAAAATAGTTCAGCCAGTTAACAGACTAAATGAACCAGATTCAAACAACAACAACATTAGCAGTAGTAATAATAATAATAATGGTGATGATGATGTTATGTTAGGCTGCACCAACTATAAAATAAAATAAATGCAAAAGTTTTACAGACAAATCTTGTACAGAAACCTTGTTTAAAATTAAGTTTCTGTCTGCAACCATCAATTTGGGAACTGGATGACTAATGGGAGAAGTCTGCCTGCTTTTGATACTACAAAATTAATGTTTGAAAGCTGGCTTTTATTGATTACTGGGTTTCTGCAAAGTCCTGTCATAGGACTTCAAATTCACTCAGTTGTCCTTACTTATGACAAAGATCAACATTTCTAAGTACAATGATTTGCAACTGTTTGAAGTAAGCCATTGCCTTGTTCCAGTGTGTTAATCAGGACCTTGTAATTAGAAGTAGCCTCTCAACAATGAACCAAGGGCTCTGTGTCTCCTTGGCATGCTGGCTGGTTTGTTGTTAAAACATTTTTATGTTACTGATGGAACAGCTTAGCTATCCAGGAACAAAATAGCCAAGTTGGCTAAATACATTGCTGTATTGTGTGTGACACACTAGAGAAAAAGTTAACATGGAACACGGTACTTTCTGGTGCACTGGCTGCTGACAGAGGAACAATGGATTTTGGGGTACTGGTGGCATTAATCAATAGGGCTCTGACTTTCCAGCTTGTAAAAAAGTTGAGTGAGTTAAACATATTACTGAAAACCTGAACGATGACATAAAATATGAGTAGCATGTGAAGAGGCTAGGAAAAAAAAAATAAAAAAGAACAGCACGCTTTTAAGGAATGAATTATTTATTTATGATTTATGCATTACAGTCATTGAGAGTGTTAGAAACCAGGAATCCCCTCCTAATGGTACAAGAAGCAAGTATGATCATCATTCAAATGTTTGGGCAACAGTCCAGAAACCTAACTTGTATATCTGCCTATACGTCCTCTTGCCAAATATGCTCCCCTTTCTCATTGTCTCCTGGAAACCCATCCTTCCTGTTTGTTACTTCACCTCTTTCAACACTCATGTCTGTGAGGCTGGAGGCACCGAGATCTCAGCACCCTCTGGCAGGACTAGGTTTTCAAACAGACACAGCATCACCTAGGCAGGAGATTAAAATCAAACCAAAGGAAATACATTTCACCCAGGGTATCAATTAGTTATAGGAATTCAGTGAAATATGAGGATGTGGAAGCCAAAGAATTAGTGAAAATAGAAAGGAAGCAGGAAAATTCATTGAAGAATGCCCCAACAGAACTAGAAAAGAGTGTGTTCTGCCTCCAGCCTCTGATTTAGGAAGACTCTAAACTTTAGATTGCCAAAAGATGAGAAAGTAAAATAGAGGGAAAATTATTCTGTACTTGTCTTGTTTCTCATTAAGTCACTTGGAGACAAGAGAGTTGTAGCAGGCCCTACCTAACAATTTTCTCTTGAGAACGAGATTCAGAAATCTAGTTCAGAATCTTGTCCTGGATCTTTCACTGTTTATTTCCAGTGTATCTGGTTTTATTTTAAATATTGACATCTTATCTGGTATCTTTTATAACAGATATATTTACTGCATTTTATCAGCTGCACTGTAATGTCAGTGTTAGAAACTCCCATACTCATCACCGATAGTACTGAAGAGATAATGTCCTTGATGAAGGTTTTACAGTCTTCCTTACGAAACAGGCTCTTATTACTGAAAAATACACATAAACAGGTTTTGCTTTTATGGATATAATCTGTTTCATGTTTTCTGCATGATGTCATGTGAAAGAGAAAGAGGGAGAGAAAATTGTAGGAACTTTTTCATCTTGTTGCAAAGAAATCAGACTTTCAGGGAAAAGGACAGTGCTGGTTTTTGTGTACTGACAATAACAGTATCAAAGCAGTATCACTCCCAGGTCCTACAGAAAATCTTCCTGTGCTGGGGACTCAATTAGTACATCGGTTTACCTTAGAGCAGTGAGGCACTCAGCTCTTGGGCTGAGGAATTAATCTTCTCAAAGGCTTTAAAATATTGTTAAAAATAAACCAGGAGCACTTAAAACATCTTTTCAGGTGGTGGTTGTTAATCTGCTCACCTCTGCATCTAGTGTCCAGGCCTAATTGCCTTGTATGACCCAGTGATGAATTGGTCTTATGAATGGTGCTGTGCCTGGATTACTTTGCAATTGCTAGCCTGCCAGAAAGTTAAGTGTCATATAGATCTCTAAACTTCAGTCTGTCTTCTACAATAGCATTTGATAACCTAAGTATAAAGGCATTTACCACATTTGTGACTATTGTTTGTTATTTTTATCTTTTCTATGTGATCCGAATCCCAGTCCTTCTCTCTGTACTTGCAAAGTGCCTGGAGAACAACTTGTGCCATGTAGTATTATTTACATTTCAGTTTCTCCTAAAATTTCAAACAACAAAGCAAGATGTGGTATTTTCTTCAATTCCCTCCCTCCCCGCCCTGAACCATACCCTGGTGAGTGATTTCAGACTAAGAAAATTACATGGACATGGACTTTATGATAATCTTCATTTAATGCTTTATAGAAGCAGAGGAAAGTCCCCTTAACTTTAGTGGACCTTGTATCTGACTCAGAAGGCTTAAAATGGTAAAAGCTCAGCCTTGCATGAGAAATGCAGTGAGGAGCTTCCTTGCTTTCAGTGAAGGCTTTGAGCACAAGTCAAACACAGTGGAGTAGCAGTTCTGTCTTCATCCTCTCATGTAGTTAATTTTCTTGGTACTGAGATTCCAGCAGAGTTTTCAGCTAAAATGAATGTAACTAGTAATTGGGAATAATTAATAATATCTGAATTTCAAATTATTGCATGAGACATATGTGAAGCCTCATACTTCATTATAAATTATTAATTAGGTTTTGAAAATTGGATACACAAATCTATTATTAAGGAAATCTGTTGGAATTTCTACTTTTAAGAAATGAATGTAATATTGCCATTAAAAATTCTCCTTGTGATTATTCACAGAATAACTCCAAGAAATGTAAGACTGAAATTAATTTCTCTTTGACTTGGTGTTCTCCTGCATTCATGATTGCAGTTATTCTCCAAATCTTGCTATTCTAACTCAGAAAAAAAAATGCATTTGGAAGCTGCTATTTCTTCTGGGGAGGAAAAGAGAAGATCAAATAACATCCAAGCAGATCTTCTGTTCTATATCGCTTTGTCTTCTGTATAGGGATATATAGGAGGGAGCTGTGCATGTTCTTCTGATCAGAGAGCACAAAGCTAGGGGCTTTCTACATTTGTCTATGTCACACCAGGCTCGCTGGGTAAATGTTGGTCTCTAGGAGAGTGTAGCTGCTCCCTCTGCACACCAGGCAGAAAAAAGCAGGGAAAAAGCATGTGCCATCTTTCTGGCAGGTGTGTTTCTAGTTTTCCACACTGTGGTGTTCTGCTGCTGGGATAGCTGAGCTCCCCACCTGCGCTGCCTTCTGCACTCCCAGTTCTTTCCTGTGGCACTTTGCAGCTCTTAAAGACATAATTACATCTGTGGTTTCTGCCTCTTTCATTTGTTACAGTAAATGACCAGGTATGACCAGGTATGATTTTGGCATTTGGTTCTGCTGCTGACACCTGCAAATACTAGAGCTGGGTGGTAAAGTTTTGAGGTTTGTTGTTATTTTTATTTTTGCAGATGCATATTTAGCATGTGCCATTCTGGGCTATTGGTTTTGTCCACACTGTCAGGTCCAGCTTGCTCAGGGTAGATCCCAGCTGATAATAACCAGCTCAGAGTTTGCACAATATTTAACTAGAGGTCTTTGGCTGCTGCTTTAGGTTGTTTCTGCCTTGACTGCTTAATTTTATTTTCACCAGAACACTCCCCAGATCTTTGCTTTCATATGGTAAATATGTAGGAATGCTGCATAGCAGACTATTCAGCACAAAGATTTTAATGAAACATTCCTGTAAATATGCTTGCATCTCTCTTGTTACAGTTATTTTAAATGTATGTTTAACCTGCTGATTTCACACACCACTGTGCAGCCGTTTGTTATATATTAACCTAAGACTCAATCCTGCAAGCTACTGACTGCTTCTGGGTCATGCTGAGTCCCTTTCCCTCCCAGCTGTGTTTAAGGGCTTACAGGGTGCTCAGCACCTCGCAGGACTGAGCCCTGAATCCAGACAACAACAGGCTCTTTCAAAAAGCAAACAGGTTTTCTGGAACAAGGTTCATACTGTAACTGGGCAATACTTTGTGCAATGGATTTTCATATATTTAGATTAAATCTTATCCAGAACAACAGATCTTGTAGTTAATGGCTGCTGGAAGACATCAACATTTAGGTATGTATGATGGTAATTAATTACATTTTACAATTATGTTCTTTTAAGTTGTTCTAGTTAAGTGCAAAACCACGACTGAGACTAATATTTAATCTTTTTTGTGTTGGCTGCAGTGTGCTTTGCCCCTCTGTTAAACTGTGTGTGTTTAATTTTAGAGTTGCAGATAATCTATGTAGTTCATCTGGCAAGGCCATTTGGGCATTATACATCACTGCGCTTATGCACTATACGTCAGGACACTTTGTGCACTGCAACTGCAAGGGGATCCCACTAGCAATGGCATCCAGGGTAGATTTCCTGGCAGTGCCCCAGCTTTCTGGAGCCCCCATGGGAGAAGCCCACCTAGCCATAGACCTGAGCCATTGGTGCTGCCTGCATCGGTGCATTGTCACCGATGGCACTGGGTTGGAGCACTGTCCTCTGCTGGGAGTTGGGCATTTTGAAAGGTAGGCTTCACCAAAGAGTACCAACTCAATCTGTTGCTTCCATTTTGGGAAGCCAGGATTATTATTTACTGGCCAAATGTATCTTAATGAGACCAAGATGTGGTGTAGCCTGTGCAAACTATAGTATTAATTATTAATCTTTCTCTGAAACTTGTTTTAGGAGAATGTGTGTGTTGTAGATTCAGATGTATTTGGCACAGAAAAAGTGCTGTAACATGCTTCTTAAAAATTACTCTGCCTGTTTTATATGCAGATGAAGACCATAATCTTCTATTGATTGCAAAGAAAAAAAATCATGACCTGAAACCTTTAAGCAATGGGGTTTAATTCCATCTACAAGCAAGGAAAATTACTTCTAAAAAGACAGCCCCAGCCTTCCCTGTTCAACACCCTGCCATGCTACACAATCAAGGGGGTCCTCTTTGATTTTGTCCTGGTATCACCTGCAAATAGTGGTATTAGGAATTACTAAACCTAAATTTTCCTTTCAAGCTTATACTTAAGGTTGGTCAGAAAGCAAGGCACTGTTCTGTCCTAGGGTCTGTTGGAGGAACCTCACTTTAATTCAAATACACCTGTGTGTTAATAACCATATCTTTACAAAATAAGCAATCACACTGTTGACCTTTGCCCACACTCCTGTAAGTTAATTATCAGTTACACACACATTTGTGTGTGGATTATTTCATGAGATTGGTGAGATTTTCAGCATACAATAGCAGAGAATCACATATGTAACACAGCTCTAGCAACGTACTCTAACTGAAATCGAGGTATGAAGTCGGTACATAAGTAGAATGAGGATTAAGCAATTTGCTGACTGCCAGTTTTCTCTGAGTAATGGCTGTCAAGTTGGCTGCTGTGCTTTTCTGGGAAATAAGCAAAAAACTCGAACAAAACAGAGCTTTTAGGAGTCCTTATTAAATGAGAGAGGTTTCTGTGTAACTTTACACACAGTTAGCTAAGCAAGCAACACTAAGAAGTTAAGAGTTGTTTACCCATTAAAAGAAAGTGGGGAAATAGGTAGAAGTTTATGGGAACAAAAGTGGACTGCTGATGCTGGTGTTTTCCAAAACCTTCAGTGTAGGATGAAGGCACCACATGATCCCATGTAAGAATATTGCAGCAGAAAGTAGTCACAAGTACTCAATATCCTCCCTGGGAAAACAGCTTCTGGTTTAGGGGAAATGAGCCAGGGGCTAGTTGTATGCTAATTCCCTTTCATTACTGTGTTAGCAAAGCTGTTTAATACTTACTGTAAAGCCTGGATTTCACTCTCTTCTCATTTAATATCAGGTTAAATCTGGAATAATAAGCTCTCAAAAGCTTAGAGGTTCCAGTAAAATGAGATTTGGCTAAAAATTACATGTTGGTTTCTACTAGTAACAGTGTTGTAGCTTTGGTGTCCAAAGCAGTAAGAGAAGCAAGGCTGGTGAGAAAAGAGACTATGCTTCATTGGGATATTGAATGATTTAGTAGAAGTTGCTGCATCTTACTGCAGATCTTTGGAAGGGTTTCTTTCTCTGGAGAGCCTGAACTCCCTTTGTCCCCTTCTTCTTAGACTTAAGAACAATGAAAAATGTAATAGTCCATTTTGAATAATTTCTAAGTGTCTGTATGATGTATTTCACTTAAGTGTTGGAAAATCAAGACGTAGAATATTGTGCATGGAGCAGGATGGCTGTTATTTCAGTGTTTCTTAGGCAGCAATATCTGTGACTCTGGGGGCTGCATACTGAATAGGAGCTGTTTATCAGCTGAATAACAGCAGGATTTCTGATAAATTAAGCATCTTCTCTTGGCCTGGTACAGTGAAGTATAAAGCTGATACTACAGTCAGCTGAAATTGGCTTGTTTTGAAGATGCAACCTGATTCTTTGGTTAAAACAATTATTCTGGAATGTATTTGTGGCTCTTCAGGACCTTCAGAGTTAAAGCTCTCACATAGATGTTGTCCCTGCTAGGAAAATTACCAGCCGCTGACAGGGGGTGTCAGCAGTGGCTCAGCTGAACGTAGGAGCATATGGCTCGGCTGCAAGTGCCCTGCTCCCTGCTGCTGCAGGGCAGGGAGAACAGACTTCAAATCAACAGGTTTCTGCACAATATTAAACGTCAGGCTTACGCAGTGTGCATCCTACCAGTGAGACTGAGTAACCATTCAGGCATAGATTGGCCTGCCCACATTTTTGCTGCATCAAGGGAGAGCTGGGTGGCATCTTTACTGAGTTATTTTACAAATGGCCATTTTGAGGTACAAAGCCATCACAATATCCTTGCATTAAGACTATACTTGTACTATTTCATAGTGAGGCTGGAACTGAAACTGAATCAGAGACTGAATGCAAAGCAGATTAAAATTTCTTTTCACTGTAATGATTGATTTTAATCTCTGAATTTGACAGAAAAACACTTCATAAAAGATTTGATTAAGCATTTTCTGGAGAGAGTATTTTCCTGCTTTTCCAGAGAGCACACTTAAAAATATTTCCTATTTGGGTTGCTGCCACAGAATTTTGTGTTTCTTTGTGTCTCTTGTGAACTCACTACAAGCACCCACCAAGCACCACCACCCATACACCCACCTCGCACCCACACATCCCAGCACCCTATGGCTTGGAAACACAAAACATGGGGCATAAGCTGAGGGCAACTGCATGCTCCCTTAGCCCTTTACAGTTCACAGCACTCCTGGGCAGTTCGTGGGACAAATTCCATGTCTGGAGCCATTTCAGGAGTTCTGTTGCTTGTGGAAGGAGTTTCCACTTGCCTTCCTGAGCTTTCCTCCCTGTCCTTGAATGCTTACTTCCACCTCCTGCCCTGCAACAGCTCGGGTGCAGCCAGGAGAGCTGGTCACAGCCTGGCAGGAAAAAGCAGAAGGCATGTCCAGCATCTCTCCCTTTATGCGGTGGCATGCTCTTAGATTGGCTTCAGCCATCACTTCTACCTTCATCCATAGAGACCAGGTAGATCAAAGGAGATCATGTGAACAGCAGCAGCAGGTCATCTATGAGAAGCAACAGCATCTCTGGGTCAGCGTGTGCTAACAGGAGAGAGCAAAGCAGCTGCTCCCATCCTGGCACAGAAACAGAAAGTTTGCTGAATTATGTCATGAGAAAAGCAAGAGGTGGGAAGAGAGCTGGCTCAGGTATTTAGCAGTGCTTAGACAAAAGACAACCCTAGGACAGAATTGACGCAATCTGTCTCCCTTTCATACTGGAGCTAGAAACATGGCTCACATCTCCACCTTAGTATTTTAATTATGTACCCCAGTGAGTTGAGGGAATGGCTGCTATGGTTTTTCTAGTTAAGATTTCCTTAACCAGAAGTTTAATGAGGTATTTTTTAAAAAGGACAGTGTGACTGACGGAAATCAAAGTGCCCATTTTGCTGCTTGCAGTGCTTAGGCAAAGACAGCTCACCAACATAAATTAACTTTTCTAATAAGGAAATGTGTAATTCTCAGGTTCAGAGCTACCCTGTGCGCTTACAAGACATAAATTATTAGTCAGTTCTGCAAACTACAGTTTAGAAGATTAGTGGACTATCATCAAAAATAGGCAATTCAATCTTGAAACAGGTGCTTTAGTCTGAACTTCTTTCAGAAAACTGGACTTTAGGGTTTCTCCTCTGCATGGGTAGATAATGGATTATTTTCTCGTGTGTAGGATTTTTACAGCTCTCATCACTGTAAGCATCAAATTGCCAGAGAAGCATTGATGGAATTGTCCTTTTAGGCCAATAGGTTATAAGGTACTGCTCCTATCATCACTTATTTTACACATATAGCACTTAAACTGAGAAAAGTATGCTGAACTGCCAAGGTCAGAGAGAAACAAAATCCAGAATCCCTCTTTCCCAGCCTCAGCCATAAAGACATCTTCCTTGCCTTAGATGGGGATTTCACTTTTTTCGGATGATTTACCATTACTTTCAGGGCTGGTAAAATCCAGAGTAGTTTGACCACTACTCATAGGAATATGGGTGCCTGAGCCACAAAGGTCCCTTGGAGCACTGTGTTCGGTCCCCCTTGTTTCAGATAATTGTGCCTTTTGGTACCTTAGATAGACATACCTAACTCTATGTCAGGCTAATTAAGTTAGGTTTCCTTCCACACTGTTCTGGTCTTAAACAATCATCTTCTGATTTCCCACCAAAATCTGACTAACCTGTGCAGCTGCAATATCTTACAGAGGCAGTCAACATGTATTATTTGCATTGCTTCTCGGAAATGACTATAATATTGCAAGTAACATCAAGCTTCAAGAGATTTCCTTGAGTATCCTGCTGCTAAAAGGTCCAATATAGTATGTATATTGCCCAGGGAGGTTGTGGAGTCTCCTTCTCTGGAGATGTTTAAAGCTTGCCTGGATGTGTTGCTGTGCAACTTGGTCTAGGTGATGCTGCTCTGGTGGGGGGATTGGACTAGATGATCTTTCAAGGTCCCTTCCAATCCCTAACATTCTTTGATTCTGTGATTCTGTGATGTATGGCTGTTTTTAACAGGACCAGTAAGCCAGTCCAAAATTTGTAAATTTGTATGTCTCTGATTCCATTCCCAGACAAATAAGTTTTCAAGTGAGCAGGGTTGTGTTTCCCACATCTTTAAAATCAGGTAATTTCTTTTCATGCCAAAATAAACACACAATTTTCTTAAATTTTATCGTTCATGTTTAAAAACAGATACTTTTGATTTTAGTGTTAATAAAGAAGAACGTAGTTAGTTACTACAGCACCAAAGAAAGAGAGGGATGACTATTAGCTAAAGGCTCATCATTGCTTTGAAGTTTGTAGGCAGGCTAAATTCAGAACACGTATTTTATTGAAAAGGCCGAGCATGAAATGTTGTTGTTGCACTTCATTGGTATCCACTTTGTTCAAATTGGTTTTTTTCTAGCTTTTCCATTCCACGTGATTTTTTGATAGAGTAAATTCAAACAAAAAGTAGAAGTTATTGACAAACTGGAGGTAAAATTAGCAAAAAGATTTCTTTTATTTTTTTCCTTGAAAATAAAGAGAAGCATGGCAAAGATGGCAATTCTATCTTCTGGCACAAGAAATCTGCCCATGAATGTTAATTTACTTCAGATTGTAACAAAGACAGCAAGTTTGTCATTGTAAAAAAGGACTAAACAAAGAAAAGTATTGATGCTGATTGAAAAAAAACCTGTGTGGTTCTTGAAGCCCATGAATCAAGAATGCCTGGAAGCCTTCTAATAACAACAACAACAAACTCCAGTCCTTCCCCCCCAAAATGCTACTCTTCTTTTTTTAATCTTATTGAGATATTCACTGTTCTGACCTCATGAATTTATCAAAAGCTGTAATTTTTCAGGGCTTTTTGCCCTGGCTGCCATGGAGTTAACTAAGGTGCACAGCTGTGCTATATTACCAGTTGGGTATTTCTGTTGCATCACACTGGGACAATTATTCTGTTGTGACCTGTTATTTTATTATAGAAAGCATCAGAAGCAAGATGATCTTATATAACTGCATAATTTCTACTGATGTGGCATCATTCCTAATGTAGTCCACTACCTGCTTCACTTTTAAATCATTTCCATCTTTCCTAATATCCAATGGACTCTGCACCTCTGCAGTGTTGACGTATCCCTGCTCCCTTCAGTACAGCTGAATGATTTAAGCGAGGGTTGGGTACTGCTTGTGCTTCCTCTCCGAGCCCAGGGAGAAGCACCATCACTCAGAAGTCAAATAAAGTTATGCACAGCCCCTTGCTATGGCTCACACACCAGCTCCTCACTGTCACTCCAGCCCCTGGCCTGAGCAGTGCAAACACCCGTTGCAGGTGGTCCTCACCCCTCAAAATCCTCAAGGTCCTTTCTCGATGCATTTTTGCTTCCATTGATTTATTTTGGCCTCCTGGTTGCATAAAAAGGCACCTTCATATCCTCAGGTAATTTTGGAAGGACAGTTTTGAATAGAGAGGACTGGGTGGCAGGGCAATTAAGTGGGTGGAGAAGAACGTTGATAAAGAGAGAGCTCTTAATAGTCACTTCTACATGCTGTTATTTTGAGCAAGGAAAATAAATACAGAATGGCTGTAGGGCCATCAGGTGCTGGATTGAGGGGTGTGACATAAGGGACGGCAGGTAGAGGAGGAAGAGAAAGCAAATGACTGCAGAGTTTGACAATTCCAATTCTCTTTCTTAGATCGCACCCTTTCCTGCCAACTAATCCCTATCACTTTAATGTACATCCATCTAACAAAAAATCTAATGTAACTTTTTTCAAGATTTGAAGGAAAAAAAAAAAAAAAGTATAGAAAATGAAAAAAAAAAAAAAGAAGACGACATTTTTGGCTAATCTCTTTTCCTTCCTATTTCTATCTACTTTACATCTCCACAGTCCTTTTCCTTCCTACATCTTACACTTTGTGAGACACAAAATAAAGGTGGAATTCAGCCTTCCTAATTGGTAACTGGAAGTCTTCTTTATGTTTAAACACAATGATCTATTTATTGGAAACTGCTCTTTTGTAGTACCAGCCATCTCTTCATGTCATGTTGTCTGAATAATGCCTCTTGAGGATGGGAAGGAAGAATAGCATTGCAGTAGGACCCTGTGGGGTTATAAATAGCATTCTGGCAGCCTGAAAGGCTGAAGCCATCATTAAGTTGCATGCAGCTGTAGTGGTGTAGGTGGGTGAGTAAGAGCAACTCGGAGATGGGATAATGGTAACCTGGTACACAAGGGTCATTTTTCATTGATGGCCTCACTCCATCGGGCTATTGTGTTCTCCCTAAATTAGGTCTCTGTTTAACAGAGCTGAGCAAGCTCAGTGAAACAACCTCGGCAAAACATATTTAAAAGAAGATTAAGGGAAAAAACCAGTTTGTTGTGCGCTGTGACTCAGGCTAAATTGTGATAAACTTTCCTCAATTTGGTCAGTAATTGCCTTTATCAGCAGCAAAGTAAATGCAACAGGAACTGGCCTTTTGGAAGTAGCACACCAGCTTCTTCCACAGGGGCAATGAAGACTTTCACTGAGCAAACTAAGAAGTTATTACAGCAATTGAACCCAAGCTGTCCTTTTGGTGTTTTCCTTAGCAACATGATTTATTTTCTGGAATGGATTTTTTCAGTGCAAAGATGACAAAGGTCTTGAATTTGGAAAATCCCTTTCCATTATTATTACTAATTTGGTTGCAGATACACACAAATGAAAAAATCCTACTTTAATTTCCCACAGTTTATATATAAAACAGATGAAATAATTAGCAGCCTGTGTTAGTTTGAGCTTGCATACACAAACATACCACTCTTCCCTCTTTCTGAACTGAACAAATTGAGATCTTGATCCTGCTCCCAGTCAAGTTGGTGGGGGAGTTGCCTTTAACTTCAATAGATATATGACTCAGCTTAATTCCCCCTGTGGGACCTGTTAATGTGTAAAGATTCCTTGGAGGTTAATTACTTGCAGAAGAGGTTTTGCCTGGGATGTAAAAGGAAGGTGCAAATGGCAGAACTGAAGCATTAGCTATGTATTGCAGCCTGGAGAAGACACTGTCGTTTAAAGCAAAGGGATCTCTTATTTCACTAATCCTGCATCTTAATAATTACATTTGGTCACTCATTAATTTAGACTGTGTCTTAGAGAGTAATTTCCTTTGCTATATTGCCCAATAGCTATTGAAGTAGGATAAATGCTTTTGTTTTCTTGAAATTTTTCCTTTCAACTCTTTATTTGCACACTTTTTTAAGAGTACCTTTTTAAAAAAATCACTACTTTAAAATGCACTTCTAGAAAGTATTTATAAAAGAACCATGAAATAAATAATAGAGTTGTGAGAGTAAAAGAGAGGATTTCTAAACTAAGTAGAAAGTATAATTATCATTTAGACTTTTCAGATTTAAGTGAGTGACTTTATCACATAAGTGTGCCCTTCACTATTCTGAGAAAGCTAAGAGATGTATCATTGCATAGTAAAAGTTGGGGGTAGGTGTTCCTGCATCATTAAAACTCTATATTTTTTCTCTCATGTGACATTTTTGGTAATCCTTTCCCACCTGTATTACACTTGGAATAATCCTTCTCATTCCTTGTCACATGCGCATTAAACCTTTTAAATTACAGACTTACAGCTTCTAAACCAAGCATTTAATTTTTGTTGCAGTAAGTGTGATGACCACTGTCAAATCACTATTAAAAAACTCCTGCACATACCAATCTGGAATTTTCTCTTCATAAATTACTGCACTTGGTCAACCATAACATGTAATGCTGGCACTGCCTCTCAGTTCACTGCAGAAACACTCATATGGAGTCAGACTATTAGCCTGTAAATAACATGGTATATAGCTCAGTTTTTCAGAAATATCTATGAAAGTACTATGAAATTGCACCTTTTTCTGGGTGGCAAATAGTATTAATGCTCTGAAAGAACAAAAAGGCTGGAAAACCAGCCAGGAATGGCACTTCAAAAGCACCTTTTTAAACTAGAAATTTGGATGACATTTTGCTTTCTTAGGATTTTAGAAAAACCATTGTATAGAAAGGACTAACCAAGTGAAACTGTGGTTTGTAACTCTGAGGAAACACTATGGCTTGTTTTTCTTCAAATGTAAGAAACTGGAAAGTGTTCAAGTTTAGGGTCAGAACAGCGATTTGCCTTCTCCCTCATGGCAGTCCTGTTGATAAATTTTGCTTTGCATCATTATACTAAACCTTGGTGTGATGGCACCTGAATACTATATACAGTTCCCAGCCTTTTTAAAAAAATAATAATTCAATTTAAGAAAAGATTTGGGTAATTATTGGTCTGTAGTACAAGAAGTTAATCCTGTTCTCAGACCCACTCTTTAGTGTGCTACATCCCTGCTAAATAGGATGCGCATGTGGAAGGAAAGACTCTGACTCAGTGAAGCTGCAAGAATTAGAAGAGGGTTTAAACATGCTATCAGTAGAGTATCTATGACAAACAAATCTAAAAGATTATATATATTTTTAGAGAATTGAGAAATGTCTAATTTACTAAATACTATTATCTCTGTAATGGCAATTTTCTAGGTATTTCCTTTATTAAATGTAGTGACGTTTAAGAAATACAGCATAACAAATATTCTTACTTAATTATCTAAAGTGGGCTTTTTAGTGTAACTTTTTAAGGATATTTGGTTCTTGCTAGCATGTTGTTAGTCTGTCAATGTCTTCTTGTGTCATTTCTGTCTCCTCAAGCAGTTTTTAACCTGCTGATGAGCTTGAAATATATTTTAAAGAAGGGCTCAGATCTCAAAGTTTTCAGAATTTCTTAAGTTTCAGAAACACTGTTGGCTGGATAAAGGAGAGCCCCAAATTAGTTCCCTTCTCTGGGGGTGATTGTGGATTAAAAGAGATATTAAAAATGAATGTGATGGATATAGCTGGGATATTTATGGAAAGGACCATGTAGGAAGATAGGAATATAAAGCCACTGAAATTCAGGTTTGAATAGTTAGAAGTTTTACAGCTAACAGCACAAATTCCTAGAGATACCAGGGAGGCTGTGAGACAAGTTTACAAGATCTGTTGAAAGTCTTTTTAAAGTTAACTTCTGAAACACTTCTTTTCTCACATAAATCAAAGAGTATTCCCCTTAATAATGCTGCTAAAGTTATTCTCTTGGCCATTTCTGTACCTTCACTGAGTCCCCCTTTAAAGACTTCCTTTTCCCACAGTCTGAAGCAGATAGTTCTTGTCTGTGCTGACTTGAGAACTTCTCCCAGGCAGTCCCAAGCTAACACAGATCCCCAGCCATGTTCCAGATGGACCCTCTTCATACTGTGTCAGTGTTTCTAGTCCCAAGCTCCATTTCCCCTTTGCTTCCTATACCCAACACTGTAGAGCAACCACTTTACTACCTCATTTGAGTTGTTCTTCAAGTCACTTCTTCCATGGGACGTACCATAAAGCTGAGGCCAACAAGAGCTACAAAGATGATTAGAGGGCTGGAACACCTTTCCTATGAAGACAGGCTGAGAGAATTGGGCCTGTTCAGCCTGCAAAAGGGAAGGCTCCAGGGGGGACCTTATTGTGGCCTTCCAATACCTGAAAGAGACCTATAAGAAGTCAGGAAAAGAACTATTCATGAGGTTTTGTAGTGACAGGACGAAGTGTAATGGTTTTAAGCTAGAAAAGGGTAGATTTAGGTTGGATATTGGAAAAAAGTTCTTTAATATGAGAGTGATAGGTGACTAAAACAGGTTGCCCAGGGAGGTGTTGGAGGCCCCATCCCTGGAGACATTCAAGGTCAGGCTTGATGGGCCTCTAAGCAACTTGACCTAGTTAGAGACGTCCCTGCTTATTGTAGGGGGGTTGGACTAGATGACCTTTGGAGGTCCCTTCCAACCCAAACCATTCTATGATTCTATAAGACCTGTGCTGGTGACAGGCTGTGCCTGCTGCTGCTGACTGCTAGAGAATCCTGTGGTCACCCCAACTTATTCACTACCTCATTTGACCTACATCCCTTAAGCCCATTTGTTTGCCTCATCCCCTAACTACACCTTGCCTTTGAGAGTACGTCTGTACTGCTCCCCAGAGAAGTAATTACAGCGTGCGTAGTCACACCAGTCTCAGAGGAGAGGCAGTGAAGCTGATGGCCTTCATTACTTCTTTCGGGTGCCTGTTCTGCCATGCACTTTGTGTTGTCCCTTTTTCATTTTGCTTTTTACCTGAGCTACACTGGAACATTTTTAATTATGTGTACAGCTCCAGTCCAAATGTGGAAATATTTTTAGACAATAAACTATTTGACCAAAGACTACCAGTTGTTATGGGTCTTTGTCAGGATTCATGACATGGGGCTGCAAGACATTGTCTCATAAAATTTTCTTTGTAGTATATGAATGCTGTTCAGGTTGTACATAAAATGTTGATCTTGCTGTTAATTCAGAGGAACAGAGGCAAACCAAAAAGTTGTCCAGGTTTGGGACAGAAATACAGCCTGGGAACCAAGCACAAGTATCGGAAAGAGCTTGAACTGATTGGCAAGTATTTCTTTTCTATCATTTATGTCGTTAATCTGAATAAAGCAAACCACACGTAGGAAATTATGAGTTGTTCACTAGTAAGAAATTTGCACTTGGCACCACAAACACAACAGGGCCCAGACCAATTTAAATACTAAAAAATATATACGTTACAGATTGTCTTGTTATAAAATAAGCAACTAGCTGCTTTCCTGGGGTGAAAAAGAGCGACAGATGATCCGAGGCTTTTTTCAAATACTTAGAATCATAGAATCGTTTAGGTTGGAAAAGACCTCTAAGATCATCAAGTCCAACCTTCATCCCAACATCCCCCTGACCACTAGACCATGTCCCAGAGCACCACATCTACTCAGTTTTTGAACACCTCCAGGGATGGTGACTCCAACAGTTCCCTGGGCAGCCTGTTCCAATGCCTGACCAGTCTTTCAGTAAAGAATTTCTTTCTGATATCCAATCTAACCCTCCTCTGGCACAACTTGAGGCCATTACTTCTTGTCCTGTCTTTAGTTACTTGGGAGACCTACACCAGCTTCACTACAACCTCCTTTCAGGTAGTTGTAGAGAGCAATGAGGTCTCATCTCAGCCTTCTCCAAACTAAACAATCCCAGTTCCCTCAGGCACTCCTTGTAAGACATATTTCTCAGACTTCTCAACAGCTTCGTTGCCCTTCTCTGCACCTGCTCCAGCACCCCAACGTCTTTCTTATATTGTGGCGCCCAAAACTGCAGGATCAGTTATACTGTATGAGGAAGAGGACTAGATTATAATTGGGAAAATAAACTCGTGTTTGAGGAGGGGTGAGAACTGGTACCTGTGTTGGCCAATGCGCTGTGCTCCATGGCAGGACTGGGCAAGGCCTGTGCCCACGTCAAAAAGCAAGGGCGAGCAGAGCACAGGCACCGAGGAACGCTCAGCGAGCGGTGAGGTGGGGCGGGGTGGATGAATGACATTTGGAGGGTGCTGAACGTGACCATCCCCGTGTGGCCGGTGCCTGCTACACTGACATCGCCGCCGCGCACGGCAGATGGAAGGGACACTCCTTTCAGTGACTGGCAGCGCTGGCGACGCGGCAGGAGCCACTTCGCGCCAGGAGCGGACCCTGCCCGGGGCGGAACCTTGGCGCGGGGGCGACCGGAGGAGCCGGGGGTTCTCGGGCCGCCCGCNTCGCTTCCGCGCCGTCAGCCGACTTTTTAATTTCATTCGGTCGTATTTGTTCTTCCGCTCCCTTTCCGCCTGCTCAGGTGCAGCTGCTCCCAAAGCCGCTTTCTCTGGGAATTTCTCCACCGAGAGCAGCATCTTGTTCTCATTATTGCTATATATATATANATTTTTTAATTTTTTTTTTTTCCCGCGTGGAAGTTTGCGAGCGGTACGAGAGTGCAAGGGTTGTTTGGCCGAAGTTTCGGTGCCCGGCGGGCTTTTGTCCGGCTCCGGGTGCCGCGGTGGCGGGGCAGGCTTGGCTCGGCTCGGCTCGGCTCAGCTCAACTCAGCTGGGCTCGGCTTGGCTGGGCTCGGCTCTGCCTTGCAGCCCGGCGGGCTCACGCCGCGACCCTCAATGAAGGGGATTAAAAGCAGCGGCGAGGGAGATTTCAGGCTGAAACATAAGAAAATTCTTTTATCCCCGGAGGGACAGAGGTTCTCCAAGCTCCTTTTAACGTGGACTCGGGAGGGAGCAGCCTTAAAACCAGTGGACACCGGCTGCAAAAGTCCCGCGTTTCACCCGGTGTTTGGGGTTTGCCGTGCGGGGTCTGCTGCTGCTCGCTGCGGTTTTACCGCGGGGAAAAACTCCGCCAGGCTTTGGCATCTCCTTCAGGCTGCGAGGGCTCAGCCTCCGGGCCCCGGCCTCGCCCGGCCCCCTCCACCTGCCAGGGACCACCCCCCTCTTCCCCACTGGTCCTCGGAGCTCCCGCGGCCACTTGTGTGGGAAGAAGACAAAGAAGGGCCCGGGGCTACCTCGCTCCCTCAAGGACTGCTCTACCTTTTCTTTCCTCTTTTCGGATCATGGGGGAGTCCCCTCCCCAGGCAGTGGCAGGTTTGTGAAGATCCCACTGGCCCTTGCAGAGGGAACAGTGCCTTAACTTTTGTTTTTAAGATGATGCCAGCTTCGGACTGGGCATCCCAGTGGTTTCTGGACATTGTGTAGCATGGTGGTGGAAGCACCTGCCTGTCTGTCAAACACCCCTGGCCAGGTCAGGGAAGGCATGTCCAGCGGTCCCCACACAGCTTTCCCAAGCACTGGAGTGTGGTTTGGGTTGCTGGATCATGCTCAGCACACAGAGGGAGATCTCTTTTGTAGCACATCCTAGTCACAGAGATGCTGGCCACTTCCAAATTCAGGTTTTCATTGTGCTGTCATGACAGCAGAGGCCAGGTTCTGGCCATTTGATGGCTGTGCTCGTTCTTTTGATATGAAAACTTGTGTGTCCTGGGGCTCAGTGCTGAGTGCTGTGAGGAGAAAGACTGGATTCCTGTTGTTGGGAGATTCTCTAAGTGTGTATGGGGATTTTATTTAGTATTGTAAGGTAGGTGGGGTAGTCATACTGAATTTATTAGCTTATTAGGCGTTAGAGGAGCAAGTACATATTGAAATTACTCTGGTCTCTTAAATTGCTAGTGAATGCAATTATACTTTGAGGGAGTTAGGAATGCCTTCTCAGCACTGCATCACACCTTTGGTGAAAAAGAACTTCATTTCGTGCAAGTCCTTATTTCCTACCATGGGGCTCCAGCTTCTTTTAGTTGGGCACTTTGTATGGAAATATCTAATGGTAGCTTTTGTTTTCCTGATGCAGGCAGTGCAGCCTGAGGAGCTCAGCTTGCCCACTCGATGTGAAAGCAGAACAAAACAAGGTGCAGCGGATGAAGGAGAGGCAGCGAGGCCAGCTGCTGGAGACAGCAGTGTTGCTTTGAGCTACCCCAGCCTCCACCTCCATGCATACAGCATCGAGAGCATGACAACATTTCCAAATGGCTGTGGAAATGGCACCACTGTTACTTGTATAGTTATGGATAATAAAGAGCCCCAAAACCAGACTACCTGCATTGGTGATAAAGGGGAATACAGCACCAGCAACAGTCATGAGGAGGAATTTCAAGAGGATAAACTCAGCCCTTCCAAAATCATGCGCTTTTTCACCACCCCTCGGAAACGGGCTAATTCCAGCTCTGACAGGCCTCGTTCTCTGGTTTTGATGGGCAGCTCATCCACGTGGAATGCTTTGTCTTCCATCAGGAAAATGGGATCTTTCAAAAAGTTGAAATCTTCAGTTCTCCAAGGAATTCAAACAAGGGAATGCTCAGACATCTTAAATGAGAATGATGTAGACAAACATAGTTCGAATGGGACAGTGGTACGAGTTCAGACTAACAGGTATTCCTATTCGGGGCCTCTACATGATTTCCAGGATGCAGTGGATGGTTTAGCTTCTGACTGCTCTGATGCAGAGGAGAGTGATGAGTCTTTCCTGAGGAACACTCATCGCTCACGCAGCATCAGGCGGGCTTATGGTGCTGGCCGCATAAACTTGCTCGACACAGATAAAGTTCAGAGTCATCACAACTGTACTAGGCCAACGTCACCTGTCATTGCAGAGCCAAAGATCTGTGAAATCTTGGTGAAAGACTCTGAAAACAACAGGATCATTTATCGGAGAAGCAAGAGTTCAGATAATTTGAACTTTCTGAAAAAAAGCTCATTCAAACGGAAGTCCACCTCAAACCTCACTGACCTCAAGGTTGCAAATGAAAAACAGATGCCAACAAGGACCGTGAGTGTGACTTCTACTGACTCGGACAAAACCTGTGGGAATCCTGAGAGGAGATCCAAGAGATGGAAGAGCCCTATCAGGGCAAAGGATTTTGACCGAGTTTTGAAACTTGTCAGTAATGTTACAGATGTTGCATGGAAGAAGGATGGTCCTAAGAGCACAGCTCCTCCCAGTGAACAATCCCAGAGAACAAGGTCAAACAGCAGACTGCACGATGACTACTCCCGCAGGGTTTCCAGCAGCACAGATCATGACAGAAAGAGATGCACCTCCCCAGTATCTAGTCCAGACTCTTCCTTGCCAGGAACACCTTGTCTGCAAAGCCCTGCTGTTGCTCAGGATGAAGAGGCTGAAATGAATGTAGCTATTGCTGAAGACAAAAGCCTTAGGACATCATCAGGTATCCCAGACTCTGATAGCTTATCACCCACACTGAATGACATTAGTCCCTTTCCCAATGAAGTGTTTTATTCAGACTCAGAGGAACCAAAAGCTACCCAGCAGCTTACATATGAAGCTGAAAACACTCATGTTCCAGTCAGGCCGACTACTCCAAAGCCTCAAAGTCCCACTACAGAGAAGGTCAAGTGCAATATGAATTTCCAGTGCCCAAACCATCACAGCACATTGTCACTGAGCTCATCGGAGAGCGAGGACAGAGTTGAGGTACCGGGGCTGAAGCTGGGCAGGAATCCTGTTTGCTTCCAGGACTCAGTGCAAACTGTGTACTATGATGATGGAAATGAAGACAGTGGCATAAGCAGCCACTCTCAACTGAGCCTCAATTTAGCCTCTGGTGCTGAAGATAAAAAAGAGGAGGTAAGAAAGAAAACAAAATCCTTTAGAAGCTGTATATATATCTGTCAAATTTTGTCTTTATTAATGCAAACAATGCAAAAATAACCTGAATACTAATGGCTAATGCAGGTTGTTATTACTAAAACATGCTGACAGCAAATATTTCCTTTAATATATTCTGTTTGGATGCTAATGTCAAATTATTTTTTCTTTGTGCATTAATATCAAAGAAAGTTTTGACAGCAAAGCTGTTCATGTATGTTTTCAAGGGCAACTTATTGCACCTTGCAGATACACCACCTTCTCATGTGGTCTTGTCAGATTTTACAGCCTGAGCATGGGCTGACTGTGTTTCCTTCCAAGCTGAAAGGTCTCTGAAGAGTCTGTGTATTTCAAAGTAGACTCATTGTAAAATACTTGGTCTGTAGAAGCCTTGCAGAACATGGCAGGATTTGTAGAGCAGCATGGCATGAAAAGTAGAGTATAGAGCTTTAAGCGTTCAGTTGTATCTGAAGTTTTCAACATGCAGTGATGGCTGCACTGAGGGTAAACTGGTTATTTGTCAGCAAATCAAACAGCAGTACTTCAGATGCTAGGCTGAATGTGTCACTACTAATGTTTTGGTGAAGACACCAGTGTTTCACTGCACCTAGTGCATGCTCCAAGTAGATGGGTAAATAGATGTATTGCAGCACCTCTGAGGTAAGTTCACGTAATAACCCTGTGCCCTTACCTAAAGCACTGTGTGAGTTGGCACTGGAGCAGTTGCAATGATTTGGCAGTGCTGGTGAACAGCTGTTGGACATTTCACCTATCCGAAGTGGCGTGGCTCACCTCAGCCCCAGCCATGTGCAGTGATGTGGTTTTGAGCTACTCGGGGTAAAGTAGCAGAGAAGGGTTTGCTACTCATTGGAAAGAACACACCAAGGGAAAAATCATTCTAGATCTGTATGAATATGGAAGAAGTTTACCAAATAAAGCTTACAGACGTTTTAAGCCACCTCAATTTGACCAAAAGTATCTTATACCTTAGGGATGAGATAGACAAAGGCAGTTGTTGCAGCTGCACACACTTAAGCCTTTCATGCTATAAAGTCTTAAAGTGTCTGTGAAGCCATCTTACTTTTAAAAGCCTGGTGTGTTTTTTGCAAATTAACTGTAAATGGTTACAAAGCTTATAGATATTGTCCTTCAGCTGGAGAAAAACAAGTTTGTTTGCTGTAGTGCTTGCAGCTATGGCAAAATTGGAAAAATAAACCCAAAGTCTATAAATGTTGGGGCTCTGAGATTATTCCTCTTCTAGAGTACCAGAACTGCCCCATCTTTTCCCAGACTCTCACTTAAGAGTGTAGACAAGGAGATGCTTTCACACTGCCAAAAGAGGAGAGAGCCCTAGTGTGGGCGTGTGTCAGTTGTATTCCTCAGGAATAAAATGGGAGGTAGAATGAATGCTGCTCATCTACCATCTAGTGGTGATCTGCGATCATGACCCAGGAGAAATTCAGCTGGTCCCTCCCCTTGGCTCCCGACAAACCAGGACAGTTTTTAAATGTATGTGTACATTGGGTGGATGAAAGTTCCTGCAGTTTTAGTTTTAACACCACATTCTGTTATTATCTAACATGCAATTTAAGCTTTCTCTTTATATTATAACATATTTTAGGTTAATTGTGACTGCCTTTTAGTGCTTGCTTCAGTTGTGTAAAATACGGAGTGTGCCCTAGTGGCAGCTCTGGGTTTGTGTAGTGGGCAGGCGGCCAGTGTGGGATGAAGCCCTGCAGGAGATGAAGGAAATGGTGGCCAAGGGATGGACTCCTTGGTTGTGAGGGCAGCAGCGAGGGACTGTAGCCCCCTCTTTCTGCTGTGAGCACTGCCTGGAGCCTCTGTATATGGCAGAGCAACTGTGCCCACCCAAATCGACCTCTCTTCTGATCCAAGAAAGCAAAGTTTCTGGAGGTGGTAGCTCTGGATTGGAAGCAGGAGCTGTGCAGGGCAGGGTTTACTTCTGACTTACTGTGCAAGGGATGTAAATGCTGTTCTCTTTTTCCTATACCTGCTCCTCATCCCATGCACAACCCTAAAACTGGAGCACTAAGGGTGACTACAAAACAGGAAGAGTGGTGTGGTTTCTCCCTGTCATTTCTTCAGAGGGTTTCACTGCTCATTTCTTCCTCCTTTACAGCATGCTTCCCTCAGTTTGGAGGTAGCTGGTACCAAAGATATTCACACCAGGTTATTTTTTAATTGGAGTTTACTGAGCCTGCAGGCACTTTTATGAATGCCACATACTCACACAATGAGGTCACTGGGTTTGAACTTGACTACATTTCATTTTCAACTCTACGTTACATCTCCATGAGGAAAGATTGAGATCCCTGGGGCTGTTTAGCCTGGAGATGAGAAGGCTGAGAGGGGATCTGATCAATGTTTATAAATATCTGAAAGGTGGGTGTCAGGAAGATGGAGCCAGTCTCTTTTCAGTGGTGCTTAGTGACAGGACAAGGGAAATGGACACAAACTGGAACACAGGAAGTTCCAAAACATCTTTACTGTGAGGGTGACAGAGCACTGGAACAGGCTGCCCAGGGAGGTTATGGAGTCTCCTTCTCTGGAGACTTTCAAGACCCATCTGGATGTGTTCCTGTGTGACCTGCTCTAAATGAACCTGCCTTTGCAGGGGGGTTGGACTAGATGATCTCTAGAGGTCCCTTCCAGTCCCTACCATGCTGTGATTCTATGTTACAGAACTGTACCCACCCAGCAAGTTGTTCCTGGGACAGTCAAGCACTTGATTCATTCTCAACAATCATTTCAGATGTAATGTGAGTCATGCAAATCCCAAATTTTTAAGACTTTGAACCTTAAAAGCACTGTTTCGGCAGACAAATTTGTACTGTTTCCATGTTTCATGCATCTTTTCTTATGTAAAAGCCAGGATGTATTCCAGTATAGCCACTAAAATCTCTTTGGCTTGGAGACATATTTCAGTACAGAGCTCACAAGTTGCTAAGCAGTCAGGCTCAAAGGTATTCTCCTTTCAGGACTGGCTGCCGTAGCTGGAAGCAGATCTAGCTTATTCCCTTACCCACTCATTGAATAGATTAATTGGCAAATGAAGTCTGTGGAACTCAGTCCATCCCTCTATTTTTCCAGATGTGGAAACTAAACATTTCTATGTGTTTCCCCAATGCTGTGAAGCTGATTTTGCAGTATTCACACAAGAGTGTCTGTCCATTTACCTAAGTGGATGTTTTAGGGATATTTTTCCTGTATCATTCAGATTTGACATGCTGTCACTTCTGTCACTTTGTCGGTTTTACCAAAATGCAAAATTTGAACTGAAGCAGGAGAGGTGTTTGGCCTTCTCAGTTGTTGGTCCTGCAAGAGGGTGCTGCCCAGGGAAGAGCAAACTGAGCACAGCCTGGGTCCATGCCTCAGCACTTCTAAGTCTACCTTGACTTCAGTAAAGCTTTTGATACAGTCTCCCATAGTATCCTTGCAGCTAAACTGAGGAAGTGTGGTCTGGATGATCGGGTAGTGAGGTGGATTGTGAACTGACTGCAGGATAGAAGCCAGAGCATAGTTGTCAATGGGCAGAGTCTAGTTGGAGACCTGTATCTAGTGGAGTCTCCCAAGGGTTGGTACTGGGCCAGTACTATTCAATACATTCATCAACAACTTGGATGAGGGAATAGAGTGCACTGTCAGCAAGTTTGCTGATGACACAAAGCTGGGAGGAGTGGCTGACACATCAGAAGGCTGTGCTACCATCCAGCGAGACCTGGACAGGCTGGAGAGTTGGGCGGGGAGAAATTTAATGNACCTAAATATGAGAAGAAGTTTCTTCATGGTGAGGGTGACAGAGCAGTGGAACAGGCTGCCCAGGGAGGTTGTAGAGTCTCCTTCTCTGGAGACGTTTAAAGCCTACCTGGACTCTTTTTTGTGCAACTTGGTTTAGGTGACCCTGCTCCAGCGGAGGGATTGGACTAGATGATTTTTTGAGGTCCCTTCCAATCCCTAACATTCCGTGATTCTGTAAAGCTACAGAGGTGTGAGTCACCGAAGCCTATCTGTGACAGCCCGTGCCTTCCCAGTCTCTGCTTTGTGCCACTATCACTTATATTCAATATGTTGCTTTTAAATACATCAAGAGATGATGAAGTACAAATTTTTATTTGGGCTGTTTTACATAGTCTTTACTTTCCTGAAGAAGAGCCCCATGCCAATTTAAGTAACAAAAACTTAAACTCTTAGCTTTGGACTATGTTGGACACTAAGGCTGCCTAAACAAAACACTTCTGATTTTGTTACAAAATGACATGTCAAGTTATTTGACATTTCACCTACTCTTTCACAAGCTCTTAGTGTACCTTCTGTTTAAGTTGTCTTGCTTGCATCTGGCTTCACAGTACACCAGACTTTATATTAGTTAAATACCTTATCTGTGTGACTATAAGTGAATGATAAATTACAGTGAAGAGGTAACTCTGTTGTAATTAGGGTTGAGTCACATTTTGTTTGCAGACTATATTTTAAGTGCTCTGAGACCTGCCTGTTAACTCATTTATGCTTTATTGGGTGAAGTCAGTGGTCCCATCATTGTGCAGTCAACCAGCACTTAGCTGTTGGCAGAGTTGAGCTGATCTGTCCTGTACAGATCTCTGGGCTCTGAGTATTGAGCACAGATGGTTTAACTTGGCTGACAGCTTACAGAGGTGAGGAGGAAGAAGAGCTATATAAGTGGGAATGTGGAGGGGATTCAGCTCTGTTCTCAGTGTTCATCCTCCCTATTTCTTGCTTTAGAAAATGTCCTCACAGTGAAGGACCAAAGGGTGGTGGCTGGATGTGGTCATGTTCGATATTCACAAGGAGCGTGCAGTGGCCAGGAGCTGAGGATGGGCATCCTTCATCCCTACCACAAGCTCCTGAGTGCTGTGGGGCTGGGCATGAACACACCTGCTGCGAGCTAGCTGGTTTCAGCTCTCTAAACTCTTCTTTTTGGTTTTATTCACCTCTGGTTCACCCACATGCAGTTTAAAGTGTGGCTTAATCACCTTAGTCTGTATAACTGAAAATGCACTAAACCGTGAAGGCTCATTAAGTAAAAAAGGTGGGGGGGAATTTCTTAAACTGGATTTACTCCTGTGGGGCTTGTAATTTGGAGTGAGGGCTCACCACTCAAGTGGCACTCTGGTCTTGCTGGCTGCAGGGCCTGGGGACAGAGCAGCAGAATACTGTAAATGGCTATTTACAGCCTCTCTGACAGCACACTTAAGTTTTGATTAGACCAAGTGACATTGAATTTACACTAAACTCTCTGAGCTGCTCTGCACAAATCAGGATACATTCACACAGTGTCTCCACAGTTGCTCAAAGAGAGACTGTGAGGAATGCATGCCCAGAGCTAAACCAGAAACCACTGTGCATTGCTACAAACCCAAAGCTGCTCCCTTTCCCTACTGCATTTGTGCTCCTCTACTTTTCCAGAGTGTCAGATATTTGACTCTGCTGTAGCTCTCTTCTGACATGTCAGTAATGCCCAGGTGCTGCTCACCCTGGGGTCAGGACTAGTAGTACCCCAGAGAGTGGAACAGTACTTCTGGCTATGTAATTTGTTTTTCACATTGAGCACGGTGTTGATTTGTCAGCACTGAAAATCCATCTTGGTGGAAGAGAAGTTTGTGATGTCCAAATTGAGCAGAGGCAGCTGCAGAGTTTCCTCTGAGATCATCTGTGTTTCCCCTTTCTGGCATCCGGAGGCTGCTGTGTTGCTCGTGGTACTGGGATGCTGAGCAGGATGTTGTGGCAGGCTGGGAGACCAGCCGGGTGCTGGAAGAGACCGAGCACAGCAGCTTGGACTCTTCCTACTCCAAGCTCAACCACAGCAGCCTCACCCTTACTTCATGCTCTAGGAAGTAGTATTTTGCAGACTTAAAGTTGCCCAAGGCAACTCCACCCCCCACAAGCTGGAGTTTGTGACTGCTGCTGGGACCTGCCAGTGGCTGGGCCTGGGCTTGGGCAGGGACAATGAGGCTTTGCTCTGGAAGGGTGGAGAGAAGGGGAAACAGAGGACCTCTGCCTGGAGAGACACTGAAGAGATGCAAAGGCCTATGGCTTTTTATGTTTTGCTTTGTTAGCATAAAGTTACGCTTTCAACCTGTGGTTGTCATCTGACTTTTGAGGTTCACCAGTGGATATTACAAAGACAGCCAGGAAAAAGCTGCTTGCTTTGCTAAATAAAAGGAAAATGGATTTTTGTTAGACAGGTTACTTGATGTGGGGTGTTCTGAGTCTATTTAGAATTATTTAGGGATTTATTTAGGGGTTATCAATGTCTGTATATCTAAAAAGAGGTGGAGGATATGAATACTCCTTTACTGTCTACTACCTGCTTGCTGTGTCAGTTCAGATACTGAAGTAAAGAAGGGACAGCATTAGAGCGTCACCCAGCCATCCCCAAGTATCAGTCACCAGAAAACTAGTGAAAACACTTCTCTGGTTTCAGCATACTTTCATTTTTATATGACCAGTGAGATTACTTCTGCAAAGCAAATACATTTCCCTGCAAAGTCCCCTATGGTAGTCGGAAATATGTTAGCTGATTTGGCTTAGGAAATGAGTTAGAGGAGAGGATGAAGGAAATCCTTGAGGCTGAAGAACAAATTTGGGAGTCATGAGATCCATTTGTCATTTCCAGTTCAGCCCTGTGCTTCCTCTGTGACTTACATGACTTAATTGCTTTGTGTCTGCTTCTTATCTGTGAAATGTGGATATTACGAAGGTAAACTGTCTAATCTTGGAAAGGCACGTTGCTGAGAGGGAAAGCATTATGCTTGTTGATTATGATAAGCAGACTTTCAAAGATCAGGTTGAGTGAAGCAAACCTGCACTAAAAATGCCTTAGAAATATATGTGAGTTTTGTTTGGGGGTTATATCTATATAGCCTGATGTTTCAATGTAAGTGTGTTTGTTAGAACACCACAATTGCTAATCACAAGAGTAGAATGATATAATTTTTTTCTAATTTTTGAAACTTCCAAAATGAGCGTTTCACCACAGTAGATTGTGTTGCTAATGGGGATTGATTTTACCATGTTATGAAGCTGTGTTAGGGATAGAAAATGATGGTCTGTGTAGGGCCACGATGGAAGCACTACAGGCTGGCCTCTGATGTGAGACCCCTATTGTGGCCCAACTACAGACCACGGGGTGGAATGTGTTAGGGATAGAAAATAACAAGCTGGACTTTGCCATGAGAATGTGGCCTTGGGAGAGAGTTACACTCCAGATTTAGCCCTGAGAAGACAGGTTGTTTTGAACAACACATGTAGGAGTCTGGGAGCCGCTGTTAAGCAGATCATGCACCTGCAAACATTGTCTCGCACGCTGGCCACGGGTGAAATGATGTTTTGCCAGTATTTTCCCAGAATCTGCTGAGAGTATAAAGGTCGGACTCCGGGCCGAGATGTGTTAGCTGGGGGGGGCGACGGAGAGAGAGCACCATGTTATACAAGGGACATCTTGGCTCGCTCCATACGACCCCTCATCTCCTTTCTCTGAAACGATCCGGATCATCCTATCTACTCTCTGCTTCGGCGGTCTTTCGCTAATAATGGGGTTGGTAAGACTCTACTAATGGGGAACGCATGGCACACTTTGCTAGCTCACTGCTTATGCACAGCCCGCTACTGAGCAGGCTGCTCTTAAAGGGATACACTCTGCCTGCCGCTGGGCACAGGGCAGACTTCTCCTGAAGGGAAATGCACTGTACTAACTATTGCTTTCACACGACTATCGCTGAACAATAAACCTCACCTTTTTCTCACCAAGTATCGTGCCCTGAGTGTGTTTGTGCCCAGAGTATCCTCTCGAACCTGGAACAGAAGCACATTAATGTAATCTCACATTATTACAATGTGCAGTATTTCCTGCATCCATTCTAGGAGCTTATGCTAGTATAGCTCAGTGGTATTCCTTTAGAGGCTCTCCCTTTGAAGCTCTTCACTGCAAATTTTTAAACAATGAGTCCACCCATTTTTTTGTGGGGAGGGCAGGAGGAAGGGAAGAAAAGGCAGATTATCTTGTCAAAATGTTTATAACTTCCAAGCAGCTAAAATTTATGTTAAATTTTGAACATGGGGGTATTACTGTGATTTCTGCTTTGCTTTTTTATATAGGTGCAAATGCATATTATCTTAAACAGTTTTTTTGCAGTTTCACAGATAATATTCTCCCGTCTTGCAGGGCACTGGTTGAATAGCACTGTGTGTTCTAGGGATAGGTAATCCATGCGTTTATTTGAGGTCTTCTCAAAGGCTAAACAGGTAGTGGCTGAGGGATGTAAAGAAAAAGAATATAGTGCAATTTGTGTTTAGTTAGAAAAGAATAGATAGAAATCTTCTTTCTGTAAGTGAGTTGACTGATTTAATAATTCTCGTTAGTTTTTGATAGAAGTTGCAAATACAGGCTGAATGGGTGCTTTTTTTCTGCAGTAAAAAAAAATAATTTCCATAGTAACTATTGCTGTGATGGTATCACTGTTGGAAATTGTCAGCCTGTTGGGCCAGCAGGGAATCACTGGGCTCTTATAACACTTTAGGATCTTTTTATAAAATCCGGAAAAAAAGGAATAAATATATTTCCTCTTGAAGGCTGTGTTGTATCCAGAGCCTCATAATCTCTGTGTCTGTCCCAACAGTTTGCAAATAAAAATATCGATCATGTCCATGAAACATAAAACAAACTTTTGACCTCAGTTAGTAGTGATGATGAATGAACTTCAACTAATGCTCCCCCAATGCTATTAAGCAACAAGAAAAAGTTCAAAGGTTGCCTTTTATCATGTACCTGGATGAAGACATCTTGTCCAGACTTGAACTCTGTTAAGTGAAGATGATAAAATATTTTATGGCCACTAGGTCATGATCACTTAGTCCTTTATAATTTTGGTGGCTTATATGAACTGAAAAATCAATTCTAATATTATTACTGAGTTCCTAGCATTTGACAGTCACTGTGTTATATAGAAATATCAGCTATTTAATAGTCACCAGTTATAATACTGGCATATAGCTGTCATTGCTAACATACAAAGGTTTTCCTTTTTTATATGGATCCGTAAATGTATACAGAAATGTGTACTCCTGATCAAAACACAGATACTGACGTGACTAGCACAAACATTGTGAGGCTTTTAAGACTTGTCATTTACAGAAGAACGTGACTGATTATCCATCACAAATTTTCACTGAAAATATGTAGTAATTGTGTTCTGAAACTTCCAGCCCACTCAGGTTTTCCTTGTAACTTATTGTCAGCCAGAATTATAATCTGTTTCATTTATCACAACTTCTTATACAATGCACTTGGAAGTTAATATGCATTTCTTGTAAAGACACTATTATATATTAATTATCTCCTTTCTTTGGAAAAAGCAGTTGTAGTTTCAGCAGGACTGCATTTCCAAGCAGCCAAGCAGCTCAAAAATACAGAGGTACCAAAAGAGAACCATTGCAACTTATTGTAGAACTAAGGAAAAAAAGTGTCAGGAGGCCAGGATGCTCTTTCCCCTGGACACCAGCAACACTGGGTGTCCTTGTCCAAGAGGCACCTACTTGTGACTTCTCAGTAGATTGCCAGGTAGAGAAAAAACTTTCAGGAGATTTAAGTGTCCCCTTAAACTGCCATGTTTGTCTATATGTATATGTTATGAAACGTTAATTGTATTGGTACCTTTAGAACATAAAAATAACATTTAAAAATTACAGATAGGTAATGGCTGGGTTTGGAATGCAGATTATTGGGCAGGAAACCATGACAATGTTCATAGACATCAACAGGTTTATAGAATGGTGATTTTATTTTCATTAGGGAGCTTATTGGCATGAACACATTAACAAAAAAGCACCCAGGGATTGTCTTTCCTTTGCCATCCTGGTGACAGCCCTCACAAGCCTACCAACAGCAGCAAGCTGATGAGCAGCAGGCTGAATTGGGTCAGACTTATAGTTTGGGCTTTCTCTGTACTGAAGCATGTGGTCAGGTGTAGGATGAAGCAATATTCATGGTTGGTGTAACCGTTCCAGCAGAAGTTCTGCCACAAAATTTCGGGTACTGGCAATTTTTTGCCATTTCACTGATAAAAGTTGCATCCATATAAACAACATTTTATCAATACTATACAGGTGATATCTCATGCTCCTTTGGCAGCGCTCCCTCTGAAGACAATTTTGGGTGCAGAATTTATCAATATATGCTGTAGTCTCAGTAATAATTGCAGAACCTGGCTCTCATCTGGCCCTAAAGGCTATGCTAAGATTTCAGTGGTTAAACACTTGATGTTGATGTTGCTTACATTGGTATTAATGAGTAACAGGGAATGCCAACAGCAGTTGTGTGACATTAGATGAAACAAGAGTTCTACCAATGCCAGCACGAGTTGAGTGAGATCATGATCAAGTCCTTGAAGCTGCTGTGCCTGGCTTGGGAGAAATCAGTCTGGACCTAGGCAAAGGAGAGGTTTGGTCTGTCTGGACTCAGACTTTGCAGTGTAGTTGTCTACCTGGGAACAACCTGGGAAAGCTTCCACCATAGCCAGGTCCACATGGTCAGGGGGGCCTTAGAGCGCACACCCTAAACAGCACATCTGAAAGTGGCACCTAGAGCTGAGCCAAGTTACCTAAATATAGCTGTCAAGTGCAATGAGGGACAGGTATCCAAGACAGTTGTGCACAGCTGAAAAGCACCTTGTAGGGAAACTGCACTTTGCTGGAGCGGGAGATGGGTACCAAGCAGGGTTCCCCACAGCATTAAGGAACATGGTTGTAGTACCATCTACGTCTACATGCAGTCAGATTTGACACCAGATTCCTGCCTGTAGTGCTCTGTAGACTTGGCTGACACTCTTGTCTGGGGGCTCAACTTGATTACCTGAACACAAACACTCAGTGCTGCTGGAGGTGCCCAGACTACTTCCCATTCATCTTCAGGGCATGCTTCTGGATGGCCTAGGTCTTCCATAGGTCCCATGTAATATTTGCATGATGCATGGTATGTGGAGATATTTTAGATCAACTAGGACATTTGAAATGGCCCTGGGTCCCTGTGTTCGTGTAACAAAATTTCACCCCAGATTCCTACAGGCTATGATGACAGCTTTAACATCTAGCTAGCATACAGACACCTCCATTGCAGACATGGAAATTTAGTTGTGGGAATCTGGAACTAAATCCCACCTTAAAAGTGACATACTACATGGGAACAATAGCAAATAAAAATGTATCCTGGATTGAAATAAATGTTCATTTTACATGGTTGTATTTGTAGATATACTGCTGTCAGGAAAAAGGAAAACAGTTGAAATAAACAATTTAACTAATACACTGTTGTAGGAGTTTAGCTGTCCAGATAAAGTGAATTCATTTGCATCAGTATAAATAACTAGAGCTGCTTCTGTTGGCAGTCTCTGAAGAAACTTAACTGAGGATCATAGAATCATAGAATTGTCAAGGTTGGAAGGGACCTCAAAGATCATCTAGTTCCAACCCCCCTGCCATGGCCAGGGACACCTCCCACTAGATCAGGTTGCTCAGAGCCCCATCCAGCCTGGTCTTAAAAATTTCCAGGGATGGGGCTTCCACCACCTCTCTGGGCAACCTGTTCCAGTGTCTCACCACCCTCATGGTGAAGAACTTCTTCCTAACATCTAATCTGAATCTACCCACCTCTAGTTTTGACCCATTCCCCCTAGTCCTACCACTACCCGACATCCTAAAAAGTCCCTCCCCAGCTTTCTTGTAGGTCCCCTTAAGATACTGGAAGGCCACAATAAGGTCCCCTCGGAGCCTTTTCTCCAGACTGAACAACCCCAACTCTCTCAGTCTATCCTAGTAGGAGAGGTGCTCCANCAGTGTCAAAGGCTTTGCTCATGTCCAGGTAAATGACATCAGTTGCTCTACTCTTGTCTATTGATGTTGTGACCTTCTCATAGAAGGCCACCAAGTTTGTCAGGCATGATTTGCCCTTGGTGAAGCCATGTTGATTGTGCCCAATCACCTCCTCATAATTCTTCTGCCTCAGCCATGCCTCCAGAAGGATCTGCTCCATGATCTTACTGGGCACAGAGGTAAGACTGACTGGCCTATAGTTCCCTGGCTCCTCCCTCTTTCCCTTCTTGAAAATGGGGGTTATGTTTCACCTTTTCCAGTCAGTGGGGACTTCACCAGACTGCCAGGACTTTTGGAATATAGTAGAGAGCGGTTTAGCAACCTCATCTGCCAGTTCCCTCAGTACCTGTGGGTGTATCCCATCAGGTCTCATGGACTTGTAAAGATGCAGCCTAGAAGACAAGATGAATGATCTTGATTGCTAGCATTGGTGATCCTGTGCTGTTGCTAGACTAGCAGATGTGAATTTCAGAAAATCTAATGTGGATTCAACTTAGACCTTTACTTCTCAGAAATCTTGAAATTCCTTGAAAGTTTTGACCAACACTTATAATGCATGAGTCAATGAAAATCCTGTATGAGGTGTCATGTACTCATGTCTACAGATGCTACCTATAATAACTGTATAATGTAAGCCTGATTTCACTTGTAAAGAATTGAAGAGAAGGTAATATGAGGTGCTGCAGCAGTATAAAGCCAGTGACAGGTGGAACAAAATTGTTTCCTCTGAATTTTTTCATTCATGTCAAGAATCACACTTAGGCTTAAGTGTCTGCAATACTGGAGCCTAGGAGTTGTGTGCTGGATATTTTATTCCCACTACTAAGTGGTCACTTGATCAGGTCATGCTTGACTAGGTCACTTAGAGGAATGTGAGGTTATCAGCCTGGTTTCCTCTGATTTTTGCTATGAGAAGATTAACGTTTTCTGTTTTACTAGTATTCTTCAATGCAGTTTATAGATCTAAGACTAAAAATACACGTCCTTCAGCATTGTTTATTGCACAGCAGAGATTAATCTGACTGTCGTTTGGATCACTACTGTAGGTGGAGTGCTGCAGAAGGAAAGCAGTCCTCTCTTTGCAAATATTATTGCTCAAGATAAGGGTGTAAAAAGCAGATTAGGAGATGACATGTGACGTGTCCTTCCCTCAGTCTAAAAGTACAGGATCATGGGATGAAGTTCGTCTGACTGGTTACGCAGAGAGTGTTCTCACACTTGTAGCTCTTACGAACAAGGCTTTGCAAAACAAAACTATGAAATGGCTCTCATGAGCTCCTTTCTCAGTCATTGCATATGTGGAGACCCCTTACCTGTGTCTGATTCTGAGGTAAGAACCTTGTTTAACTCTTGATTTTGATGCTCTGACCTCGGAGGGGCTGTGTTTAAGGGACAGCTTCACTGAAGCTATGTCAGTGCACCAGCCAGGGAGTCACTTCCTACTGAATCGCGGGTCCTGAGCAGAGACAGCTGTGGCACCATAGAAATCAGGATTTATGCAAGCAGTCTATTTAGAATAAATTCCATGCTGTAAGTGAAATGATTGATTGTAGAGCAATGTATGACATTGATCATTTTTCATATCTTAATTGCAGTAATCATGTTAAAATGCTGATTGTTTAATAATTCTGCCTACTAGCTAAAGTGCTTTCACACAGTGAAATTTGTCTTCAGCTGTCTTTCAAATAAAAAGCAAAATCTGCCCACTATATCAGGTGGCCTTCAAAAAAAAGATTGAAAATAGTGGGTGGAGAAGAGGGTGACAGAAGACAAGTCCTCTCTCACAGGCATCATTGTAAAAAGGTGATTCTGGGCTGTGTGTTTGCTTTGAATATGCAATACCTGAAACAGCTTCATCGGGTCTGAAACATGAACAAAAGGTAGCCAGAGAGAGACAGTGATGCCTCTCTTTTTTGGAGTATTTATTAGCTTTGAACATTGTCAGAGGTGCACTTGAATAGTCTAAAGATAACCTATTAAAGAAGTAGGCTGATTAAAAAAAAGTTTGTAATTTATGTGAGAACCTGGGACAGGGTTCACCTGCTCAGCGGTGCTTTGAAGTTTGCCATTTACTCCATCAGGCGTTCATGCAAGCTGCCACCCAACCCAGAAATACCCATCTTCCTTTCTCTATTTCTTTTCTGTTCTTTATAGAGGAGCCACAAAAGGCCGAAGAAACACTGAGAATTTGGAAATATGAGGGAAAAGTGAATATAAATTTTTATGTGTTTCTGAAAAACTGCAGAGGTTTTGCTAGAAAAGTTCACAGCAGTATTACTCCAATTGCATTGAAATCCTTAAAAATGTTCCCGCTAACAAGTATTTCAGTTGAGTTTATTTTATTTCCAAACTTGTAGTGCCAGTGCAATTATGATACCTGTTGGCATTAACTTCTGAGAGCCAGGTGTGCTGTTAAGTAGGAACAAGATGCTCATTTGTCAAGCTTCCCCTCTAAAAACATCAGGTTTTACTGTATTTATGTTATAATGTATCTCTGGTCCTAGTCCCTATGACTATAACCTCCCTGAGCATATAGAAGATTAGCTTCTCCCTTCCAGACTGAATGAGCTCACTCACCCAATTCTCACACGGCTGCGCAATCTCTAGATCTGACCCAGGTGAGCGTGTGGGAGTGTGTGGTAGGAGGGGATGCAACTGCCCGTTTTGGTATTGGCTCACAGTTATGTGGCATCAGCAAGCAGTCAAACTGCAGCATTACTGCTTATTTCCATCACTGAACAGAGGTAAAGCAGAGGAATCATAGAATGGTTTGGGTTGGAAGGGACCTTTGAAGATCATGTAGTTCAACTCCCCGGCCAAGGGCAGGGACATCTTTCACTAGATTAGGTTGCTCAAAGCCTAGACTAACCTGGCCTGGAACACTTCCAGGGAGGAAGTATCCACAACTTCTCTGGGCAGCCTGTTCCAATATCTCACCACCATCATCATAAAAAAATTTTTCTTCTGTTCAATCAAAGCCTACCCTCTTTCGGTTTAAAATCATTTCCCCTTGTTCTGTCACTACAGACCTTGGTAAAAAGTCCAGAACCACAGCGTGTTAGTTGAATTATTTTCACCGGAGCTATATGTAATTGTTACACATAACATAGATCCTGCTGATGCACAGGAACAAGTCCTATGAGTGCTAGAGCTGTCATTTCAAGCCATCGTTCAGTGAATTCATTGTTTATGATAGGGCCTGTTTGTACTGCTGAGGTAATAGGTGAGTTTTTTACTGTTATTAATCATGTTTGCCTAAGAGATGTTGGTGGTTACTCAGCACAAACATCACAATGTCTTTCCTTTGCAAAGTTACTCTCTTCCTGAATTGTCAGTTGCATTTGTTGTATTTATAGTCACTTTTTCTTTTTAGCAATGTTAAGTTGATCTGCCATATGAGAAACTCAGAAAATTCTGTGGCTTATTTGACTTGTTCACATTTAAAAAGGTTGTTTCTGATGACCACTGGAAGAGGTCCCCATCCCAGGATGAAGAAAAGACAGACACACAAAAGGTCACACACAGGAGATGGGGCTCTGGAAAAAGATCTCGTCCCAGACCCCTCTCAGACTATGGCCAAATGTCGATCAGAAGTTTCTCTATACCAGAAGATGCAGTTGTGGTGGGGTCTCAGAAGACAGACTGCCAGGATGGAGAAAATCAGCCAGGACTGGCTTCCATCGGGTCTGTGATCCAAAGCAACACAGTAGGCTACCACAGAGGGCGAAAAAGAAGACCCATCTCCGTAATAGGTGGGGTCAATTTCTATGGAAGCGGTCCGGCAGAAGAGATAGAAGGTCTGCTGACACAAGTAAGATAAGAGATGTGCTCTCTGCAAACTGCAAAAGACCCTTTCACTTCCTTGTCTCTATCTTCAGCCTAGAAAATAGAATGGATACTTCCTTTTCTTCCTTCCCTTTTGTCAAGCTGACGTCATGTACTTACAATTCTGCTTTCCTGGTCACTAATTACTTTGTCTTGTTGTTAAAAAACAGACCAGCATGGAATAAAACTGATGCTGACTTTGGAATAATCTTTCTGTATTGTAAATTAACCGTATTTCTTTCTTGGAACACTCGTTAAGTCTCACTGGTATGTAGGAGCTCATTTGTGTGTAATACAGCCACGTGTTTAGTCTCCTTACACAGTGTAGGGCCTGAGGAACAGATGAGTACAAACAAATATATTAATAACAACACATTATTTACTGATCACTTCAAATTCTCCAAACCCAGGCCTGTTCAAAACCTGTGGCATTAGCTGTGGTATTCAAAATCTTGGTATTGATATAGCAATCATACTTAAAACTAATAAGGACATTGCTTATGAAGGTTGGTAATAAATTGAGAAATTAATGAAGTAAAAAAAGAATCTAAGAGAACTGTCAATATGACTAAAATCTTTATTTATGTACTACTAAACTGACCTGATGGAATGAATGTAGGAAACCTGTAAGAAAATAACCTGTGGTTGAGTTAGCACTTAAGCAGTAGCTATATACTTTCTTGCCATCTTTGTTGGCTTAGGTAAGAGAGTGAGAAATAAAAAACTTCTGAAAGATAAAAATAGTTCCTTTTCCCCTGGAGTGGGTGCAGTGTGTAGGGGAACTTACTGTTGTGTTGGCAGTGGTGGAACTGTCTTACAGTTGGTTATAGACCTTCAGACTCATGGGCTTTTGTAACACTGCACTGATCAGGTGTTTTCCACTCTCAAAAAAAGCTGGAGGACTCCTACCTAAAGCAGTTGTCAAGCTTATAAAGCATCACAAAAAAGGAACAATATTTGCACCTTTTAAAAAAAGTTATTCTAGTGGCTATTAAAAGAATCTGAATCCTCTTAATCTTTCTCATGCCACTCAATCTCTTGCTGGGATGTTTAGTACAGCTCCTTTGAAATCAAATGCTGAAACAATGGCAGGATTTTTAGTCTCCTGTGAAAAGCAATTTTTAACATGAACATTGTTACTGTATATTGTGCATTTTTTCTTTTTAATTCCCTGATGAAAAAATGAATCTTGAAAAAATAACCCCAGCTGAAGCCAATAAACTTTTACCCAGGCAAAGGTCATATAATTGGGACATTTTAAAATTAATTTTATCGCTACTTAGCTTGGAGAAAAAAAAGAGGAAAATTATTTTTATAAATCCTAGGCCATCTTATTCAAGAATAATAGATAGATTTCAAGGGATAGTAAGTATTGGCAACCCAAATAATCCTTGCTGCACTATGGAAGTGATTTAACACTCTTTGAGCCCTTCATTTACTGCTGAAAACAAATTGATCTCTCTTCAAACCTTGCTCGCATCAGTGTATTAACAAAGAAACATGCCTCAAGGCACTATTCGAGTTGACTCTATCCATGCTCCAGTGCTGCCAGGAGGGCTGGCAGGGGTTAAACGAGTACATTGCTGGAACACTCTGGTCAAGACCAGAACTATGGAGCATTCCCAGTGGGGGCACATTTTTAACACAAACGATGGCCTTCCCAGGCCTGCCACTGAATAACAGCTCATCCTTGTCTGTCCAGGGAAGGGATCTGGACTGAAGCCTTAAAAGAAAATTTTGGTTGCCCAGAAATCAATGGCTTTCTTGCGTATTCAGCCAGTGATTTGCATGTAGTAGTAATCATCACTTCTATTAGCTATTTGATGCAATATATCGGACTTAACCTGTGTGGTGTTACTCAGTGACAGGATCCTGGTATATTGCTAAAGCACTGAGGAAATGAGGTTTAAAGATGAGGTTGTAGTTAAAGCATATTCAATACACATTGAGGTTTTTGACAGTCATATTAGAAAGTAGATCTGTAGCTGGAATGTAAAAAAGGACTAATGAAGCAGGAATACGTATGTCAAAGGTAGTTTTTGTGGGGCTTTCAAATACTGATCTTCACACTGGTAATTTTTTTTCTTAAAATCTTTGAAGACTCGCAGGAATATTTGAAAAGTATAATGCTAAGTCCTTCTTTATTGTGTTTTATTTTGATCTGGCAGGTGTGAGAAAACATTTTCAAACAATATTAAATCACTGGTTTCATGACAGAGTGTCAAGAGAGAGTTCATTAAAAAAACATCCCTGATGTTTCACATTACTTGATAGAAGAGCTTAAAAACAATAACTGAAAGATAAGAGAAGGTCTAAAGATGAGTTCCTCTGAAGTTTGTGTGCTGAGGCCTGGCTGTTGAATGTTGAATGTTTATGCAAGGTCATTCAGCTTGCCTAATGTGGAGTTGTTCAGGGATGACATAAAGTTAAACTCATTTTCCAAATAAAACAGGGGTAAGAACTCTAATAATAGTTAAGCAAATGAATTATTTAACTGAAGAAAATGGCTTCTGGATAAAGTTACAAGGAAACTTAATATAACCTCTTTTTAATGAGACTCCTGGGAATTTCAGAGCAGAGGATCATTTAGACAATTGTTTTTATCTTATAAAATATGTTTATTTTACTTAAAAACAATGCATTTATTTGAAAAAGCATCCCAGGAAATGAGCACAAGTTCAAGCCATAGCATTTCTGGTCTTTCTTTCACTTTGGGTTTCCCCTCAGATGTGTGTTTACAATGCCAGCCGGCATTGGGCAGGCTGCTCCCAAAGTGGTTAGATCCCAGAGCGTTTGGGCATTGAGTATTACAAAATGAAAATTATAGAACATGTCTGACCACAGCAGGAAGCTGAGGAGTTTTAATTAACAGAGAACTGTAACATAATACAATATTTTCTGCAGTTCTGGTGGATATAGCATGCAGTGTTTAAGCAATGTTACTTCAAAGTAGGGGATTTTACTGCCCGTGTAATTAGCTGGACTATCTGAAGAAACCTTACTTCATACCTGAGTTTTTCTTAGTTGGACTTGCTGCTGGTAGCCTTACTAATACTGGATTTTCCTGTTTTCTCTGTAGCCTATAACACGGCCACCCGTTCCAGCACACCAGGTACCCCCTTACAAAGCTGTTTCAGCCAGATTCCGACCACTCACCTTTTCACAAAGTACCCCCATTGGCCTGGACCGGGTTGGACGAAGGCGGCAGATGAGAACATCTAACGGTAAGATCAGCAAGTCTTTTTAGCTTTCTGTTTCTCAACTTTATGCCCTAGCTTGGTCAGGAAGTAGATTATAGTGTGGAACACAAAAGGGTGCACACCAACTCAGTGACAAAGTAGTAGCCAGCTAAGTTGCTTTGTTCTGTGAGTTTCTCATTCGTAGCTGCTGTGTTCATCTAAAACTTGCTTTTCACATCTACTGTTTAACACTGTTAAAGTTTATTCTTCTGTACCACTTACACTTCTGTATTTTCCACTCTCTACTCACATACTTGCCTGAAGATCATAGAATATGAAGGAAGTAAGGTCTAATATGCTTGAGTTCATACCTGAACCATAACCACACCACACATTTTCTGTTTGTCAAGCATTCAGCTTAACTATCTAGACAAGCAAGCCTTGAATAATTAAGCAGCTGGTTGCAGAGAACTGTATGCAGTTGCAGTTGTTTATGCAGTAGTGAGTGGAGCTCAACCAGAGTTCTGATACATGATGGACAGGTTCTTGGAATAGATTGCCTTTTTGGTAGCATCATCCTTTATTAAACTCTCTGATGTGCCCTGTGAGTTTTTGCTGTAATTGTTCAGTGTGCAATGCTATCTTAAGTTAATTGAAAGTCGTAACTAGTATTAGTGGAACATTTCTTGTTAGGTGAGGCCAGAAGAACTTGGATTAATACCATTTGTGTTAAATCAGATTGTTGTGAGCATAATCTGAACACTTGTTTCACTGGCAAGGGGTTGGAAATAAAACCAAAATTTCCACTTCATGTCCTTCACTGTTAATAGTGAACAAAACACTACAGGAAACCTTCACTCTGCCTCTCTGTGGTGAGAATAAGTACGAGTGTCTGGATCAGAGCTTGCCATGACTGAAGTAGTAAACTCAACAAATAGCATTTTCAATGTTTATTAAAATTACAGATATGTTTACTAGTCAGTACTTGGCTTTTATGGGTCTAAATTAAGTTTTAGCTGCCATAATGCCAAATTCTGCTCAAGAAATCCCTCAACTGCAAATTAATTTATATAAGAACATATTAAAACTACGTTTTCCAGTCTTCAGTAGAGCATGACAGTTTTCTTCAGAAGGTGCTCTGTAATGAACAGACTTGAGTGTTTCTAAATATAGCAATGAGATATGTTATATATACTATATTAGTATTTGCTTTTAATTTATATTGTAGTAAAATTCTGGGAATTAGTCTGGAGTGTGTCCTTGCTGCATGTAGCTCAGTATACTTAGTGATCCAAATTAGACACTGAGATAAATTAGATGTCTAATGCTGTGACCCTTGTTGAGATTATGTAGTATCTTAGTCACTGATTCCAGAAGGACCACTCAGAGAAATAGGTTTGGCAAACAGGTTTGCCATGAGCTAGTTTTGAAAAAAAGATACTCTTTAAGTGGAAATGATTTTTCTGATTTTAGTTATCCTCTCCATTTCATGGTTGGAAACCACATGAAATAATATTAGTTACTGAGACAGCTCCCTGAGAGTAGTATCTTTCCAGGTATTTTGCTTTCAAATAACTGGTCTCCTAAACGTAAGCATCAGGATGACAAATACACAAAGCAAGATTTCTGCTACTTTTCAAGACCATGGAGCCAAAGCAATATTGATGATGCAAGGTGTGACTTTTATGACTCATTACAATAAACACAGAAGTTGAGCAGGAAAAGTGTCTGAAATTGAAGCCTGAAGGCAAGTGGGGACTTTGCAGTTTGAGAGCAGTTGCAAAGATCTGTGAAGTAGCTCCTGCAGAAAATAATAAGTGACCAGTGTCATATGTTCTGATCTCTTCCCTTTTTCTCTTAAATTCACAAGGCATTTCCTTGTCTTTGAACATGTGAGAGTTTTTTGTTTGCTCATGTACAGTGAAATTTGATAGCACAAAAGCCCTTTATTATAGAAAGAAATTCTAAACCCAGGCACTGAAAACCAGTGGTATCTTATTTTAGTTACTTGCTAAAGCCTAATACATTGCATGTCTACTTTTATAACAATGGGAGCTAGAATTGGAGATGTAAATTTTTAGAAAAGCAGCTGTTACAAGACAATAAATCATCAGACTGTAGGAGACAGAATATCAACCAGCCAGTACATAAGGGAAACTGCCCTTGAGACTTGTGTTGTTACTTTTGTGCTTAAAGGGTTACAAGTTCTAAATTATATTGAGGAGGTTACCTGTTTATCACGGTAGAGCAATTTCTTAAAGTATCTTAAAAAACTAGCCCATCTTTTTTGCATGTTGTGGTGTGGGACTTGAATTTGGCTAAATTAATTGATGAACTCCTTCAGATAGTCTCAGCTCTGAGCAGGTGGGGTGGGATTCAGCTGAAGTTTAAGTCACCTAAATTTAGTCTAAACGCAGGCATCTACATAAGAGTTAAACATTAGAACACCCATTACAGGCAATGGAGAACTAGGGCTTGATCCAGTTAACCACACTGGGGTCCAGTGCTGTGTGGAGTACCATAGCATCTTCCTGCAGCTGGCAGATATGACAGAGGACCTATGGGAGACCTATTCCTTACTTCAGTGGCAGCTGGAGGCCAGCAGAATATCCAAAATACTTAAAATGGTGCTAAGTATCTATGTTAAAACACTGATTTGAGGCCCTAGTCATTGCAGTCAATGAAGGCTAGAGCAGGAACTGCCTTTGGGAGGTGGATTGATCTCAGCTGTTTTAATTGTGACAGATACCTGATGGTTTAGATAGTTCATTCAAATGTGGATTCTGGCGTTTAGATTAATAAGTTTAAATGTCTTTAATGCAAGTAGTGTCCTGTCCTGGAAGTTTGCCTACAATGTTAAACTACCATCAAGCTTTTCCCAGTTCATCAAGGTTGGGTAACCAAGTAGATTTCAGCCTGTGTGGAGCACAGGTCAGGAACTGAGGTGCCAACAAACTGGCTGTTGGGGAGAGGAGATTTTCAGGTTCTTCATCCCTATCACTGATCATGATTATTGGCCGCCGAAGTGAACAAAAGTTATTAATCACTCCACAAGAGAGAAAACAGTTTCCTGCTTGCTGCCATCTCCTTATTACCCTGTCCTTGCTCCCCCACCCCAAAAGAGTGAGGATGTAAGTAGGACAATATGCAGGAAGCACAAATTCCTGGGTTACTACACTGAATGCTCTATTTGTGATTACCAGGAGGTGGGTGGAATATGTCTGATGTTGCAAGCAGCTCCATGGTGGTTGCTATATTCTGCAGCCAAAGTGCCTGAAAAGCTCAGGGAGGCAAAAAGGCTCGTGAACAGGACCTGAAGGTGCATCATGAAATCCACTACCGCAGGCTAAGCAGTCCCAGTGTTGCTGGGGTCAGAAAAGCTTCTGAACTGGAGGATGGTGGCTATGTGATACTTTGAAGGATATGACTCTCAACTGATAAGAAAAGATAAAAGATATGCTGGTGGGTAATGGGATTTGGTCACATAGATAGCTAGATTTGGTGATGCAAACAGGACCTAGAAATGTGTTGGGAGCAGCAGTTGCAACAGATGAAGCACGTAGGCAGTTCCTATGGACTCCAGAGGAGAGGTGATAGCTCTGCAGCAGGTGGGTGTCAGGGAGAGTGTATTGGGCAGGAGGCAAGCATTGGAGGCAAAATTGAAGTTGTCAGGTAGAAGCTAAAAGACCAGCAGTCCAATGGTAAAATTGTCCAAAATGTTGCCAATACCACGCTCAGGGTCAGAGAGGCCTTTTTACCTCCAGGCACCTTCATGCAGAAAGTTGTATTAAAAAGAAGGAGATTTAGTTTATTTATGAACCAAGGAACATTTGAAGTAAAAAGATCCTTTGTTTTCCAAACCCTAACAAAAGCAGACTGCTGACATGCAAATCAAGATATTCTATAGTGGTTTCTAAACAAAGAATTAGGAGGAAGCTGGCAAGGTGAAATAATACAGAGTATAGGACAGCACATCCTTTACAGGCAATGTCAATAATCACTGCATCCTCAAATGAAGGATGGGGCAGAAGCTGACAAAACTTGAGCAAGAAACAGTCAGGAACAGTTGGACAAATATTGTTTAAAGAGGATTTATTAAAACAGGCAACCCCGTCAGTAATGGTGAAAATTTAAAAAGAAAGATGGATAAATAAACATATTTTTAAAGAAGCTAGATGGCATATGTCAGAAACTTGACTGGTGGAAGAAAATCAGTGGAGCATGTCACCATTGTGCAAGCTGCATAGGAATAACAGAAAAGATTGTACCAGTGAAAGAGGGTCTCTAATGTATTAAAGAAAAACTAAGAGCCAGATCAGATAAACAAACTGACTGTATCATCAAGTGTCATGGGATCCATGGACTGGAATGCCATGCGCAAATGGGAAAAAGTATAGTGACAGGATTAAATTATGAACCACCTGCGATCACCAGGACGGTGACAATAAATGTGACAAACCAAGGAAACCAGAGAAGTTTCAAGGGCAGCAAGCACAGTCATAAAAGGAAACTTAAATTGCTGTCCTGTGGGTTAAGTGTTGTAATGGGGCACAATGCTACGTTTTTAGGTGTACCATCAATAACTCCTGAGTGCAGCTAACCAGGAGACCTTCAGGAAGGGAAACAATTCTTGAACCATTTCTGAGGTGTGTGCAGGATCACACATGAGAACTGCTCTGTAAGGATGGGATGTGTCTTATCTGACTCTATAGACTTCTGAGCTAAGCTGGGTGACCTTGACTGGAAGAAACAGATAATTTAGGGTGACCAAATACAGGTGGATAATGAATCTTGCCCTCTTTGTCCATAATGCACTCGGCCAATATTCTTGCAGAGGTGAGAAGAGTAAAAAAATCCATTACAGTATGTGTTTTAATTCAAAAGACAGAAAGTAAATAAAAGTGAGAAATCATATATGTAACAAAGGAATTTAAAGGAGCAGAAAAAGGTGTTGAATGCTTGCCGGCAGCACGGAGAATGTTCACGGACAGCATATTAGATGCTTAGAACAAATTCATGTTATCTGTCAACACAGAATTTGGAAACACTAGAGAAGGGTTCTGTCAAACATTGCAGAAAAGAATCTATCAGAAGAAATAAGAACAAAACACATCCTTCAGATTGTTGGATAGAATAAAAAACCTCTAGTAATTTTAATTTAAAGCTAGAGGAACATAGAGACAATTTGCTGAAGATATAAAAACTACATCCTTTTAAAAAACCATGAGAACCTGGTAGACTGACAGTTTGTAGGCCTTCTAAGTGACTGAGAAATAAAACCTGAGCTCAAATTAGATAAGGATCTGTCTCAAAATGTCAGTAAAAGTTTTAGAGTAACTAAATGAATAGTAACAAATTGCCAGAACCAAGACTTCTAAAGGGATTTAAGAATTAAATTTCTGAGCTACTGTGTCAGCATAGAATTTGTTCCTCAACAATTGCCTCAGTACCAGGAAGTTGGCAGTGATGGGACAACCATTTATAAGGAAGTATCAGGAGGGATCCACTGAGTAGCAGGCCAATGAGTCTGCTGTAGTAGTACATATAATATATAAAGAATATATTTAGGACTTAGAAATTGTAACAGTAACATCAACAGATTGATGGACCCCTATGGTGAAGAAGAGTCTCTGTGCCCTGTGTAGAGGAAAGCTGTGCCTCACAAATGGATTAGGTTTTCTGAAAAAAATCACTGATGATGTGACCAAGGGGATTCAGTAGGTATAGGCTACTTAGATCTCCAAAAGGCCCCTGACAAGATCTCTTACAAACGCCTCTTAATGTAGGCCTGGGATAAGAGGGGAGATCCTCCCATGCTTAACAAGTAAGCACCAAGTCACAGAGAGGAGGAAAGTGGCTGGTTTTCTTAAGGGGAGAGCTCATGAGTGGAGTTAGGTGTTCAGTGTCTTCACAAATGATGTGGGAATGGAGATATAGAATGAAATGCTAATTCTTGCTTGGGTGCTAAATTATTCAGGGTAGTAAAACCACAAGCTGCTTGAACTCAGTTGCAAAAGGATTTCACAATACCGAGATGCAATGCACTGCACTGGTGGCAGGTGAATTCAGTGTTGATAAAGACAAGGCAGTAGTGCACACGGAGGAACATGCTTGCAGGAGAATGGACTTTGAGCTGGGTATGGCCATTCAGGAAGAGATCTTGCAATCTTAACAGATAATGAAAATGTCAGCTCAGTGCATAGTAACAGGCAAAACAGTAAATAAAAGGGCAGGAATTTGTAGGAAGGGAATAGAGAACAAAACAGAAGGCCCAATTGTGCCACTGGTGTGGTGTGTGGGGGCCATCTCCCTATTCCTTTCCACCTCAAAAGGCATCTTTTACAGGGGATGATACCGAGAAAGGCAAGAGGACAAGAAAATCTACTCAGTGTCTCTGTGTAAGGAATGATTAATGTGGCTAGGGCTCGCAACTTGGAAAAAAGGACAATGGGGGAATAAAAGTCTGACTGGCATAGGAAAAGTGAACAGATAATAGTCATTATTTCCAATAATGTAAGAACTAAAGGGCACCAAATGAAATCATCAGATAGCAAGTTCAAAATAAAAGATAGTTTTCACACTCTATAAAATTAAACCATGAAACTAATTGCTACACATGCTATTTCACATTCCAAAAGTTTAGAGAAATTTAGAAAGTGGTTTGAAAAAATCAGTTCATTAAACACCAAGATATCACTTCTGCCTCAGGAGGGATCTGACTCTGATCTACAGATAGCTGGAATTTAGGAAAGTACATCAGAAAAATGCCATTACATGCCTCATCTATTTTCATGTTTTTCCTTGGGCATCTGCTACTGGCTGCTGTCAGAGCAGTGAGTGGGGGGGACCTTTGGTCCGCGCAAGGGTGGAGGGTCCTATGATACCAGAGGAGTATGTAGAACTGGATTTTTTTGAGGCGAGTAAACTAGCTTTTAGTTTTAGTATTTTAGTATGTGCAACCCATAGCCTTTTCAGAGTACCCTGCACAGTGGGTAAGCCAGCTTGGCAGGCATTTGGACAGGGTCACTGTGGGCTTGCCACTACAAAGGACAGCCTGCACCTCCTCCTGTCTCCAGCTGATCCTGTGAGGAAACAAAGCCACCACCAGCTCACCCCAAATGAGTATTTTTGTGGTGGTTCATTTTGTGGCTGCACAGTTGCTAGACATGCCCATGCAGAGGAGATAGAATAGATTTCCCCTTCCCTGCGGGCAGCATCCCATGGTGGCACTGGGTTAGTCATCAGGCAAAACCACACAGTCCCTTTCTTTCTGTAAAAATCAAACCAAATGACTACCTGCAGGTAGGGGTTTGGCATGGCAGAGAGCTTGTGCTCTGGCTGATAAAAAAGTGAAGCTTTCACGTGCAGGTCTCAGGATCATCAGCACTTCAGTGTCACTTCTGTTTGCTTAGTCGTTTGTCTTTTTTTTTTGTGATTTGTGCTGAGAAGAATGTGTGGGGCTGTGTATAAACACCTTATAATATGTAATAGCTTGTTTTTACTGTGTTATCCAACAAGTGCCCTTGCAGAAAGAAATAATAGGGAAGTTTGGGGATTCAGAAGAGAATCCCTATTAGTCTGCTGTGCAGTGCAGCACAGTCTGGATTTTTGCAGGAAGATGACATTAATATTGCAGGGCGATGTTTGGCCTTTCCTTCTCCCTCAGAGGCAGTGCTGGGGAAAACCATGTGATTTCAGTGGGTGTTGAGAAGTCACTATGTGCAGAAATGCCTCCAGGGCTTTGTGAACATATCTCTGGGGGAGGCAGTCCCCCATTACAAGACAGGCTCAGCTGAGCAATGCAGTTTGCAGGTAAAAAATGAGCCATAATGATTATGGAGCTTTCCAAACTGTAAATACAGTGCTGTGTACAAGTGCAGGTTGCAGCAGCCTTTGTACTCTGCCGAGGGAAGGGTCATAAATGCTGGCCCATGGTGAATGAATGAGGTTGTGCTCTGGCTGGGTCAGTCCCAGTGAAAGCTGGATTGTTTGGATGCTTTCCTGCTTCATTCCCTATTTTCTGGAGCAGCTGAATTAAGTTTGTAGTTTCAGTGAGAAAATGGCTCCATCCTCCCCTTTTTTCCTGGGCGCAGCCTGCTGCAGCCTTAACACTTCAGCTGCTTGTGCCCTACATAATTTGCCTGTGAAGCAAGAGAAGTTTTAATAGGCATGCAAAAAATACCTTTATTTTTCACTTCCTCTGGAATTTTAACTCGTATAATGTAACAAAGACAGACCGATACTCCAAGCAGTGTTGTAATACAAGGAACTCCCAGCTCCCAACTAAATAGTCTTTCCCTTTGAATTGCAGTCATTTGAATATAGATTGAAATCGCATTAAGCTGCTCAAATGAAAAACAAATGTACTCCTTGGCTTGCTGCGTTGGAGACGCTCAGGCACTTTGGGAGCGGCACAGGCGGCTGCAGGCGCAGCGCGGGCAGGGCCAGGCAGCCAGGTTTCTGCTGCTTTTCTGGAACTTCCTCCCTAAGGGCACCCCATGATGTCAGAGAGCTGCGAGCGGCCAGGCTGAGTGAGCCGCTGGCAATTCCCAGCCGCGCTCGCACTTGGAGGCACAGCCAGGAGCTGAAGGCAGCGAGCAAGCTGGTTCTTGGCGCTGTGGGTAGCTCAGAGCCTTTTGTGATCCTCCGCCAGCCCTTCCGGACGAGCAGCACCTGTTAGAGGTCAAACCCTTGCCCTGGGGTCGGGTCTGACGGCAGCATGGTAGCCAGAGGGGGAATGGCACGATTTTGGAGTCTGGAGAGCCTTCAGATGGGTACGTGTGAGTAGAATGTGCTCTCTCGCGTGCTGGTTTTTTACAGTGTTTTTAGACTGAACTGACAAACTGTGGCAGTCAGGGGGCCTGATTCTGATCACACTTATACTGTGTCATCCATGGGAGCCTGCAGCCTTATACTAGTGGCAAAGCTTCTATGAGATCAGAATCAGTCCCAGGCTGTCCTTTAAGTTTTTGCATCCCGTGGGTGCGATCAGGAAAGCCCATACCTCTTGTGTTTCTGTCTATAAACAATAAAGGAATAGATGCAGAATGCAAGGGACTGCTTTTTGCTTGAGTCTGACTATGAAGACAATTTAATCTTGTTGATTTGGTACAGAATAATGAACAGCTGTCAGTCCCAAAATCTCAGTCATTTTTCATCTGGAGCCAGATGAATTAGGTTATTTTGATGTGCTCTTGTTACTGGAACAAGCCAACAGTCAGTACTGATAGTACAGTGGAGATTCTACATATGAAGGATCACTGAGATTAATATTTTTGGTGTTGCTTTATAAACTAAAAATTGATTTAATGAATTATTTATTTGCAGATTTTTTAATATAGCACTTTCAGTAAGTTTCACAAGATCTGAGTGTTCAGATTTATGAGTCTGCAGGAAAAAAAAATCTTGTGTTTTTAAATAGGGATTCTGCATCCTCCCTGGTTAGGCAGATTATACTGTTAATGTGAGTGTATATTTAAAATTCTGGGTCATAGAAGAGAATGATCAAATAGTCACATTCTGTAACATCAACACTATGTCATATTTTTCCACTGTTAAAGGAAAGAAAAATCTTTCAAGTTTTTTAGTGAATCTGTGCAGTAATCAGCTTTGATCTCTCTTGCAAATTAATAACCAAATGACCAAAGATGCTAGTAGTGCTATAAGTGCCCATAAGGAGGGAGCTGAAGTGTTTCTCCCTATAAGGTAAATAACGGATAGTCAGCAGCATGCCTATTAGTTGTGTAGGTGTGTGGAGTAAAGCCAGGAGTCATCTCTCTGCAACTCTTATCCATCTGGAGCCCAGAGCTCTGCAGGCTGGCGGTACCCAAACACAGGGCAGAGAAGAGACAGGGTCAGGACCCTGCTGCTCGGCCTTGCTGTTAGGTGGAAGCGGCAGGTTCCATAACTCTTGCTTAGAGATCCCTTCCCAGGCACTCGGGAATGAGAGATGGTCTGCAAGCTGTGTGGCAACTTACAGAATCCTAGAATGTTTTAGGCTGGAAGGGACCTCCAGAGGTCCAACCTCCCTACACAAGTAGGGACATCTCTACCTAGGTCAGGTTGCTCAGAGCCCCATCAAGCCTGACCTTGAATGACTCTAGGGATGGGGCCTCCCCCACCTTTCTGGGCAGCACATTCCAGTCATCTATGGACACACTAGATCACAGTAGATCTATGTCCAGTGATCTGGGACACAGTAAACATTAGGAAGGGAGTTTAGTGCTAGCACCCCATTCTGAATTTTATTTTTTTAATTTTATTTTTATTTTTTATTGGATTTTTGAGCACTGTATATGATCTTAAGACTCTAGTTACACATAGCTTGCTCCTGCCATAGGAATAAATCTTCAAGGATAAATTAACTAGGACCAGAGAGTGCACACAAGCACTGGACCACTGGTTGTGAACGCTCATCCCCTGGTGTGTTTGAACATTACAGCTTGCTTTCAGAGGCACAGCTACTCTGAAAGGGTCTAGCACTGAGCAGTGTCAATGTGAGTCAGGCAGTGTTACTTGGTCCTGAGACCAGTCCCCAGTCCTCTTCATCTCCTAGTATGGAGATGATCACCAAAAGGATCTACCACCCGGTGATGGTGATTTTTACAGTTTTATACAGTATCTGCAGATTTACATGTACATAGCAACAGTCACTTACATAATGTTTCTCGGTTTATGTGGCTATGTAATAAGATGAAGCCCATCTTAGTTCTGGCCTCTATTTCTTTACAAAGCTGCCTTTTTGGTCAGAAAATGTACAGTTGTCAAACCAAGAATTTTTTGTGATTTGGGGCAATTAGAATAAGTTTTTTCCCAGGCAGTTATGCCATGCTTAGTCCAGACTCCCTGTCCCCTTGGGCCTCCCTGTAGGGTACCTCAGTGCTGCCAGAGCTGCCTCTGGCATGTGGGAGAGGTGATGTGAGGGGAGCTGGCTTGGAGCAGGGGCTGTGATGTGGGCTGCCCACGCCTCTCATGGGTGGATGGCACAGAAGTGTTGGCTGGTAACATCCCTGTAGGGGATGTGATGATGTGATGGCACCCATCCTGGGACTGACAGCAGCCCTCTCAGACTGCTGAGGGCCCACAGAAGCTCTCTCATCTGCCATCTGGGAAACGGCATTGAGACCTCCCTGCTGACACAGGACATTTGAGATTTCTTCTGTGTTAAAAAAAATAAATAAATAATGGTTGTAGTTCTGGTTTTTTGCACACAAAAAGTAGAATTTCTCAATTTTACCAGCTCCTAAATGAGAAAATTCTGAAGAAGAGTAAAAGGTATTTAATAGTGGAAAAGTGTTTTTCCTGAGAGCTCTGCTGCCCTCCACTTCTGCTGTTATTGTTATATTTGTGACAACAAAGGCAACTTCTCAGTGATTCCTCTTGCATTGTTTTTTCGGGGGAATCATAAAAATGATGAAGCAAACAGCTGTTGCACCTTTGTTTTAGTTACTGCAGATGGTGGGACTGAATCTTCAGCCTTAGTGGATGACAATGGCAGTGAAGAAGATTACAGTTACGAGGAGCTCTGCCAAGCCACTCCCAGGTACCTGCAGCCCGGAGGGGAACAGCTAGCAATTAATGAGGTAATGTCCTGGGCTTTGCATTGCTGTAACAACGGCGGGGGGGGGGGAGGTGGGGTGTTTTCCACAGGTCTAAGGTTTCATATTAATAAAAAGTGCAACAGCAGTAGCCAGCATAGTGAAGAATCCAGCAGCCATGGTGTCCTGTCTTTGGCAGGGCCCGTGAGAAGGTGCCAAGGGAAGAGCAGAGTGACTCACTGGGATTGTAACTATGTTAGCCTACGTAACTGCTCTGGAGTGGGACTCTACTTGTTCTCACTAATAAAAATACACACAGATTTCTGAAAATCCAGAATTGTAGCTTTAGCTAATTGTGGGCATTCTAGTGAGTTATTTTTATCTTTTAGTAATTTATAAACTGTTCATTGTTTATCTTTCATCCTTCACAACCTCATTTTCTTCCCATCTCAGCTGATAAGCGATGGCAGCATTGTGTATGCAGAAGCTCTCTGGGACCATGTGACTATGGATGATCAAGAGCTGGGCTTCAAAGCTGGAGATGTCATTAGAGTTCTAGAAGCTTCCAACAAAGACTGGTGGTGGGGAAGAAACGAGGACAAGGAAGCCTGGTTTCCAGCTAGTTTTGTCAGGGTGAGTAACTCTCTTGCTTTAGCACCACAGTCATGTGAGATTCCTATCAGACTGCAACAGCAGTGATCGTGGCATTACATTTAAGTGAAGGGCCTGATCCTCAGCCCCTTTATATCTAAACATCAGTAGTGTAACTCCTAATGACTTCACAAGGAAAAAAGCAATAGAGAATCACACCTCAAGATCCCTTAGTTCCTCGGACACCTTTTACTCTGGTTTCTTCCTTTGTGTGGTCCTATTGTAACCAAAGAAATTTCTCAAGCAGAAATGAAGGCAGCAGAAAGCTCAACCAGAAGCAGTCAGTGTATATGGAAAGGATGCAGCAGTTTTCACGAGGGAGTGAGGAAAGCTATGCTGTGGAGATTTCTGGGTAAAATAGGGCTTCATTTATTATCACAACATTGTGTAGGAATCTGGTTCACAGTCTGAGCTCCCTAGTCAGAACTCAGGCAGATTAATGACAGTGTAACTCTTGAACGGTATAAAATTGAATGGCGTTTTAGAAATTAAAGTACTTTTTGAGAGCCTGTAATGAAGCTTGGGGCACACTGTATGAAGTGCACAAAGTCTTACACAAAGTGCAAGACATGGTTCCTGCTATTGGCCTTCCTAGATCTCCAGCCAAAATGGGCAAACAGATAAAGGTTGAAAAAGGAGATGTTGTTATCCACATCACACAGATAGGGGGCTGGGGCAGAGGAAAACTATTTTAAAGTATATGACTTGTCTACTTCTGTAAACACTTTTACGTATGTACTGCCTTGGCCAAAATAACACATAATTTATTAGTAAGGGTCAGAAATAAGCTTATGTCTGAAAAATATACAAGCAACACAGCATGGTGTCTCTCATAAACTGTGAGTAAAAAGCCAGATGTTTAACCAGACAAATATCAGCACTTCATTTGAATATGTAGTGGGTACGAGATAAATCCTGTTGTGGAGCCCTCTCTGTAAAGTAAGAATGGCAACATTTCTCTAGCAAGTCTTCTCTTAATTGTAAGAAGTTTGTAACAGTTTTATCACATTTTGTAAAAATTTGCTGTTTTACTTTAGTTTGCTTTGTTTGTTCTGGATGCAGCTGCGAGTTAACCAGGAAGAAGTGTCAGAAAATTGTAATAGTATCCAGGATGAAGAACAAGATGCAGATATTAGCAAGTATCGTCAGAAAATAGCTGAAAACAAGGATCAGATGAGAACCAACGTTATACAGGAAATTATGAACACAGAACGAGTCTATATCAAGCATCTCAAGGACATCTGTGAGGTACATGCTTTAACCTGAGGGCATTCTGCTGACCTAATGTGAACAAAACTTCCCATACAAGTTGAGAACCGGAGTGGTTTCTCATATGAAAATGTTTCCAATTGCACTTCTGAGGCTGTCAGTCAGACCCTTCTTGTGTCCTCTTATGGCTTTCCTCCCTGCCAACTGCCACAAGGCACTGCTTCCTTTAAAAAAAAATAAATCCAGTTTTGACATGGAAAAAACGCTTTGCTTATCTGACCACTATTTCCATAATAATAGGATGGAAGTCCAGTTTATTTAGAACTTTTTACAACTTGGTTTAGATAGAAAATGTTGAGTGGCTTTAATAAAATCAATTACAGTTCGGGGGCAAAACTTTTTGAAAGTAACTTGCAAAAAAAATATTTGCTGGGGGAGGGGTTTTTTTTGTCTTCTCCAACTGAGATTTTTTCTGGATGCTTAGCAGCTACGAAGAAGTCTTTAAAGGTGTTTTAGAACTACTGATGTTTCCCTCTTCTAACATGGACTGTGACGCATTTGACCTGTGTTTGACTTGTATTTGTGGTTAGCATCTGGAAGGGTGCTAAGCAACCTACCAAAATATTCTTCATTCCCTTAGTTTGCTAGGTCTCTCTCTGTATTTGCCATGTTGTCATCCTTTAGTCTACCACTCATCATTAGATTCTTCCATGGACAAAAAAGTAGGCAAGACTGCAGTGGTTTTTGTTTGGTTCGGGTTTTTTTAGATCAGGCCTTTTTAATGCACTTTGAAGAAAGAAAAAAGGGGGGGAAAAAGGCAAAAATTGGTTGCTAATTGGCTAATTTTAAAACATAAAAGTAATCTTTGTCATTTAGAATCACTGTTTACTTAAGCTAGCAAGCTTGACTGTGTGCTAAAGGATCAGGGAGGAATTTGTACACACAGCTGTGTTGCTGCCATGTTTAGCTAAGTTCTAGGACATGACTTTCATGGTTTATGACCTATTAATTCTTAGACTGATATTAGTAAGTAATTGTCTCTAACGCATATATTTTATGCCTCTTTTAAAAAAATCTGACATGCTTCTGAGTTTAGTACAAGTGAGCAAACACCCATTTTCCAAGTAGAGAAGTGATGCTCCATGTTCAACATCTGGGGTAGAGGTGGTCTGCTTTCCTCAGAGTGAATCTGTAGGGTGGTGCAAGCAGGAGATAGGGATGAAAATATCCTCACGTAAGACTAAGCCAGAAAAGCTGCTGCAGATTGTAATCCAAATCTGCAAATTCTGTGCTAGAATGAATCACTAGGGCTGGTGCAGTCAGGATCATGAAGCTGGAGGATAACCAGAAAGACATTTTATATTCAAGAAGTGCCTGCAGTCCACATTACAAGAGCTGCACAAGGATTAGTTTCCCTTGTTGGAGTTATCCTCCTAACAGTAGTAAATGTAATTGCTGGCTTGCAGTGTAGCCACTGCACAGCCCTCAGAACAGATGTCTGTGGAGGAGACAGGAATATTCATAACAGTGCCAGCAATATTCAGGATTGCTTCCTGGTAAACCTCACTGGGGCAATTGCAGGGCTTTTTACAGCTGTCTGCTTCCAATGCAATTTGGGGGAAATCTGTCTGAAAGGAGCCAAGCAGAAGAGCCTGACAGATAACTCCTATCATACCAGCTAACCTTCACACTTATCTGTAAACCAGTGTCATAACTGATATGAGAGTATGAGCACAGCAGTTGTTCCTGGATATTCAGCCCCTGCACTGTATCCTCCTCACCATGCTCAGCCTTGTGGAACAGGTACCTGAGGATGTCCTGCCATGCGTGGCAGCTGCTGCTGCACCTTTCAGCCCAGAGGTCCCTGGTCATATCTTTGCTTCTTAGCCACGCGAATGCTGGTGTGATCTAATGTCGGTTACTCGTGGCAGAGCAGAATTTGCTCTGAGAGTGTTTTAAAACTGGAGGATTCAGCTGTGTATCTGCTAAGCACTGGACCCCTGTGATGTTCTTACAAGTAAAGAGAAAAAAAAATGGAAAAGTGATTGTATTTTTATGTGCAGTCTTGCCAGTACTGTTACCTCCTGCCAGCACTGTATGGATTTTACCAGACAGCAGCATTCTGAATGTGTTATAATATGTTCTTCATTTTGCTTCTCTTGCTTAGACTGTGTTCTACATACGTAATGGTTAAGGAACCAGTACTTTAGCCCTGTTAGAAGTTGTCTTTCTATTAATTGTTTTAGGATTTGTTCTTATCCATGTAGAGAAGAACTGGTATGGCACACAGAAATTGCTATGAAAAAGCATCACAGCTAAAGTAGTACCATGTGTGGAGCCATACAGCTGGCTCATCTCCAGCTGGGTGGTAGTAGTAACAAGGAGATGTGAATGGACTTCACGCACTCTCCAGGTTTCTGGGTCCCTGATTCGTTTACGGTACTGAGAAACAGAAGCTGGACTGCAAGAATCAATATGTAAACATTTCAGATGCAGATCTGAAAGTGCATGTCCAGGGGTGTATGGGTGGGAAACCACTCACCTACCTGTAGATCACAGGGGTTTTTCCAGCTCACATGGGCTTGTTCAGGATACAACATGCTTTCTCATCTTCAAACTAAAGAATTTTTCAAATTTCATTTGTAGGGTTATATTCGGCAATGTCGCAAACATGTAGGAATGTTCACCACAGCTCAGTTAAGCACCATTTTTGGAAATATTGAAGAAATTTACAAGTTCCAAAGGAAGTTTCTGAAGGATCTTGAGAAACAGTACAACAAAGAGGAACCTCATCTAAGTGAAATAGGGTCATGTTTTCTTCAACATGTACGTTGCAAAAGTTGATTTTATTTATGAAATTAACAAAATATGATAAGAAAATGCTAAGTTACCATGTTAGTAACAAGCGCTATCAAATACTATAGACAGCATTTTAGAATGTAAAATAATTTCCAATTAAAGAATTATTTAAATGTTTTAGATTTCTCCTCATCTTTAGCAAGCATGTAACATTGTACACAACTTTAAATTTCCTTTTCAAAACAGTAACAATCACAGATGAGCAGAACTATTTGCAGTGATCTCATATTGGGCATGCAAAAACTTCCTAAAGAAAATAGGTAAAGTAGATGGTGGGGAAAGAGGCTGTGAGATCATGATAGGCACTTGCTAAGCTTATGGCTGTCTTCCCCAAAGAAAAGTACCTCTTGAAGTGGGTTTGATTATCCTGACTGAATGGAGGCCTCCATTTCTGTGTTGTTACAAAGATGGGACATCATTTTAACAGTTACAAAGTAGATTTCTTCATAGTTTCAAGGCTGATCAGCCTGGAAACAATATAGGAATTGGATTAATTAATCTAATTAGATATTATAGATGTTACAAAAATATTTTTCCTCCTTTATAGACAAATACTTAAAGCTTTGACTTTTTTTTCTTTTCACAGCAAGAAGGCTTTGCTATTTATTCAGAATATTGTAACAATCATCCCAGTGCCTGCATTGAACTTTCCAAACTAATGAAACAGGGCAAGTACCGTCACTTCTTTGAGGCCTGTCGCTTGCTGCAGCAGATGATTGACATTGCCATTGATGGTTTTCTTCTCACACCCGTTCAGAAAATCTGCAAATATCCTCTGCAGCTTGCAGAATTGCTCAAATACACTACTCAGGAGCACAGGTAAGAGAATGAAAAAATCAAATCTTATAATGATAGTAACACCTAATTATTTGGACTCTCTGAGTGATGTAGCACTGAGGCTTTTGAAATCAGGAACAAAACTCTCATTGACTGCTATAGACAGAAGCTCCTTCCTGGATGGACATCTTGGAAGCATCACAAATATTAACAAAAACAGTAGCTGAAAGTGCAGCACAGGGGACTGACAGGATGCAAGGCAGAATGTGGAATAAGTGGAAGAGGGAAAAGGAGAGGAAGAAGGTGCTGAAATAGGATGCAGGGAGGGATGTGTAAATCAGAGTGAGAAAAAAAGCCAATGTATCAAAGAAATGAAGGAGAAGGAAATTCACAGAAGAAAGGGAAAAGCTGCATAAATGTGGACACAAAAAAGGTTAAGAGGGCCTTAGGAAAATAAAACGCAATCTGAGCAAGTTTGGAGATAATATTTTTTAGAAACTTATTAGTAATAAACCTTGCCTTTGCAGTAAAGTCCAAATGACGAGAATTTTGGTTGGGATAAATAAGAATTGAAGTTGCAGGTTATTAGCCTTTCTAGTATACCCCTTAGCTGATTAAATCTCGTGACTAAATTAAGATTTTATCTTCAAATGTCTGCCTCTCTACCTTGTACAACTGCAAGAAAAATGTTCCATTGTGACCCCTGTGCTCAAAGTCCAAATGTAGCCTGAGGCAATGTTTCCTTGGCCAAAGTCTGCACTTTTTTAACCTTGAGAAAACTTTCCCTGGAGACCGTGAGATTTTTGCCATGGGAAAAATATAGGGGATATGAAATACTGACATTCAGGTGTGAAATGTCTCTGTTCAGTTCTGTGGCCATCTGGGAAGTCCTGCAGTAACAATTACTAAGACGGGTATCTCTTTCACTGCTACTGATTTTGGAAAAAATATTTTGTGATCTATTAAACCTGAAGATGACATGACAGCAAGGTCTTGCCACCTTCCACCCATAGTATCTGGTTTCCAGAGATGTCTACAAGCACAATCAGGCACCCAGTGTATAGAGATGTTCACCAACAGACAGGCCTACACCCACATGGAGCCCTTGTAAAGCTCCAGCCAACTGGGGTTTTTGGTGGCTTTTTGTTTTGTTTTCATAAAAAGTTTGAAGATTGATGTTTAAAGGCCACAGATCATGCAGCCAGTGTGGAATAGTGTACACAGCAACAGAGAAAGAAGGAACTGAGGTAAGAAAGGGCAAGAGTAGCAGCACAAATATCATGCAGTCACCCTGTTGGACATCTCCCTGATGTTCGTAGGATCCTGTCACTGTTAATCTCATTTTTTGTATACAGTGTGGCGGAAAAGAGTTTCCATAGATATAAATAGAGGGAGGAGAGCAACACACAGATTTAGAAGAGAAGCACATCCATCATCAGCAGCCGATGAAAATAGGAACTGAGACAGAAGCATATAAAAAGGACATCGAGGCTGACCCCTTTGCAGATTTATTTCTGGCTCGTGCTGTTTTCTACCTCTGGCTCCCTTTTCTGCAAGAGGTGTTCTGATAAAGGAGAGAAGGCAGCTGCTGTCCAGGGACTCAAAGACAAGAAATGGGTTTGTCCTCTCTTCTCAGAGACCCCATTTGAGGAAGGTGAAGGAGTAATGGATGCTTTTCAAAGAGGAATGAAAACCTCCCTGTTGGGGAGATTCATAAGTATGTGGGGAGCTCAGGGAAAGAAGTAGGGGAGCAGAGCAATGGAAGAAGGAGAAGCAGCTTGCATTTGTCCTGGAGCAGGCAGGGGAAGGTGATTGTCTTGTCTCACACACCTGTTCCATGAAAACAGGCCGCTTTTCCAGCATTGTCTCCTTTAATTCCTTCCATGGTGCCCCTATTCTTGGGTCCCTCACTTAGCCTTTTTGAAGTTGCTTTCTGTATATTTTTTGCCCACTAGCATTCTATATTGGCATTCATTAACTCAGCTACTGGGAACAAGGAAGAGAAAATACAGTTAAACATGGTTAAAGGAATGCCTTTCCCAAGAAAATTCTACTAAAATCTTACTTAAAATCAAATTCTACCATTGTTTTGCAGATTACAGTTTGCAGAGGCAGTATTGTAGTTCATTAATATACCTCCTTTGCATTCTTCCGCCAATTTAATAATTTGCTCCTGGACAAAGCCTAGCAGGACAGCAGCACTGAATTGTACAGACTACTATGTGAGAGTCAGGATAGCTGAGAATCAGGTTTCTCTTGTTTATAAGTACCCTGAGTAGAGGGGTAAGTGGGTAATGCGGGCTAATACTTCAATACAGTGTCACAGTTTGTGATTGCATCATATCCGTTGCCTAAGTGATCTTTGAAACGTGCCTGCATTTTACAGTGATTATAACAACATAAAAGCTGCATATGAGGCTATGAAGAACGTAGCATGCCTGATCAATGAGAGAAAACGAAGACTAGAAAGCATAGACAAGATTGCACGTTGGCAGGTCTCTATCGTAGACTGGGAGGTAAGTGTCAGCCTGTCTCTTTCCTGAGCAAAGGTATTGTGTACAGTACTTCATGTCCTGTCCATGACATCCAAGATATGTCTTTCTGCATAGTAGGTAGTTTATGTTGTCTGCTTTCCAACTGGTCATTGCTCAGTTAAAAGTCCAGTTGCTTCATTGGCAGTGATTCTGTTACTGATTACTGTGTTTATAAATCAGAAAAAGCAGCATATATTAACATGGATACTTGTCTTTGAGATGACACTGGATTGAGATGACAAAATGGATTTTTTTTTAATGCTAGACCTATAGAATCTCCTTTGGATTTTTCGTAGTTCTGTCAGAACTTGAACCTGCTTCACTAACTTTAATGACTTTCCTCCCAATTTATGCAGCAATAAAGTAGAGCAGAACTACATTCATTGAGTTTGCTTGTATGAGATTATCTACATTCTGTGAGATTTTCAAATCTAGTAACAAAAATACAAGAAAAACAAATGAACTTAAGACTTAATTGTAAAATGAGACTGGTTAGGCACACAGTAAGATCTTAAAATATTATTTACTTACTACATATATATGTATGTTTTCTTAGGGACCAGATGTGCTAGCCAGAAGCTCAGAACTGATCCACTCAGGAGAACTGACCAAAATATCAAAGCAAGGCAAAAGCCAGCAGAGGACTTTCTTCCTTTTTGACCATCAGCTTGTGTTCTGTAAGAAGGACTTATTGAGAAGGGACATCTTGTATTATAAGGATCGTATTGACATGGATGAGATGGAACTTGTGGACACTGAAGATGGCAGAGACAAAGACTTTAATATTAATGTCAAGAATGCTTTTAAGATAATAAACAGAGCAACAGAAGAGATTCATTTGTTTTGTGCAAAAAAACAGGAGGATAAAAAGAGATGGATGGAGGCATGTGAAAGTGAAAGGAGAAGAGTTCGGGAAGACAAGGAAATGGGTGAGTGAAAGGATTTCCTCTAAAAGGTGGTAAAAGGAAAGGGGAATGTTCTTGCTTTTATGCTTCTTTATGTGTTGTGCAGATGTGCACTCTGCCTTCTGGGACTGGTGTCTCTTTCTTACCTGACATGACCTTCAACTGTGTAAGTGAAGCTTATTCAAGTGTGTTTTCCCTGTAATTCTGGGCCAAAGGTCTAGGGCAGTTAGCTATGACATCTGTGTCACAGCACAACCTATGCAATTCTGGTGCATTGCAGAACACAATGAGATACGAGATATGACAAGATGCTTGTCCAATCAATAATAAAAATCAATCCACTTTTGTATGAATCATTGGCCCAAAACATCTATTCATAAAGGACACTTTATTATAAAGCCAAGCAGCAATGATTGTAGATGTATACTCTCTGTGTCATACAGTGGCACCTCCTGTGTCCATTAGGCCTGTGCAGTTGCATGGTGTCATTGGTTACAGACCCAACAATTGCACCACTAGGCAGTTTACAGAGAAATTAAGCCTAACCTTGAGGTAAGCAGGAAAAAAGGTAGCAAATACTAGGATCAGCTTTAGACCGACAGCCTGTGGGATGCTCTAAGGACAGTGTCTTCTGTGTGAATGTACATTTAGGATTGTTATTGAATTTTTTTTTTTGCATAGTTTCATGCTTACTTTAAGATCAGTGACAAAAGCTCCAGCAAAATGTCATTGGCAAAACACCCACAAAGAAGATAGCAACACTAATAAGAAAAAGTAGTGAAAATATTAGCACATCTGTGTGTGTTGACTGCATGAGAACTTCTCCTTTTTATAACAGTCCTCAGGCTTAGGCTTTAGATGACAGCAGGTTAAAATTGGAAGTGCGGTGTAGTGGATGATGTAAGTCAGAAATATTAAGATTTAAACACAATGCCAAATCTCATATTCCATGTTCACTTAAAACACCTGGTCAGAAGAACAAGAAAACAGGAATAATCCTTAGATTACAAATGTAAACCTTTTGATCTTAGTGGCTTTCTCTTGTTTGATGCTGTTGTGAACTTCACAAAAATAAGGCCTCCTTCCTATGTGTTGTAGATAGTTTGTAAGCTGAAGAAAATACTTCCAAGCTTACCAATTCATACACTAAACCCAGTTTTAACTCTTCTCCATTGCACCAACTGTTGCAATTAACCCCAGTCATCTCCCATTGTGAGTAAACGGTGAAGCAGTCACTGCTAAACTTTCCAAACTTTTCAAAATGAACTGTTTTTCCCCAAGCATGAGAAAACTGCAAAGGTGTAGCAGCTACAGACCTAAGTGCCATTATTTGTTCTACTGAGACCTCATGAAACTGAACGTACGATATTCAAAGGGGTAACCATCCAAGAGTGGTGGCAGTGGCCGTGACAACAATGAGATGTGTCATAATGTCCTCCACAAGGGAGGGTCCATTGTGGGTGCTGCTCTTCAGGCACTGTGCAATACAGTGGAGAAAATTTAGTATAACAAGAAATGTTGATAATAGCACATAGGAACATGGAACCGTCTTTTCTGCCCATGTGACATCCAGCCTTCTGGAAACTTTCTTTTCAAATATTGCAACTCGTTATTCCGATGTACCCGTTTTGGCACAGGTATCATGAACCAGAGGAAAGAGAGTTGAGTTGTAATAGGGAATGTCCATCCAGTCTTGTGAGTCACAGTAGCTTGGATGTTTTCTCCATTATCCACATGACTGCATCTTTTCTAAAGTTTGATTTTTTGGGCATAATTGAATATTTCCTTTAGCCAAAACCAGTGGAAAGGCGCCAGTATTCTCAACCTCAGGTTTAAATTTATCTTGCTGATTTTGTAAGCTCTCTTGCTGGACTTCACACAAAGCCTCTAATCTAACCACTCAGGGGACAAATACATGCTCTTCCAATTCAGAACTGCAAATGGCAGTTTACTTCTATTTTCAAGGACACTTTGGTGCAAGTCACTGTCTCCCAAACCATATCTAGCTTTTCTTAGCTTTTATGAATATGTGGGAAGAAAAGGCCACATCCAGAAGATCCTTCTCCAAACCACTAATAGTAACCCTAGGAAAGTGGTCAGATCTGTGTTGATGAAATTGCTATCTTATTTTTAATCTGTTTCCTTGTTTCTATAAAGGAAAAAACCCCTGTAGAATAAAATAAACCTCTTATACCCCAGAATTATGGCTAACTGCTGTTGTATTGTAAATTAATGGGCTGATTTGTAATAACTTCTTCCTAAGTTCAGGCTAAGAAAGTAAAGGGAATTTAAAAGTATAGGGAAATGCAGGAAGATGCAAAATGGAACCAAACCAGACATTTCATTCTGACTTTGAGTTGCAACTTATGTGCTCTTTATGTGCATATAAGTGGAATGACTTACTTCATGTTTTATAGCTTTCAGAAGTGTTACTCTACACTTTTTTTTAATCTCATGTTATCTGGACTTTTGATACAGTCTCTCATAGTATCCTTGCAGCTAAACTGAGAAATTGTGGTCTGGATGATCAGGTAGTGAGGTGGATTGTGAACTGTCTGCAGGATAGAAGCCAGAGAGTAGTTGTCAATGGGCAGAGTCTAGTTGGAGACCTGTATCTAGTGGAGTCCCCCAAGGGTCAGAACTGGGACCGATGCTGTTCAATATATTCATCAACGATATGGATGAGGGATTAGAGTGCAATGTCAGCAAGTTTGCTGATGACACAAAGCTGGGAGGAGTGGCTGNGTGACAGAGCACTGGAACAGGCTGCCCAGGGAGGTTGTAGAGTCTCCTTCTCTGGAGACGTTTAAAGCCCGCCTGGGCGTGTTCCTGTGCAACGTGGTCTAGGTGATCCTGCTCAGACGGGGGGATTGGACTAGATGATCTTTTGAGGTCCCTTCCAATCCCTAACATTCCGTGATTCCGTGATTATTTGTTAAAAGAACTTTTTGTGTGGTTAGCTCCCCAGTGGTAGAGGAGCTTTTCCCAGTAATCTACAGGCAAATTAATATTTGTAGTGTTATCCCAGTGAAAAAGTATTTTTAAATTCATGTGACAAAGTAAAACATATTCTAAAAGCTTCAGGTCTACTACTATTAAGATTTACTAAGAAATGTTTAATATATAGTTTACTCATTTGTTTTAATTTAATCAAGTATTAGATGCAATATTTTTATACCAGTGTCCTAATTTACGCTTTGACTTAGGAATGGAAATCTCGGAAAACCAGAAGAAGCAAGCCATGCAGAATGCCCGTAAGTCAAGGCATGGAAAACTTAAAGGTAGGTGCAAGTGTCAGGAAATAGCATGATCTGGCTGTGGTTCAGTTCTTCAGTCTTTTAAAAAATTTCATGGTTTACAGGGAATTCAAATAATTTCCATCAACCTGTATTTTTATATCAAAATCCATTGCCTTTGTAAACCATCCACTAAATCAGCTCCCCAGTCTCCTTCAGACAAATCAGTATTCTCTTTATTAGAGAAGAAACTCAAGAGGCAAGGTAAGCAGTTTATCTAATCTCTGCATACAGAGATGAAATTAGAAATGAGGGTTACTAATTCCTTATTTTGTTTTTACTCAAACAGTTTGATCTTCTTTAGCAATTCTGTCCTTTGTTTAAAATATCCTAAAGTTCTTTTTGCAAACCACCTGTTGCTGTATTTATGATAACACACTCCAAATGGCTTCCTCTGTCCTAGACTAGAAGGAAGGATGAACTAGAAACCTACTTCTCTGGAAACAGCTTTTTTATTCATTTTCCCTCTCAGAAAATGTGTTGTGATTTTGTCCTTTTCCACCTTAAAGCCAATTTTGGGTAAATCTCTAGTGTGTTGAGAGAATAAATTGAGCAAGTGGGACCAGATTAAATCTGAATTTAGGAGTGAAGGAGTTGATGTTAGTCCACTGCTTCCTGAGGTTAATATTATTAAAGCATTTTCTCTTTATCAATCACTAGATACCAATAAAACCTGTCTGGATTTTCAAGGGAGTGGCTGAAAATTGTGATTATGAGATTCTGTTCAAAATGCACCAAGTTCAAAGTCTGAGAACACTAGCATGGAAAAATATTTTCTGAATTGAAGAATTAACATTTTTGTTGGTAGCAATATTTTACCCAGCTTTATTCTGGAAGTTGACTAAAAACCGAGTACCTTCTGTGTTAAGTCATTTCTGTGAAATACCAAATTTACTTGTGCAAACAATATAGCTAGGCTATGTGAAACTGCTGCTTATTTGTAGTAATTCTGTTTTTACTGGTGTTATTCTCTTCTTAAGCCAAATCAATGCAGCAATTAAAAAGTCTGACATCAGAGAAGGTAACCTTTAGTAGTGCTTCCATTCAAGATCATGGCAAAATTCCTACTGGCTTTATTGACCATTGAATTTGTCCCATGGTCCTGTGCTTAAATTATCCCAGTATTGGTTGCTCTGCTAACTGACTCATATGCTTTCTTAAATGGTTCCTTTTACAGGTGTAAACTATAATGGGTGTCCTGTGCCTCCTCCACACCAAAGCCTGCATCCTCTTCATCAGCGCCACATCACTGTGCCTACCAGCATCCCGCAGCAGCAGGTTTTTGCCCTGGCAGAACCCAAGCGGAAGCCATCCCTCTTCTGGCATACCTTCAACAAACTCACCCCCTTTAAAAAATGAGAGGCCAAGGACCTGGGAAGGACTTCAGTATGGAAGGAGACTTACTCCAGGGAAGGACCTTGGAGACACAGTTAAGCTTATTTGAGCTCAGAGAATCTCCAGTTTTGGAGGGAAAACCTTGGGCTCCCTTGAGCCAGAAATACAACCTTTGTCTAGAAGAATGAAGTTCCTCAAGACTGCTCTGAAGTAAATGTTGCCAAGTGTCAGCATTGCTGATGAAGAGCAGTCTCCCTTCTGACAAAGACAACTTGCTGTTACTCTGGAGCAGCAGTATTTGATCTCAGTTTCTTAGTTATGTTGAAGTAGTGATGAAATCATGCAGGTCATTGCAACATTTCATTTTTCTTAACCTTATATTGATGGCCAAATTTAGGATGGGGAGGAATTTTTCCTTAGGGATATATCAACAAGGAGTCTTAGGAGAGTTTTCTCTTTCATTTTTGAGCACTGATCAGAGACCATCTGTTAAAATCAGGTGGAGACATCCCATGTGATTAACCAGCTGTTGCAGAACTCAGTGGACCCTAATCCTTCTGTCTTTTCCTATTAAATTGCCAAAAGGCAGGAGAATGTCCCGCAAGGCCTTACCATATTCCAGATTGGAACAGGGAAATTTTATTCTGTCATATAGAAACATGAACAGAGTGTGAAATGGACTATAAGGATATGTGCATTTATTGTGCACAGGTGAAAACAAGAGGAGGCCAGGGCATCTCAGATCGATTGCTTTCAGCCACAGCAATATGCTGCATGCATGTATGCCCTTCAGTATAGAGCTTTTATATCACTTTTTGTGCACTTCTTCGCCTGAGAGACGCTTCTTTATATTCCCAATATGCTTATTTCTCTGTGCAAAAATTTATTTTTTTATTTTCTAATGGAGATAATGTGAATGTACAAAGTCAGAGTTGAGACAGTACGTGCTGACTGCTGGCTGTCTTACATAATTCTCACACTTCGTATTCATACAGCTTGACTTAGAAAATGGATGAATGGTAATGTAAATATATTGAAGCTGTCTGGATCCATACTTCTTAAACACAGTTGATTGACAAAGAGTTTTGACCGATTATTTCTTCACAAAGAAAGAAATCCTTACTGGAAGGGACAGAGTATTTGTGTGGACTAGAGATGGATTTTTGTCTCAGAGTTGTCAGTCTGTATTGGAAGGGGAAGAACCTGATTCAATTCAGGTCAGCTCTGGCCAGCATAAGCAATACATGATTTGCATTGCTACGATTTGCCTATAAGATGAAGTTGATTTGGGAGAAGAACTTAAAAAAATATGCATGATCTTGATATTTGCAGCATTGATCATTTCTGCTTAATAGCTCTCATTTAAGGATGACAAGACTGCTGGTGATATGGAAGGAAAGAAAGACTCCATATGTTTCAGAACTGATCTGTTATGAATGTCTTTACAATACTTTATCCTATGCTGCTGATTAGGGGCATTATCTGATGATAAGGATGGATCTGAGGGTATTCTTCGACAGACACAATCACCTTTGTCATGAATCTGTAATATATGAAGAACAAACAAGGGGCTAGAGGCCAGGCATCTTAACAATGTAAAAAAGCCTTATTTTAAACATGTATTTCTTCCTACTGCTATTGTTACCTCTATATTTTTATTTATCATCAGTGTTGTGAAGCCCTCTAGTCACTAGGTTTTGTGGTTTGATGACTTTGTGGCAACTTCTGCAAAGCCCAGGTTTGTGGTTTTGATTTTAAATGACATCTTTTGACAACTGTACATTTCAAATGCCTTGTGTGTATAGCTCAGCAATAATACAAAGTCTGGTGATGCTCTGCTGAAATGTTCACTGCATAGTGAACTTCATTGCTTGTGCTTTCCCGTAGCGATGGAAGAACCTGAAAGGAACAGTTAAGAACTAGAAATAGGCACTGACATTTTCAATGATCCAGCTTAAAGAAAATGCACGGGAAAGTTAGTGAAAAAAGCTGGCTGGGTTGTATTTTTCTTTTGATGTTTAAAACAAGCCATTTATGTTCAGATTTTTAAAAAAGATAATTTTAAATGCTCAATTTAAACGTGAGGAGCAGAATTCCAGATGCAGACATGGATGCATGCCCTTCATCTTAACTGAGGAATCCTTTTGTGTTTCTTACATGCCCATTTTTGTGGGTGCTTGCCACGTTCAGGCCTGCAAACCAAAGTGATGTATGCATTGTGGAAGTGGAGGTGATGTTTTTCATAATCACATTTTGAAAGACTTCTGGATGCAAAAAAATGTCTGAAGTTGGATTGCACTGCTCACCCAGAAATTTTCCCAGCTGGACCTGAAGACATTATGAGATGCATAGTTACTTTGCTAAAACCTACTCCCTTCCACAGCTTGGTTCTGTGTAGTGCTGGAAAAAAATGGAGGTTTTGGGATGTATCTTCTGACATGTTAGTGCCCATGAAGGCTCTTCCCATATAGTAGGGCTGGTGCCTTAGTCCTAAAAATGAACAGAAATGTTGGCATATTGTTTTGGATGCAGCAGTTTTTTTCTCAAGGAGTGAATTTCAGAGAGATAAAAAGCAAATATTTCATGGTGCAGATTACTCAGGACAGTTTTACGTATAGTACCCTACATATAGACATGATTGGTTTATAATATTCTTTGTGTCTTTCTTTGAAATTTGGCTTTGCAACAGATTAAGATAAAATAAAAAAGGACAGGACAAATTTAGACTACACCATAATCTTCAAAACAAAGTATAGAATCATAGAATGGTTTGGGTTGGAAAGGACCTTAAAAGACCATTTAGTTCCAACCTCCCCTGCCATGGGCACGGACACCGCCCAGTAGACCAGGTTGCACAAGGCCCCATTGTAGTTAAATGAAAAATGAAAACCCACATTATCTAACAATTAAGAAAATTATTTACTTGGAATTCAGCCTGACTTTGGAGTCTGTGGGATAAAGAATTGCAACTAAAATGTAAAAAGTTTGTATTCTAGCAGCTCTTGCCCCGATCCTCCTTCTGATGACAAAAGTTACATCAGAAAGGTATGATGGCAACATCTGTTCTTTTCCTCTCGCTTTTGCATGCTTTAAGTTACTATAAAAAGTTCTTGGGCAACTACTAAGCACATTTGTGCCTCATTTAGATAAAGCACAGCCAGAGCATTCCCTATGGCCTGCTGAGCAGATAACCTCAGACTTTATGCATGAGATGCAGTAAAATATAATTGTCCTCAAATGTGTTCCCACTGAGTTAGGAAAATGCCAAACCATAATTGCATCTAACTCCGAACATTTGATGTATAAAATAATAAGATTGTTTTACAAGTGGCTCTTGCCATGCTGAATTTCACATTGAGTTTTAGTGGTCAGTGTAATAACAGAGTTCAAAGACAGACTACTCAAATGTTCCACATTTTAGTTGTCTTTTGAAAATAATTATAACAGTTTTGGAGCCAAAGGTCTTTAGCCATAACTAACACAGTACCTTTGTTTGACTGCCTTTCTGCTTTTTTTCTATATGTGTGGCATTTGTATGTTGGAAATGCCTTCTGAACAATCTCTAATTTAAAACTATTCGCTGTAAATACTAGGGATGACTTGCATATATATTTTATTTTGACAAGTGTTTTGTAACATTTTATCTTACGTACATTGCTTTGTGCATCTTACCATCTGTGTGCTGTTACACGTGTTGTAAATGAAGTGTCCTGGATACAGAGCAGATGAATTGGCTGTTGACGGCTGAAGTACAGTGTATAGGACTGCAGTAGCTTAATGTGCATTTGTTCTGAAGTAATTGCATTACAAGGTTTATTTACTCTTGGAGCATTGTTTGTCAAAAGAATCTATTTTCTGGAAATAAGTACAAACTTACATTCCCAGTAATTTTTTCTTATTGTACATGTTTGAATTAAATAACATACAAAGCTGAAGTTGCTCAGCTATGTCCTATAAAACTTTATTGTACTGTTTTAAAATCATTGTGGGTTTTTTTATTGTCTACAAAATAGCCTCTGTGATGCAAAAATGTACGAATTGTCATATTTATTTTATTATTTTAAAGCAAAAAAGTCATACCCTCCTCCCTTGGTTTTCCAGTAACAGCTACAGGACTTCTCAGTGCAAGTTCATTTTAACAACTGTTAAACCTGGTTTTGGGATTGAAAGCTTCATTGTTCAGGCATAACCCATCCATTGTTGTTACTGTCCCAGCCATATGCATCTGCCATCACTGTGCCATCACCTTGTCTTTGCAGACAGCTCCCACAATACCCCTTGGAAGTAAATGCAAATGCAGTTTTTGTATTAATAAAGCTCCTACTAACAGAGGATGCTGACCTTAGTTTAGGTAAGGAGGATTACATTTTGTTTTCTTTGGAACAAAAGCAAAACCTTTTGAAAGGGCTCACCCAAAAGACGTATTCTGTAGATCTGTGTGAATAGGCTTGCCTGCCTGCTTGTTAGAGCAGTGGCCACTGCTGCTGGACGTTCAACTTACTGCTCTGATTCAAGGGAGTGCTTTGTTTCTTGTTACTCTGACAGGAGGGGACCACATCTGAAAGGCGTGTGTGTCCTTCCTGCTCAACACTGTGTCAAAAATCACATTTTGCTGAGACACATTAACTTTAACAAAATAACATACTTTGCTGGAATCTTTTTATCAAAAATACTTTGGCGAGTTGAAATGCTGGCAGAACAGTTGGGTTTGTCAGTTCTTTCCCCCTCCTTAGAATGTCCAAGCTCTTATCTCTGTTTCTTGGTTCACCTCAAAGCTGAGGGTTTCCCAGGCCTCCCAAGTGCAGCTGCTGCAGCGGGATGCATGCCGAGTGCTCCAATATCAAAGCGAAAGGCACAGTCTGAGCACTTAGTGAGGTAGATCGGATGACTGAAAAACATACCTTAAGCAAACACTGGAGTAGGATGTTGTGATCAATAGGCTTTTTAAGGGGCCTGCAATTCATCTGGCCATGGTGAGCTCATTTGCGCCTTTTATTTCATGCTCCAGCAGTCAGGCTAAATCCTATAGATCGTTCCATACTGTCAGCTTTCAAGTTCTTCAAGAGCTGATCTATCAGGTGGAGCTTTTAGTTTGCACAGAAATAGCACTGCTTGTCTTGGTTTCTTTTGTTTGGTAGGACTTTTTTTTTTGGAGGCTGTGTGATAATCTGTGGTTGGTAACAAAGACAAGGATTCGGGCCTTTTTATATTCCAGTGCCAAAGGGGAAATTAAAAAGTCAGCAGTGGAAAACTGGACATGTAACCTGTAAGGAAAGCACACAAATATTTAATATGTTTCTGAATATTTTTCAAAATTCAGTTATTCTAACTAGCTAGAGAACATGCAATTGTGAAAATATGTCAAAATTGTATAAACTGTTAGCACAATGTGGTTTTTTTTAAATCATAAGTGTCTGTTAGATTTAGTTTACTGCAGTCAGAACTGACTTCTTGTTGTCCAGGTGAGTACCTAGGGCTGAGAACTCACATATTGCCACTATGAGGTGTTAAGGCTCTGGTTTCAAAGACTCCATATGGCACCCCCAGATAAAGTCTCTGCTGACACCTGTAAGTGATCCACACCCATCACACCCTCCCTCTGTTTATGTTACATCTTATGTTTTTGTTGTGTATCTTGGCAGTGAGGGGATGACATACACACAATGACACCTGGGCAAGGTTTTACCTGAGTCATTTTAATGTTTTAAGCGTTCAGTGTGGGCCACCAGCAATGACAGACAAACCATCCACAGACTAGCAAAAGTTGGAAGGTGTCTACATTGCTGAGTCTTGTGTCAGCGAAGTTGAAAAGGGCATATCTGAGAGGCCAGAGGTTAGTAGAGCCAGGAGTACCACTGACCTTCAAGGACTGAGTTTCAGAGAAACACAAGATGATGGAGGATTTATTGACTATTTCTCCTAGTGATTGTTGGAAAGCTGAAACTGTATCAGGGAAGGAGGAACTCCAGGTGTTCCTGAGGGACTTTGCTCACAGAACCAGGCACATGCCAAATTCCTCCTTATTTCTGGCATATAGGAAATTTGAAGGTAGAAGGCCCAGCATATATACACTCTGACATGAAGAGAACTATATCAGTAGGCAGATTCACTAGGCACAGTTAACCTTGGCCTCTACCTATGAGCGTACCCCAGACTTTGGAGATACAGACTCATGAAGGACTGAAAATTGTCTACAGGGTGCTCTGCTAATAAGGTTGGGTATATCTTCTTCTGTTAACCATCCATCTCATGATAATTAATGCCATATTCAGTGCCTAACAAAGGTAATTAGCACAGCAATCAATCTAACCCCCCCTGCATCTCCTGCCATTCAGATGCAATGTTTTTTAAGAGTAAATTAATGAACTTTTGCTACTGTGTCATTATTTTCAAGGCATTATTCTGTGATGACAGAAGACACACTAGAAAGCAGTTGACAGTTGATTGTCTTTAAGGCCATTCCTACAGCAATTTTCTTGGTTCTCTGACAAAAAAGCATCAAACTGGACTAACTGCAGAGTCCATCAAGGTAGATGTCACTAATGAATTATGTCATTCTTGCCTCAGGATTGGGAAAGACACACCGTGACTGTTGTCACTGTAAAATTCACAGCCTCTTTGGCGTCAGTGTAAAGACCCTGCAACCCTGAGAGGCTGTGCTGCTGCCAGTATCATGTCCCCAGGAGTCCCTTCTGCCCCTGATGCTGTCCCCCCAGAGCCCCCAGCTCTTGCAGCAATGTGTAGTCAGGAAGGTTCATCAATAAATCCAGGTTTTCTGTATGGCAGGACAGATGACTGAAGGCAGAACACTAAGCTGGAAGGGTGGGCTATTTTTTAATGACTCAAACTTTTGAAGTGTGAGAGGAGGCCAAGACCAAGCAGCCTTAGAAAATGGTGCCTAACGGGGAAAGAGAAAAGGATTATTTGTCGTGGCTCTCATTTCTTCTTCTCAATTAGCACAGCAGCGAGGCTAATTCGGATACAGAAGTTCATTCAAGGAGAGCAGCTAATTGCTGCACATTGTCCTTCCTTTTCCTCAGAGTGCAGAATTTACAACGTCCCAGATGAAAACCAGAGCACCATAACGCTTGCAATATTTTCTTATTACCACAGGGTGGTGGTGAAGACCTTAGTGAAGACCATTCATTGCTCAGCTGTGCTGAGGATACCTTATTTGATATGCAGACCACACATGTCATACCTTTGCAGTGTGGGAACCCCGTCAGACACAGTGTTTTCAGTCACTTGCACAAACGGGTGAATTAAGGGCACTCCCTGTAACACATTAACTCCTGTTACTATTGGGTTTATCATTCACTGTTCACAATCAGCATTTAAAGAGTTGATGATACACTCAGTTGCTTTACTTCCCCTAGTCCTTAGACAGCAGCAGTTTCAGTAGTTTCAAGAAGGCACAGTTAAGACACATACCAAGTTATGACTTCTTCAAATATAGTTACCAATAATGTATAAATTAGTAGCACAATAGCTTTGGCTGATGCTTGAATGGCTAGATGGAGAGTCTGAAATTACACCTGAAAAGCTTCCCCTGCCATTTAACTTTAATTCAACCCTGTTATTTCTTTTCCATAATAATAATAAATTTTGTAGCGCCATGTTCACAGCATTGTTATTTTTACTTTCTATAGTCTTTTTGTCCCTAATTCCATTGTAAATTGCTTGATGCAGAAACTATTTTTATTATATGTTTTTGCAGCAGAGTAATAGTAGGAGACATGCCTTTCATCCTACAAACCAACCAAGCTGTCAAAGGCTAACATGGTGTAATGTAGGTGTATAATGGAACAGTCAAATCAAAGCCTTATTAATCAATTAAAAAAAATTTCTTTCACCTAACAGTTGCAAAAGCCAAAGTACAGAGCACTCCAGCTTAATACTGGAATAAATAGAAAGATTCCTGTGTAAACCTGTGTTTTAATTATTGAACAGCTCTCAAAATCAAATCACTGACCTTTGAGAATTTAGTGACCAAACAAGTGCTTGTCCTCAAGGCACACATTCAAAGCGTCCACTCCTTTACATGCAGCTTTTATACTCCGGTTAAAGATGCCCAAGAACACTGCAAGTACAAAGTGAATGAGGTAAGACCAAAGATCCTATATATATATATGCAATGATGGTGGTGATGATGACAGCTTGTGGAGAGTAGTGCATGTATGGGGGCTAAACTCTCTATTCCTCAGGCAAGAAACAGTCCCTTAGACAAAAGAGAATGGGTTTTTCTGTCAATGTACAAGGACTTTTAGACTTCTCCATGGGGTGCATCATATCCTAGCAGCATCATATAGAGAACTTCTTCTGTTTGCAGTCCTCTGCAGTCCTTTGACTAAGGCAGCAAATGTTTATATAGCTCAGAAGTAGCAAATGTATTTTCAGCTTTATTTAGTGCCAACCAGCAGCAGCAGACAAAGCGGGATTTTGCTGGTGAGTGATCAAACATTTCTCTGTAGACAAAGGCACCATAAATCACATTTCCAATAACTGTTCCAAAACAAGGAACATTTCTAAAGACAGAATAAAAAGATTGTGTCCAAAATTTAAAGTATTCGTCTATAAATTAAGTTAAAAGAATATTTAAATTGAATATTGCTAACACGGTGGAATTATTCCTATTGAGAACATACTAGTCTCCCTCTACATGGTATTTGTGTGCACTGTTTCATAAGAATGAGAAATGATGGTGAAGAGAATGAACAGAAGACATCACTTTTTTAGTCAATGCTAGTTAATATTTCAAAAAGGAATACTGATCTTAGTATTAAGTTCTCATTAATGAAAGAATCAAATCAAGAGCCAATTATGTAAAATTTACTGATTCTATCACTTTTACCTGTAGAAGTACCTAACCTATATAGCCCAAGCTTCTATACATTAGACATTTATGAATATTAATTCCAAATAAAATGGGCATTAATTTTGTTGCTATTTGATTTTTGTTCTTCAGTCTAATCTCTTCTCATTATTTGTTCTTACACTCAGTGTAAGACTTAAATGAGTTGTGTCCACAATAAAGTATTAATGTATTTTGGCGGGCCTATATTAAAAGACATTATATAGGAGGGACACTCTAATGAAAGGATAAATGTAAGCTGGACTTTAAGTAGCATAGTTGCATGGAGAAGGAGCACCAGACTAAAGACTTGTTTTTGCCAAAAACGCAAACACATCTTTGCCCTCATCTTCTTCTCTCCAGCTCCGACCCCCTTTGAGGTCATTCAATTTATTAACCCAGTAGATGACTAACTCCAATTAAAAAAAAAAAAAAAGATAAAAGGGTAAATGTTTTGTACTGAATTAGGGTGTTGAATTGCTGTAGCTCACCTCATGTGGCAGCAGAGCCAGCTCCCAGGAGATGAAAGGTACAACTGTGCAGTTCACAACTAGGTGCAAGGAGCAATGTGGATGGAGAGGTGGGGATTAAGACCTCTGCTTCTTCTTGGTTATAAGTTATATTATTTTTTGCTTAAGAATTTGTTAGATACTAGGATATTAATGGCCAATGCTGATAAAAGGTTGGAGATTAGAGAAAAGAATTTCCTTACAGACTCCCAATGCATAGGGTGCCATTTGGTAGGAAGTCTTTGAAATAGGAAGGATGAAGCTGGAAAACAGAGACAGGCTTTTGCATGGATCTGAAAGGCATCAATGGCCATAAAATAGCTCCTCTTTGATCCTGTTCAGCTAGACTAGTTTACAAAGAGATTTCTGAATAAGGAGAATGCCTACATGTTATGTAAGCAAAACCACAGCTCAGTGTCCGGACATTAGGGGACCAAAAAGACGACGA